>NW_020870920.1:94160-106762 GCF_003789085.1 Penaeus vannamei
ATATAATGATAATCAATTATCAGTCAGTCGTTTATAACTTGAATATCAAGCCAGAGTAATAAAATACAATGTCGAAAATAACGCAATATCTAGCGTATTACAGCTGTGAAGAAACGTCGAAAAAATACATTGTGGCTTTTAATGGTAATCTGAGGACTTTTAACATTAATTCAGGTAATTATTGATGATTTCCATGATGATTCCCATTTATTATTTGATGAATATGATTGAAATTTTGATGTAATTGACAATGATAATGACAATAATAATGAAAAGTCATAATTAGTTTTAATTAATCTTGATAATTATTGGCAATAAATAGCAATAATTAACTCTATCAATAATTTCCATACTAATTAATGGCAATAGGCAATAATAATTTATATTATCATTGTCATATGATTTATTATTATTTTGTTCATTATTAATTTCTAAAGATCATCAATTATTGCTATTATCATTATATAAAATAGTTATTATGAATAAAATATGCAATAATAATTAGCATAATAATTATTATAACTGCAATAATGATGATAATTCATAATGATATAATCATTGATGATAAAGACTATATTGATAATGATAAAATGTAATGACAGTAATGATAATGTAATGATGATAATAATTATCATTCAGTCATTTTATAAAGAAATCAAGGCCAGAAGTAATAAAATCCCATAAAGTCGAAAAAACGGTCAAAATCTAGCGTATTACAGCCTTATGAGAGAAACGTCGAAAAAAAACCTTTTCGCTTTTTAATGGTAATTATGAGATTTTAACATTAATTCAGGTAATTATGATGATTTCCATGATGATTCCTTTATTATTGACAATAATGATGATAATTATGATGATAATTGACAATGATAATGATAATAATATAATGAATATAATGATAAGTCATAATTATAATGATAATTGATTAATTACAGCAATAATAATAACTCTAATTCCAATAATTCCAATACTAATAATGGCAAAGAAATAAGATATACATTCATCATTATCATTGTCATTATAATTATTATTATCATTATTATTTCTAAGATCATCATTATTGCTATTATCATTATACAAATAGTTATAATGATAGAAATAGCAATAATAATTAACATAAATATTATTATCACTGCAATAACGATGATGATAATAATAATGATAATCATGAATGATAATGACTATAAATGACAATAATCATAAAAAAATGACAGTAAATGATAACTATAGATTTTGCCATTTTTTCGACTTTTAGGATTTTATTACTTCTGGCCTTTATTTTCATTATAAATGGACTGAATGATAATTTCTATTACCATTATCATCATCATTACTGTCATAGTTATTTTATGATTATTGTCATTTATAGTTCATTATCATCATGATTATCATTATATTATTATCATCAATCGTTTTGCAGTGATTAATATAATTTATGTTAATTATTATTGCTATTTCTATCATTATAACTATTTGTATTAATGATAATAAGCAATAATGATGATCTTAGAAATAATATGACGATAATAATAATTATATATTATTACTTGTAATACGCTAGTTTTGCGTTTTTTCGACTTTGGGGATTTGATTACTTCTGGCCTTTATTTCATTATAAATGGACTGAATGATAATTATTTATCATCATTATTATCATTACTGTCACAATTTTTATGATTATTATCATTATTATTATCATCATTATTGCAGTTATAATAATTATCATGCTAATTATTATTGCTATTTTTATCATTACAACTATTTATATAATGACTATAGCAATAATGATGATCTTAGAAATAATATTGACAATAATAATAATTATAATGACAATGATAATGATAATTATTGCTATTGTTGCAGTAATTATAAAGATTATAATTACTGCAATTTTCATTGTCATTATCATCATAATTATCATTATTGTCAATAATATTGATAACAATTATCATTCAGTCCATTTATAATGATATAAAGGCCAGAAGTAATAAAATCCCAGAAGTCGAAAAACGGCTAAATCTAGCGTATTACAGCCTTTTGAGAGAAGCGTAGAAAAAAAACCTTTTCGCTTTTTAGTGATAATTATGAGGATTTTAACATTAATTCAGGTAATTTTAATGATTTCCATGATGATGATTTCTTTATTATTGACAATAATGATGATAATTATGATGATAATGACAATGATAATGACAACAATAAAGATAAAAACGATAAAGTCATAATCATAATGATAATCTTGATAATTATTGCAATAATAGCAATAATGAACTCTATCCCAACAATTTCCATACTAATAATGGCAATAGAAATGATGATAACATTATTGTCATTGTCATTATAATTATTATTATTGTCATTATTATTTCTAAGATCATCATTATTGCTAATTTATTTATAATGATAAAAATAGCAATAATGATTAGCATAATAATTATTATAACTGCAATAATGGTGATAATAATAATGATAAACATGATGATAATGACTATAATGATAATGATCATAAAAATGACAGTAATGATAATAATTATAATAATTATCATTCAGTCCATTTATAATGAAATAAAGGCCAGAAGTAATAAAATCCCAAAGGTCGAAAAAAATGCAAAATCTAACGTATTACAGCCTTGTAGAGAAACGTCGAAAAAAACCTTTTCGCTTTTTTAACGGTAATTATGAGGATTTTAGCATTTAATTCAGGTAATTATTATGATTTCCATTATGATTCCTTATTATTGACAATAACGATGATAATTATGATGATAATGACAATGATAATGACAATAATGATAATGAAAAGTCACAATTATTATGACAATCTTGATAATTACTGAAATAATAGCAATAATGAACTCTATTCCAATAATTTTCATACTAATAATGGCAAAAGAAATAAGAATAACATCATTATCATTGTTATTATAATTATTATTATTGTCATTATTATTTCTAAGATATCTTCATTCATTATATGAATAGTTATAATGATAAAAATAGCAATAATAATTAGCATGATAATTATTACAACTGCAATAATGATGATAATAATAATGATAATTATGATGATAATGACTATAATGATAATCATAAAAATGATTACAGTAATGATAATATTTATAATAATTATCATTAAGTCCATTTATAAAGAAATAAAGGCCAGAAGTAATAAAATCCTAAAAGTCGAAAAAATGGCAAAATCTAGCGTATTACAGCCTTTTGAGAGAAACGTCAAAAAACCCTTTTCGCTTTTTAATGGTAATTATAAGGATTTTAACATTAATTCAGGTAATTATGATGATTTCCATGATGATTCCTTTATTACTAACAATAATGATGATAATTATGATGATAATGACAATGATAATAAGAATAATAATGATAATAATGATAAAGTCATAATTATAATGATAATCTTGAGAATTACTGCAATAATAGCAGTAATTAACTCTATTCCAATAATTTTCATACTAATAATGGCAATAGAAATATAATATCATTATCATTGTCATTATAATTATTATTTATCATTATTAATTATAAGATCATCATTATTGCTATTATTTATATAATATAGTTATAATGATAAAAATAGCAATAATAATTAGCATAATAATTATTATAACTGCAATAATAATGAGAATAATAATGATAATTGTAGCGGGGCGTAGACCCAGTAGATTTTAAGTGGTCTGGTTGAGTCCGGGCTCAACCGAGAATATGGTTTTTGCTCAAGGGAAAGATTCGTCTGTAGTGAACAGATGTAAGGTTCCGGGCCTACGGCACGCTGCCACCACCCGATTAGTAGGTTCGGGAACCCTGTATGTCGTGTAAGTGGGTGTGGGTGCTGTATCAGAGAAGGGTGGAAGGAAAGTACAGAATGTGTGTGCTGAATGTTGGATGTGTAAGTGTGTAGATGTGAAAAGGGAGATAGCATAGGCTGAGCGTCTGCGTGGACGTGTTTGGAAGAAAAAAGCAAGATCATAGAATTATTATTCCCTTCGGTTTGAGCATCCGCCTGCTGGGAGCGGGAACACAGGTATAGCAAAATGAATCTGTTCTTTTGATATCAGCTTAATATTCTCTGATTTATCTAGCCTTTTTACAGCCTTTCAAGGGTTGCGTGATGTCAGAGCAACCAGCAATGTGCTGTTTAGGAGACCCGAGTCTGAGAAAGATTTAGGCATCTAACCTTGGTCAGAACCAGAACTTTAGTGGTGGTAAGATTATGAATTATTCTGACTGGAGTTGAGTAAAAGCTCTATGATGGTATGGTTTATTTTGGGAGCAAAATGCACTCACTAGGGATTTACAGGCATTTTCAGTCATGGAAAGGTAGACAAAGGTGTGTGCATTTCGGCCATAACATATTTACAAATTCATGTTTAAAAATAAATAAATAGTTTGGCTTGGCGACTTCAACGCCATAAAAGTAGTGAGACTTGGTTAGAATTATGTTCATGGTTATAAGAATAACAAAGTTCACATTATCACCACAGTCCTTCTTGACTGATGGCTGAACGTAAAAATACAATAAATAAATGAATAAGAAAGCCTGCGGGACTCAGTCGCAGGTGAAAAAAAAAAAAAAAAAAAAACGTCTGCGGGATGTAACCGCACGTGACACATCTCCGGCGGCTCGTGATGCGTTGGCCGAGGTTCATGGAGATGACATCCTTAGAGTCGGGACGTACGCAGCCGTACACTACAACACCTCCCCCGGGCAGTGCGTTGCCTAAGTAGGCGACGAGTAAGACGAGTATCGCAGGAGAGACTCCTTAAACAACAGGTGTGTCTGCGAGGTACTCGTTCCATCTTTCGTGAGGTACGATGGAGAGACAGAAGGAAAGGCGCCCGAAGGGTTTCAGGAACCAGAGAAACGGTCGGCTCTGACGAAGTGTAAAGGGCGAAGACCATCACGTCGGCGAACATCTCAGGGAGGATCCATCCTAAGGCGGGTGTGCATGGGGAGCGCGCCCGCACGTCACGGGGACATCGGAGAGGCGGTCGTACAAAGTACACCCGCACGTCAGTGCAGATCATCGGAAGGCGGGTGCGCATGGGGAGTGCGCCCGCACGCCAGTGCGGATCATCGGAAGGCGGGTGCGCATGGGGAGCGCGCCCGCACGCTAGTGCGGATCGTCGGAAGGCGGGTGCGCACGGGGAGCGTCAGTGCGGATCATCGGAAGGCGGGTGCGCATCAGTGCGGCGCTTCAGTGCGGAAGGCGGGTGCGCATGGGGAGCGCGCCCGCGCCAGTGCGGATCATCGGAAGGCGGGTGCGCCGTCGCATCGGAAGGCGGGTAAGTGCGGATCATCGGAAGGCGGGTGCGCATTTGCGGGAGCGCGCCGCACGCCAGTGCGGATCGTCGCAGTGCGGATCATCGGAAGGCGGTGCGCATCGCCCGCACGCCAGTGCCCATCGGAAGGCGGGTGCGCATGGGGAGCGCGCCCGCGCCAGTGCGTCCATCGAAGGCGGGTGCGCATGGGGAGCGCACCCGCACGCCAGGTACGCTCAGAACTGCGGGGGCACATATGAGTGCGCCCGCACACCAGTGCGGAAGATCAGCTGGAGCCGTTATCAGCATGGCACCATCACCTGTGTAAGGAGAGCTGGCGAATGAATCGCCTTAGACCAAAGGGGTGGAACCCTTTGGAGCCCTCGAAGCGTCGTCGTCCATGTCTGCGGACACAAGAGTGTATTAGACATACTGGGTTTATTCTTTGGGCCTGACGTGTTCTAACACACACTGCATTATGAAGTGCATAAGTAACACACAACCATAAATGTTATAATGCGAAGCCGACCATCTGGCTGCGCCGATCGGATCCGGTGGAGGATCTAACTTAAAATTAATGAATTAGTGGGTGTAGTGGGAGGCAATGTCTCCGTATGTATAATTACCGCTTTCTCAGGCGATCTGTAAAGGGTGTCAACAGAGCTTACCCCAATAAAAGACCTCCTTGGACATTGCTCTGAGAAGCTGGGAGAGGAACCTCGACGGTAAAATATTATTAAGAAAACAAACATCTTAAAATTATCATAAAACTAAGAAAAACAAACTTAAAGTTAAGAACATATGCACAACATGCAAATTAAAAGAACAAAACGAAGAGGGAAACACCTGATTAAGAGGCTGAAACTCAAAATCTTTCGGCAAACAAAAACATACAAAAGTTTACACAAAAATAACAGTTAAAATAATACAATGCGCTAAAATAACCCAAACCTGGTGTTACACTAGACTACATTGATAGGAAAGGCAGAGAAGAAGATTAAGAGGACGATAGGGAAGGGAGCTATTTACAGTAATACTCTGTAGAAAAGTTAAATTCCTACAGGTCTTTACAGAGAACCACCTCTACGTTCCCGTCATGGGGAAAGAGCGTAGACCGACCTCAGCTCCGGGACACTGTCGATCGGGGTGCGTAAACAAGCCATATCTTGGCCAAACTCAGAGAAAATCTTATCTGTACAGGGTTTTTGCAGACGTTCAGGACGAAAGCGCGACCCTGCCAGAAACGAAGGCAGAAGGCGAGATAACCCGCGTGGCTCAAGGGCGGGTGTGAAACGAGAGAACAGGATCATTCCGCAGGACAGAAGCTGGCTGCTGGGCCCTGCCGCCGTCCATCTGGAGATGATCTGAAAAGTAGAAATAGTTTAGAACGAAATAAGTAGAAGAAACAGGGCGACTGAACATTAGAAGGGGGAAGATGGGATTAGTAATGTGTCGGGTTGACTACCGTCAAGGGTATTCCCCACTCCACGGGCTGGATGAAGGGAAGGCTCTGAAAAAGAACAGGCTGCAAGCGTGTTAGGATCCAAGTCATACAGGGTTATGTTACAGGACGGACTGGTAATCAACAGAGGGCAGCATGCATCCCGCTGGGGCTCTGAAAAAGAAATATAATGGTAAGCGGAAGAAAAGGAAAAGTGTCTTGCTCCCTACTCGTCCTGTGAGGAATCAAGAAGAAGCGTATTCAATCGAATCCAACTTTATCTTGGAATAAAAGTACATATTACATAGCTATGATGATTATGTAAAAGTACCAACATAATTATGTAAAATAAACAATATTATTAATTTATGTAATTGTTTGTCTTTATGAAACATTTTATTTTTACATTACACAATAACAAAATGTTAAATTTCAGTTGAAGTGTACACTGCACTTTACACGATTGTTTTGTTCAAAGTCTTTATTTATGTAATTGTTATTTTAGGGGTAACTTAAATGTTGCAATACCCCCGAAAGAAAATCCATGGCTTGTTAGAGGTCGAGTCGGTTGGGTTGGCGAATTAGTCGACCAGAACGCGAGGAGATTTGAAAGGGTTTATCTTCAGGATGTGAGACATGGGCAGGTGCATTTGAAGGAGGTACGGTGTGAGCTGGGTTATCAGCCAGAGGCGTGGTTGGTGTAGGTTCCTTTTCTTCCAGGTATGCAGGCTTTAAGCGGTCAATGGATACCCAGTCGCTCTTCCCACCAATGCTGAGACGGTATGCCTTGGGGTTACGCTCCAAGACAGCATATGGCCCGCGGTACGGGCGGGTGAGGGGTGACCTGTGAGCGTCATTTCTTACGAATACATATTTGCAGCTGTGGATCAGCTTGGGAAGGTATTGTGGAGATGTTGAGTGCGTCTGAGTGCATGGTCGGTACTTCTCAACAGCATGGCGTAGTTTGGTGAGGTGCTCAGAATCTGTAGGGGTATCTAGACTCGGGAAGAACTCCCTGGAACAGTGAGGGCTTCCCCAAACACCATTTCAGCAGGGGAAACTTGTAATCCCTCTTTTGGGGATGTTCGGATCCCGAGAAGAACCCAGGGAAGTTGAGCTTTCCAGTCTGATTTAGTGCAGCGCGCCATTAACGCTGCTTTCAGAGTACGATGGGACCGCTCCACCATACCGTTGGCTTCTGGGTTGTATGAGGTGGTGTGATGGATAGTTGATCCCATCAATTCTCCTAAAGATGTCCAAAGTTGAGATGTGAAGGCAGGTCCCGGGTCAGAGGTAATGTCGTCTGGAACGCCAAAACGACTGATCCATCCGTGTAATAGAGCTTCTGCACAGTCTCGGGCAGTGGTGGTGTGTTGCATGGGAATTGCCTCCGGCCAGCGGGTGGAGCGCTCTGTAGCAGTGAATAGATACTGAGCGCCGTCTGAAGGTGGAAGGGGTCCCACTACATCGACGGAGATGTCCAAACCGGCGCATGGGCTGCCGAAATTCTCCTGCCAGATTCAGTGTGACGACTTACTTTGCTCATCTGGCAGGCAACACAGCATCGAGCCCACTGTTTGATGTCTTTGTTCATTCCGTGCCAGATGAATTTATCCTTCATCAGACGAGCAGTTGTTCGTCCAGACGGGTGTGATAGACCATGGATGAGGTTGAAGATTTTTCGGCGGAAAGATTTTGGGATAAGGGGGCGTGGGCGACCTGTGCTTACATCACACAGAATGGTGCGGCCTTCGCCTCCAATGTGAACATCTTTCCACTGCAGGCTGGTGATGGCTGTGTGGTATTCTGTAGTCTCTGGGTCATCTTTTTGGCTGCTGCTACTTCATTGTAGTCAATTCCGAGGTTTATAGAGTTTATTTCCACCCTTGATAGTGCGTCAGCTACAGGATTCATACTCCCTGGTGTATATTTGATAGAGCAGCCAAACTCGGCGATGCTGGAGAGTTGCCGCTGTTGTCTGTCCGACCAAGCATCACCAGGTTTGGAAAAAGCATGTACCAGTGGCTGGTGATCTGTGAGGATGTGAATGCGCTGCCTTCTAAGAGATGTTTAAAGTGACGCACCGCAAGATAAACAGCGAGTAGTTCGCGGTCGAAAGTGCTGTATCTCACCTCTGCTTGACGTAGCTTTCTGCTGAAAAAACAAGAGGATGTGTCTTACCCCTTATGGTCTGTTCAACGACTGCCCCAACAGCAATGGAGCTTGCGTCTGTGGTAAGGGTAAGTGGAATGCCTGGTGTGGGGAAGGTGAGAGTTGTAGCTGATGCAAGGGCAATCTTGGTGGTCTCGAACGCTTTTGTTGCTCAGTCCCCACTCCAATTTCTTTGGTTTGCCGGCAAGGGAGTTGTAAAGTGGTTCCATGATGTGTGCAATCTTTGAAAGGAAACGATGGTAGTAATTTACCATGCCGACAAATTCTTGGAGTCCTTTGATAGTGGTTGGTGGGGGAAATCGTGAAACTGCGTCTACCTTACTTGGAAGGGGTGAGACGCCTGTTGGCGAAATCTTGTGCCGAGAAATTCCACGGATGTGGCACCAAATTGACATTTGTCTTGACGCACCACCAGACCGTTATTATGGAGTCGTTTTAACGCGACCCGTAAGTGTTGGAGATGTTCGTTGGGGTCTCTTGAGAAGATGAGGATATCATCAACATAGGCGCAAAAGGGAAGGTCTCCGAGAATGCCATCCATCATGCGTTGGAAGGTAGCCCCTGAATTTCGTAGGCCAAATGTGGAGAAATTAAAGGTGTAAGTGCCAAAAGGTGTGTAATGACTGTTTTGGGTATGTCTTCAGGGTATACTGGTACTTGAAAGTAGCCTTTCAGGAGGTCGAGTTTAGAGAAAACCTTGGCACCATGAAGGTTAGAGGTTAGGTCCGCCATTGGAAGAGGATAGTGGTCTGGTTCTGTGATCAGGTTAAGACGCCTATAGTCACCACATGGTCGCCAGGTGCCTTCGGGTTTCCGCACAAGATGCAGAGGAGATGCCCAGGGACTTGATGCCTTTTGACAGATGCCCATCCGTTCCATTTCGGAGTAAGCTTGTTTAGCTGCTTGAAGCTTCTCTGGAGATAAAAGCCTGAATTTTGAGTGTACCGGAGGGCCTGTCGTTTTGATGTAATGGAATATTCCATGTTTGGCTGGCTGTCCAGGCTGCTGACGGAGTTCTGGTCGAAAAACGTCTGGGTACTCTTTGCAGAGGCTGTCGTAAGGGTATCTGCTCTCACAGTGCAGATTTCTGTGTACTGATGATTGGAACCTAGGGGTGTAGAGCAGAAGGTTGTTACATCCAATAGTCTACGATTGGCGACATCAACGAGTAGTCCGTGGTGCCCGAGGAAGTCTGCTCCCAGAAGAGGTGTCTTAACATCAGCAATGATGAAGTCCCAAGTGAAGCTGCGTCCGGCGGCTTGAATGGGTATAGTGGATACCGTACATTGGGATGGGGCTTCCATTGGCTGGGTGGTCGTGTCCAGGAACGAGTTTTGTTTTCTGCTGTGGCTGGGAACAGAGAACGGAATGCGCCTGTATCCACGAGGAATTTGCGACCAGATAGGGAGTCCGTAATAAAGAAGCCCGATGCTGAGTTGTCAAGTGCGTTGACGTTCCCGCGTCTCGGGTTCTGGGTTGCCACCTTAGCGGGGAGTGATGGCCCCATTACACGTTTTTTTGGCCACTGGCATCCAGGTAGGCACTTGTGGGCCCCTGCTCCGAACCTGTAGTGGTAATAACAAAATCCATGTGATGGTTGGGAAGAGGCACTTCCAGGTTTGCAGTGTCTTACCTGTGAGTTGGGTCGTCGCTTGTTAGCAGCATTGATGTCAGGGACGTCCTCGGCGGATGCAGAGTAGGTTGTGTAAGGTTTTCGAGATGCTCTGGCAGCATTGATGAGATTGTCTGCCTTCTTTATGAGATCGTTTATGGGACTGTCGTCGGCTTCATGCAGGGCAGATCTTACAGAGGGGGGAAGGCGCTGCAGCAGCTCCCGCATCAAGTCCACACCTGGTGGTAGGGTCGAGGTCAGATGCAAGCGCACATGAGGCACTGGGAGGGTTCTCCGCCACGGATGCAGATGTTGTCCTTGTCTTCGAGATGCTCGCAGCATTGATGAGATTGTCTGCCTTCTTTATGAGATCGTTTATGGGACTGTCGTCGGCTTCATGCAGGGCAGATCTTACAGAGGGGGAAGGCGCTGCAGCCACAGCTCCGCATCAAGTCCACACGCCGTGGTTTGTTGGTGGTAGGGTCGAGGTCAGGGAGTGTAGCGAGAGCCTGCATCTCGTTCCATGCTGCATGTGCTGTTGTGTCTCCCAGAGGTATATGGGGAAGACTCAGGAGCTTTTGGGCACGGGCGCTGACGGAGAGAGTGAACTCTTGTAGAAGGTAACTCTTCAAGTTTTCATATTCGATGTCTTGGTTCTGGTCCTGGTTGTCCAGCCATGCGGCAACACGAGGGAATAACTGCTCGGGGATTGCCTCCAACACATAGTCTGCCTTCGTTCGGGGGTCTGTGACTCTTCTCAGGCGAAACTGGATTTCTGCCCGCCGGAACCAGGATGTAGCTTCTTGTGGGCAAAAGGGGGACAGCTTCACTGCTACGGCGTGGATGGAAGGAGTTTCGGCGTTTCCTTTCGCTTCACTAGGAGTTGTCTTCAGCGACATGGTCCGAGTCTAGGGGACACCAATTGTGAGGAATCAAGAAGAAGCGTATTCAATCGAAACCAACTTTATTTTGGAATAAAAGTACATATTACATAGCTATGATGATTATGTAAAAGTACCAACATAATTATGTAAAATAAACAATATTAATTTATGTAATTGTTTGGCTTTATGAAACATTTTATTTTTAAATTACACAATTAACAAAATGTTAAATTTCAGTTGAAGTGTACACTGCACTCTACACGATTGTGTAATTATTTTAGGGGTAATATGGTTCACCCAGTCGTCCCTCATCGTCCCCCTCCGATGACGGGGCCGAGGATTCCGAATCCAAGAGGTTATCAGCACCGGGATCTTGTAAAGGTCCCATGTCCGATTCCGGGTCCGGAGGGGCTGTGCCGTCCAAACGGGGAAAGTTGTCCGGAGGGACGAATTCCGCAGTGACCCGAAATGCTTTAAATTTATTTGGGTGCAAGGTGACTTCCTGCCCATCTGAATTCGGTCTCCTCACCACATAAGCCACGGGCCCGAGCTTTTTCAAGACCCGGACTGGCCCTAACCATCGGGGACCCAGGGGTCTGGTTCCGTGACTGGGGTGCAGGATAACGCTGCGATGTACAAAGACCAGATCCCCTTCGTTATACTCCCGCGGTCGAGCCCGCCGCCTTCGATCGTGATCGGCGGTCCAACGCTCACGAGCCTTTCGGGCGGCCTCACCAGCTGCTCGGAGTTTTGATCTTAATGAGGGCAAGGCCCCTTCGGCATAGATTACGTGGTTTGATCCCACGAGCGGAAAATGACTGTCCCGACCTGTGAGAAGGTACAAAGGGACGTCGTTTACGCTCCGGTGTATGGAGGAATTGATGGCAAACCTCACATACGGTAATAGATCGTCCCAACAATCAGGATCATCCATTTGGAGCGTCCTTGACCACCCGATTCACCCTCTCCACCATACCGTTGGCTTGCAGATGGTAGACTGTGGTGAAGAGCGACTTCACCTGGAGGTGATGACATATGTCGGAAAGGAGACGATTGCGGAATTCAAGGCCATTATCTGATAATAGGGTCCGCGGAGGACCGTACTGAGTAACGAATTCCGCAAGAAACACGTCTGCTACAGTTTGGGCGAACAGCTCGACAAACCGGGTAAGATGGTCAATCAGCACAGGGACGGATTTGTTTCCACACGCCGGGA
>NW_020870920.1:107159-109659 GCF_003789085.1 Penaeus vannamei
TAAGCTCCTCCACTACCCCGGATGGAGCCCACATCTTCCGGATTGACGCCGGAATCCTGGTCCATGGATTCCGTATCGTATTCGAGACGATTAAGTGAAACCTCCACGATCGCCGCATAGCAGAGGACGAATCCTTGCTCGATCTCAACCGGAAATGTCTGATCGTTGACGACCCAAAACGTCAACATCCGGTTGGAGAGGTCCAACGAGCGAGTACCAGGACCTTGGCAGTGTCGCTCTCAACACAAGCCAGTCCGCCCTTCAAGCCGTTCACGAGGCATCGCACGAATCGCCCCGCCGAGGGACAGGGTGACTCTCTCGCGCATCTCATCGCACCTTTCCCGGTCTCCGCCGGCTCCCCTGAAACAGGGGAGAGGTTCAACTTAAAATTGAACCTCCGCAGCAGGTCCACGCCTATCAGCACCTCTGCTGGAAACCTAGTGTCGTCGTCCACCACGAACAGTGCATTTACAGGCTCGGAAAACTTAAACTCAGGGTTGCCCTGCCCTTGATGTCCAACGCGGCCCCAGATGCCATGGGGTGAGAGCGGGGTGTTGGAAATCCTCCTGAAACAAGACTCCTTCACCACCGTTGCCTCACTTCCCGAGTCAAGAAAGGCTAAGACCTTAGTCCCAGCAACCACACATTCAAGCGGCCGCCCCGCTGAATCTGTGCCTCAGGAAGCTCCGGTTCCGTGGAACTGTCGCCCCTCGGCATCATCATTGTCCCTGGCAGTGGCTCGTTGTGGTTGCGGTTGTGCTCTATCGGGCGGTGCCCTATTTTGTTCTGCCCGAAAAAAGCACCGCCCAGCCACATGCCCTCGGCGGCCACACCGGGTGCACTGATTACCCTCTCGCACCGCACGACACTCGGAGGCGTCATGCGTAGTCACCTGATGGTAGAGACCAGCGTCGGGGTTCTCGAGTGCATACGGGTAACTCTGCTAGGGGATCAACCGGAGGGGAAGCTGCCGGAGATCGATCCTCGCGAGGAGTAGAAGAGCGAGGTTTAGGCCCTGCCTCGCTTGAGAAACTGACCAAGGGTTTCTCTACCCGCCCGGCATAGTGCCGATGGTGCCAGACTTTTTGGGCTGCTTCGACCACCCGGTAAAGTGGCTGATCCTCTATCAACAAGAACTTTTCCCGCAGCCAGGGCGGGAGCCCCTGGAGAAAAGTTCTCCTCATCACAGGTTCAGCTGGCCCAAGTTCACCAGGATAGTCATGCATGCCTTGATAAACCATGGTCTTCGACCGCGAGATAGAAGTCCCTAGGGGAAGTGTCGCCGAGTACATACGACCCCAAATGCCCTAGTTACTCCATCGACGAGCACGTCCCCCAGAGACGTTGTCGAAGGGTTTCCTTGAACTTGTCCCAGGTCCCAAGTTAATGACTATATCCGCTGTCCCCCTACAGCTACCACGGGCGGCGCGGATCAGAGCCTCATCCGTCCCATAAGGATGGGCTTGCTCGACGTGCCGCAACCAGGTTTCCAACTCCTGATTCCTCCGAAGAGGCTGGCTAGCTGGAACCTCTGCCCGGTAAGGTGGAATTGGGTCACGCAGGGTTATACCCTGATCTAAGGAACGTGGATTGACGGGAACTCGCTGAGACGAGTGATCAGTCGTGACCGCATGCACCCCCGCTTCTACCTGAGATGCAGAGGCCGCAGCTGGTGAATGAATGTGTGGTTCAGATACCCTGGGCTCCAGTAATCGCACGATATTGGCGTACTGCCCGTTCAGGGCACTGAACCGAGAATTCAGCCGTTCGAATTTGTCAACCAGCTCCTCATACATCGAGAGCGAGAGGTGGTCACGGGGTTCTAGCCTTTGCCCCGAAGTCAAAGATTGCGCGTTATCTCGAGGAAACTCGGGGCCCTCGAAAAGGGTGTTTGCAGAGGATCCCGAGGACTCATTGGTGGGTTCTCCTTGGACGGTATTGCATGTGCGAGGCATTTTGCGTCCCAGCACTTGCTCTACAACCCGTTACTTAGCTTGCGATAGACTTGCACAAAGGCTTGACCAGGCACTTTATACAAAGACTGTTCTCTCCCACCGCTGCCTACCAAAAAGACAGTTGTAGCGGGGCGTAGACCCAGTAGATTTAAGTTGTCTGGTTGAGTCCCGACTCAACCGAGAATATGGAGTTTTTGCTCAAGGGAAAAGATTCGTCTGCAGTGAACAGATGTAAGGTTCCAGGCCTACGGCACGCTGCCTCCACCCGATTAGTTGGTTCGGGAACGGTGTGTGTTGTGTAAGTGGGTGTAGGCATTGTATCAGAGAAAAGGGGAAGGGAAATATGGGATGCGTGTACTGAATGTTGGATGTGTAAGTGTGTAGATGTGAAAAAGGAGATAGCGTAGGCTGAGCGTCTGCATGGACGTGTTTGGAAGAAAAAAGCAAGATCATACACTTCTTCCCTTCGGTTTGAGCATCCGCCTGCTGGGAGCGGGAACCCAGGGATAGCAAAATTGATCTGTTCTTTTAATATCAGCTTAATA
>NW_020870921.1:15044-30044 GCF_003789085.1 Penaeus vannamei
CAGTATCATCAATGGATTAAACTTTTTTTTCTGCCTTATCTAGGGCTATAGATGCTTCTTCCAACGGCGCTAAAGGCACAGCAGTTAACAAACAATTCACGGTCAGTTCGACAGGAAGCAACACGCTAATACTTGCGGATTTAGACCAACCTTCCTCAACTACGAAAGCCCAGGAAGATTACGTGCTTTCATAATCAATCAATTCCCCGACATTTTCATTATTTCCCGGGTTTGACAGAGGCAGCACCGCCCCCCCTTATTCCCACAGGCACGGCGAAGCGCAAAACGAACACCAGGGCGGCAATTAGCCTCGACTTTCCCAGCCCTGCCAAGACCGGCCCGATGGCCACTCGCACCGAAAAGAAGAGATGCAACTTCGCCAATCAACCTGGACCCGCCATTTAAGAGTATCACATCAATCATTATTGGTTTACCGCGACGCCGCTTGTCCCTTTGTCAGCTTAAATTCCCTCATGAGACGGTGATAGAGAGGAGAGAGAGAGAGAGAGAGAGAGAAGAGAGAGGAGATGAAGAGAAGAGAGAGAGAGAGGAGAGAAGAGAGAGAGAGAGAGAGAGAGAGAGAGAGAGAGAGAGAAGAGAGAGAGAGAGAGAGAGAGGAGAGAGAGAGAGAGAGAGAGAGAGAGAGAGAGAGGAGAGAGGAGAGAGAAGAGAGAAGAGAGAGGAGAGAGAGAAGAGAGAGAGAGAGAGAGAGGAAGAGAGAGAGAGAGAGAGAGAGAGAGAGAGAGAGAAGAGAGAGAAGAGAAGAGAGAGAGAGAGAGAGAAGAGAGGAGAGAGAAGAGAAAGAGAGAGAGAGAGAGAGAGAGAGAGAGAGAGAGAGAGAGAGAGAGAGAGAGAGAGAGAGAGAGAGAGAGAGAGAGAGAGAGAGGAGACAGAGAGAGAGAGAGAGAGAGAGATGAACAATAAACAACCGAAAAGAGAAAGAAAGGGCCTCTCAGAACCCCCGCCGAAACAATACTGCAGAGAAAAATAGCCCTAAAGCACACTCAAATCGCCTTCGTGTTGTGTTACGTGACCCCTAAGGTCGCATCCGGATTACGGCTGAGATGCTCCTGTTTGTCCCCGAGGCGCGAAGACGCTCCTCTTGGAACGCTCTTCCCCCCCGCCAAAACAGATTCAACATAAACCGTACATACGCATGCACATACACGCACGTTCTCACAAATACACACAAAACGCACATAGGGCGGCGGAGATATTTTGAAGAACTGCTTCGCATTCAACATCACTACTGCCAAACAACAATGAACAGAAGTTAAAAAAAAGTGTATGTATATATATGTATATAAATAAATAAATAAATGCACATATATGTGTATGTGTGTGCGTTTTCCCGTGAGTGACTGGGATTTGAGAGGAGGACTACAGAAGCCAAGCAGCGCGCACCTGCAACACACCTCTTCGCAACAAGGGACATGATGCAGCAGCCCCCACCCCCACCCCCTCCACCTCCCCCCCACAGAGCAACGCGGAAATGTTGCAGCGTTTACATCATCTGACGGGACGACTGTGACGATTCGCTGAGAACCCAACGACCGGGACAACCAGACGCCCATTTGCATCCATGCTCGCTTGCCTTTGCGATGCCGGATGACATCACTGCTACATATATACGGCGCAGGAAGCAGGGAGGAAGGGAAGAGAACGGCACACTCGCACGCTAAGGCCGATTCCGTGACATAAACGCAGTCGACAAATCCCCTGTGTCAGTTACCTACACATAAATCCCCATTCACTCCTTTTCACCCCCACCCCCACCCTCACGCCACCCCACCCCTACCCACAACCACCTTCACCCCCACCCCCTCCCCCTCCCCCACTACTCGACGCGACGGGCGCATAGGCACACGGAGAGACTCGCTGACGCAAAATCCTGCAACCGCCAGCACTTCCGGAAAGCAATGAGAGAGCGGCGGGGACTGACAAAGAACATACCAGTACCCTGTCAGGTATGAAAAGCGGGGGTGTGAGGTGGGGGGCGGGTGCGGGGCGGGTGGGCGGGCGGGGGGAGGAGGAGGACAGGAGGGCAGGCGTCACAAAGGGTGAACAAGAGGGGGGAGAGGAAGTAATATTCCCGGTGGAGAATATAAATAAAGATATATAAATCATACTCTCTCTCTCCCTCTCTCTCTCACACACACACATACAAAAAAAAAAAAAAAAACTTCAGGTCTCCATAACTCAAAACTAACGAAATAATGAGGAAATAAACCACAAAAAAAGACACTGCTCTCCCCTTCCTCCGAGCCTCATTATGCAACAGGAGGCATGCAAATACACTGAATACTGGCCACAACAATAGGAATGGAGGTGGCGGGGGTTTCAGCCTGCCCCGACCCCGCAGGATACACGACTTCGCGGCCCGACCGACACACTTTCTTTGCGGGTGTGTCGTGGAAAAAAAGGAAAGCAGCGCGTGTGTTGGTAAAAAAAAGAAAAAAAAAAAAAAAAATGAGAAAACTAGAGAAAAAAAAAAAACTAGGAAAAAATTAAAAATAGGGGAAAAAAATAATGGGAAGCAATATAAAAATTAGGAAAAAAGAAAAAAGAAAATAGGAAAAAATAGAAAATAGAAAAAAGGAAATAGTAAAGATAATCATTAAAAAAATGGAAGGTAAAGAAAAGGAATGATTCAGGATGAGGGGAAGGAGGGAAGTGGAAAGCAAGAGAAGGGTAGATTGGGAGAAAAATAATGAACAAGAAGGATCCAACGAAGGAAAGGTTAAAAATAAGAGGAGAGGATGATAATGATAGTGAGAAGGTGAGACAAAGGAATAATAGAAACAGGCGGGATAACAGGAAGCAAAAGAAGAAAAGAGGTGCAAGCGGGGGAATATGAGAGAGAGAGAGAGAGAAGAGAGAGAGAGGAGAGAGAGAGAGAGAGAGAGAGAAGAGAAGAGAGGAGGAGAGAGAGAGAGAGAAGAGAGAGAGAGAGAGAGAGAGAGAGAGGAGAGAGAGAGAGAGAGAGAGAGAGAGAGAGAGAGAGAGAGAGAGAGAGAGAGAAGAGAGAGAGAGAGAGAGAGAGAGAGAGAGAGAGAGAGAGAGAAGGAGAAGAGGAGGAGAGAAAGAAAGAAAGAAAGAAAGAAAGAAAAGAAAAGAAAGAAAGAAAGAAAGAGAGAGAGAGAGAGAGAGAGAGAGAGAGAGAGAGAGAGAGAGAGAGAGAGAGAGAGAGGAGAGAGAGAAGAGAAAGAAAAAGAAAAAAAACAACACGAGAAAAACAAAACAAAACAGGAAAAAAAGGGGGAGGGGGCGGGGAAAACGACAAAACAAAACAAAGACCACCCACCAACCCCGACCCCCGGTGCAAGAGACGACACATCGCTATAAAACCCCGATATGTTATCCCACCGCGTTCGTCATTGTAAAAGCTTCCACGCGCATCTTCTCATCACCTCCACCTTCCCCTCACCCCCCACCCCCCACCTTTCTCTCAATCCAACCCCCTCCCTACTTACAACTCTGTCACGCTAATAGGCAAATGAGGATGCGGGCAGGACCATCGGGAGGGGGGAGGGGGAGGAAAGGAGGGAAGAGAAGGGGAAATGAGTAGAAAGGGAGGGGAGGAGGAGGAAGAGAGGAGGAGGAGGAGGAGGAGAGGAGGAGGAGGAGGAGGAGGAGGAGGAGAGGAGGAGGGAAGAGGAGGAGAAAGAGGTAGGTGATGATGCCAAAATGCTTACCATTGTGTTTTGGCTTACAGGTGGAAACAATAGTCAAGGAAGGGAGAGTAGGAATGGGGGGGATGTACAGGAGGAGGAGGAGGAGGAAGGGAGGAGAGAGGGGGAAAAAAACATGTGGAGAGAGAGAGAGAGAGAGAGAGAGGAGAGGAGAGAGAGGAGAGAGAGAGAGAGAGAGAAGAGAGAGAGAGAGAGAGAGAGAGAGAGAGAGAGAGAGAGAGAGAGAGGGGGGGGGGAAGGAGAGGGGAGAAGGAGATGAAGAGGGAGAGAGGACAGAGAGAAAAAAATGAGAAAGAAAGAGAAAGAAATAGAAAACGAAAAAAGAAAGAGAAAGAGAGAGAGAGAGAGAGAGAGAGAGAGAGAGAGAAGGGGGGGGGGAGGAGAGGTAAAGATCCTCTGGTATAAGTTACTTCAGCGACATTCCTTGCACACGATCCCGAGTGCTTCCCCCACACGCCTCGCAAGCAGGATTCACATAACAAATACACAGAGCCACACGCGCACGCACTCTCAGACAGCTCGTTCACCGCAGTGACTGAACGTGCTTTAGGGAAGCTGGGGATATGATGTATATCAACGTGTTCGAAGGGAGGAGGAGAGGGAGGGAGGGTAATGAGATAAGAGTCTCTCTCTCTCTCTCTCTCTCTCTCTCTCTCTCTCTCTCTCTCTCTCTCTCTCTCTCTCTCTCTCTCTCTCTCTCTCAGATCCCTTCTACCCACTTTTTTTTCTCCTTTCTCTTTTCCTCTCCCTCTTCCTCTTCCTTTCCCATTCCCCCTTCCTCTTACTCTCCCTCCCTCCCTCCCTCCTCCCTCCCTCCCTCCCTCCCTCCCTCCTCCCTCCCTCCCTCCCTCTTCCTCTCCCACCCCCACTCCCCCTAACACCAAAAACTCAAGCCTTCAAAACGTAAACAAAAGCCACGCGCGTCAACCATCACAATCGCGAATCAAACGGCGACGGGGCGCACGCGTTCGCCGGATCAACACACAGCCACTAATTCAAGAAAAACAAACGACCCCGCGGCGCCGCACAGCCCACGTGCCGCACGCCGAGGCTCTCCTGAAGTCTGAGATAAAGCTGATGTTCTGAAATCTAGGATGCCGGGGCTTCGTGTCGCGATATCGATGTCACGCGGCGGTTGCGGTAAGACGGTGAGAAGATTTTACTTTAAGGCCGTTCCCGAGCGAGGTGTGGAATTTGTAATTTTCATAATAATAATGATATGCATAACAATGTAGGCGACATAAATAATGGTAACAGTGATAGGTTAGGTTAAAGCTAATGAATGACAAGATGATGGTGATGGCATGATGACAATGGCGACGACAACAGTAACGATAACAACTTAATAACCAATAATGAACCTAATAACAAGAACAATATAACGTTTAATAATAGTAATGATGGTGATGACGATAACAACAATAATAATAGCAATATGACTTATTGCTACTAATCATTTTCTAACACAAATAAAAAATTCACAATTAATCAAACTTCGAGGCAAATTGAGACGGCAAAAATAACATAAAAATCGGTGATCAATATTCCTTTTTCTGGAAATTCTTTCCGCCTGACAAGATACAAACGGTACACAGCTGGCGGCAGCAAGGGTTCAGACGGTAGCCGCTGCACTGTGGGATACAGACGGTAGGGTCGTGTAGGAGCGACCAGCGGCGCGGGGCTGGGAGCACTTTCTCAGCTGATGATGATACCAAAGGCTGCTTTCGTAGAGCCAGTTAGGCCTATCATGTAGCATTCCGTTAAACGGCGCAGCTGAACCGGCCCGTGAGCAGGCAGCAGCAGCAGAACGAGACAGCAGAGCGAGGCAGGCGCTACAGGTGACGGCGATGGTGTCGTCATGGGGCACAGGTGGGTGGGTGAGCGGCGCGGATCGAGCTCAGGAAGGAGGCAGCGGGACCAGGGCGGCGCCTGCCAGTCCTCCGCGTCCCAACAAGGACATATAAGGAACTCGAGTTGCGTGCCCCGGTCACTGCACCACCTCCGCCGCCTCCACAGCCCCTGCCACAGCCATCGCAATGTAAATAGAATCGCCCCTGAGCCATTATCGCCCCCGCCATAATAGCACAATCCGCAGAGCACTATAAACAACCGCACCATAAACCGTAGGAGAAAAAAGAGAGTTCTCCCACGTCGGAAAATCCTCTTTCACGTGCCCCGACTCCTCACGTAGGCCTCCCTCGCCGACCTACGACCAGCTGAGGGCGAAGGGACCTCCTGCGCTCACGTTCCCCAAACAAAGGTACGCCGGCCTGGCTTACTCTCCCTTCTTTGGTCACACACTTTTCTCATTCCGTTGGGATTCGTTCTGAACAGACCCCACGCATGAAAAAGGACTTTCTGAGCTGTTTAAATATAAACAGATCCTCTCTCCCCCCCCCGTCCCCTCATTCTCCGTTTTTTTTCATTCTCATTCGCATTCCCAGTTTGTCTCCTCATTTCTACCCTCCTATTCTCATCCACAATCTCCCTTTCCCCCGTTATCATTCTTTCTCTTTTCGTTCTCAATCTTCCTCCCATTCTCTTTTCATTTTCAATATCCATCTCTTGATCATCCTCAATTTTATCTTATCTTTCAGCCTCTATCCATTCTTAATCTTCTGTACTTCATTCCCATTCTCTCTTTTTGTCATTTTCTACCTCTCTACAATATATATATAATATAATACATATATATATATACATATATATTACATATATATATACATATAATATATATATATATATATATATAATATATATATATAACATATATATATATACATTATATTATACATATATATATACATATATATATATATATATACATATATATATATATATAATAATACATACATACATATACATATAATACATAATAATATATACATACATACATATACACATTATTTGCAAAGTCCATTAGATATCCCCCTTCTTTCCTACCCTATATCATCATCGAACACTATACCCCCATGTCCCTGCTTCTCTCATTTACATCTATTTTTAACCCCCCCCCCCATTCTTTTCCTCTCGCCGTGGTAACGATTTCCAAACCACATAACCCGCAGGTCGACTAAGCTCTACGGCGCGAGTGTTGACAGGAGCGGGGAGAGGGGGAGGGGAGAGGGAGAGGGGGAGAGAGGGAGTAGGGGGGAGGAAAGAGGGAGTATAGGAGGAATAGCGGGGGAGGAAAGGGCGAGAAACGGGGAGGAAAGGGCGGAAAGGAAGGGGAGGGAGGAAGGAGGAGCGAGGAGGGAGTCAGAGGCAAGCGAGAATAACAATCGCAACTGCTAAAGGCGTAACAAAGAACCTTCGTGCACGGGGCAATGTTTATGCCACACAATAACCCTCTCTCTCCCTGCGCCCCCCGCCCCTTAAACCCCGTGCCTCTGCGCCCCCCTGCAGCCTGGC
Organism: Penaeus vannamei; assembly: GCF_003789085.1. Lineage (NCBI taxonomy): Eukaryota > Metazoa > Arthropoda > Malacostraca > Decapoda > Penaeidae > Penaeus > Penaeus vannamei. The sequence continues at coordinate 22,148 of NW_020870921.1, forward strand.
TTCACAGAATTAATTCTGCACGGCAATTTGGTCGCGTTTGTTGACGTAAGAACCCAAATAGGGGCGATTCTAAAAGATTGGATTTTAAACACATTAATCTGTTGGTACGTCTAATCTCCTGTGTGTGATGGCGAGCGTCTATTCTTCACTATATCGTACACTTTAACATTTTTCCCTTCCATTAGGGCTTCATTCCACGGATATAAATTCCTCTCCGAACAACATCAAATCTTACAGAAACGCCCTCCTGAAACTCGATAATCCCTGGGCGCTCTCCTCAATTATCCTCGGCGGCGGAAGCGGCGAGTTCTGCCTGACGAAAATATTCTCCGCTTCGCTCTGCTTCGCCTTGCTCTGCTCTGATTTTTCCGCCCTCCGCCGCCATGCCGTCTGACGCGGTGGAATACTCCAAATAATCACGTCAAGAAAGAAAGAAAAGAAAAACAAGAAAAGCAAAAGAAAGAAAGAAAAAAAGAAAGAAAGAAAAAGAAAAACAAAGAAAAAGAAAAAAAAAAGTCGAGGAAATACATCCTCCTCCCACTGCCTTGCCTCGCGTCCGCGCATCTATCACGGAAGGCAGTAGGAGCAACGCCTGCGAGAAAGACCAGGACGGCAGCCAGAAGCGAAAATAAGGAAGCGTGACGAGCAGCCCCCGCAACCCGAAGGCGGAGTCCTCCTGTCCGGCCGCAACGGCAGTAACAGCATGCGGCGTCACACTCTCTTGGAGACTGATAAACCAAAATGAACGGATAACGACTTCCGCTCCTCCGCTATATACAATCGCACAATGAGAGAGAGGGGAGAGAGGAGAGAGAGAGAAGAGAGAGAAAGAGAAGAGAGAGAGAGAGAGAGAGAGAGAGAGAGAGAGAGAGAGAGAGAGAGGAGAGAGAGACAAGAGAGAGAGAGAGAGAGAAGAGAAGAGGAGAGAGACGAGACAGAGAACGACCCGAGAGAGAGAGAGAGACAACGAGACAGAGAAAGAGCGATGAGAGGAGAGGAGAAACTGAGAACAGAGAGAGAGACGAGAGAAATAACGAGACAGAGAAAGAGGAATAGGAGAAACAGAACAGGCAAGAAAACGCAGATAGCACAGCAAAAAAACGAGATGAGAAAAAAAAGAGATCCACCTCTAAGCACACATTGTAAATGGCCCAGCAAAGAAACGAAAACAAGCACGACCGCCAACGGGGCACAACAGGTCCTCGCGGCAGCGAGACACAGTTCGCTCCCACTGGTGCACCGATGGCATTTACCCGGCGGTCCGCAGACAAATAGGGCAGCGGAGAGACGAGAGAAGAGAGAGAGAAGAGAGAGAGAGAGAGAAGAGAGAGAAGAGAGGAGAGAGGAGAGAGAGAGATGAGAAGAACCCGACGCACGCACGCACACGCGAGAGAGAGAGAGAAAGAGCACCGCCCCACACGCACGCAGCACAGGCCATCGCCAGAGTAGAGACGAGACGACAAGGGCAGCGCAGAGAGAGAGAAGAGAGCAAGAGAGCACAGAGAGAGATAAGAGAACGAGAAGAGAGAGCGGAAAGAGGAGAGAGAAGAAAGAAACCGCACAGAGAGAGAAGCAGAGAAAGAGAGAGCAGAAACGAAAAGACAGAGAGAGAGAGAGAGAGAGGATGAGAGAGAGAGAGAGGAGAGAGAGAGAGAGAGAGAGTGAGTGAGTGAGATGATGTGAAGTGCATGAGTGAGTGAGAGAGAGAGAGAGAGAGAGAGAGAGAGAGAGAGAGAGAGAGAGAGATGAGAGAGACGAGAGAGAGAAGGCACAGAAGAGATTCGGGTGAATGGAAAAATGGAGAGGAAGTGTAAGGCTCCGAGGTAAGATAAGGATTGAGGTGCTAGAGAGATCTGGAAAGATGCGGAGGGGAAGAGAAGAGACGGAGGGAGGAGGAAGAGAAGGAAGAAAGGGGAGGTGAGCGAGGAGGAAGCAGCAGCAGAATCACGGAGACGGGGACATTCTCTGGTGGTGTTATGGCGGCTCCTTCATACCAAAACTGGAGATTAGTAGTAGGTAGATAGTAGTTAAGTAGTAAGTCTAGTAGTAAGTAGTGTAGTAGTAGTTAGTAGTAGGTGTAGTAGTAAGTCGTAGTAGTAGTAGTAAGTGATAATTAATAATAATCAATAGACTATAATCATATAATATATAATAATAATAATAACTAATAATACTAAGTAATAAATAATAATAATTAATAATAATAATTAATAAGATAAGAAGGAAAAGAAGAAGAAAGAAGAACGAGAAGAAGAAAGAGGAAAGCAATCCTTCCAGAACGCTTTCCTTGCTGCACCCCCACGCAATCAAACGACCACACTCGAGGCTTCTAAAAACCTACAACCTCAATTTGCATAATGACCACAACTCGACCCAAAATCTACATAAGAACTTAAAAAGAATAAAAAAAAAAAAAACGCATGTGACGGCCGGGGGAAGTCGCATATATCGTTGTACCTTCACCACACTTGATCTATGCACAGGCCACTCTCTCTCTCTCTGCTCCTTTCCTCTGCTCTCTCTCTCTTTCCCTTGTCTGCTCTCTCTACACATACCACCATCCCTCCCCCTGCTCTCCATCACCTTTCTCTCTCTCTTCTCTCCCTCCTGCTCTCCTTTCCCCCATCTCTCTGAATCTCTTCTCTCGCCTTTCCTCCTGCTCTCTCTCTTCACCTTCTCTCTCTCTCTCTCTCGTCTCGTCTCTCTTCTTCTCCTCTCTCTCTCTCTCGTCTCTCCTAATCTAAGACCGGAATCGTTTACGGGTTCCTACCAGAGAGCCTGTAATATGATGCGAGCTTACGGGGTTTAGGGTAGACACGCAACGATGTGTCCTTGACCCACTTTACTGTGAATAAATTTACGTGCGGGGCAGCTCCTGGAGTGAGTCGTCGGTTGGGCTTCCTCTTGCTCCCTCCCGCAGCTGGTCGTGGCCCTGATATTCCCCATTCATTGCCAATCATATCGGTTTAAGACATACTAACCGATCTCTCCATCTCTCTCACTCTCTCGTCATCATCAATATCACATGCTCTCTCTCATCCTATGTGAGCGCAGCCTTCATCTTACAAAGAGGGCCAAAGGAGAAAGAAGTGGATACAGACAATATTGTAGTTTAACATATAAAACGATACGACTCGAGTACCCAAACAATTCTAGATTACGCTACGTTATCTGCCTCTGTTTCTTGCTGAGTAACCTTGCTCCTCAACACAACATTTCCTATACCAATATCTATGTTCTTGTGAAAGATATTATTAAGACTTTTTTTTTCCACAAATGCAGTTTCAATTTCCATGCGACTTTCTAAGATGCTTATTCATCCTTTCTCAATACGGGTAATGCTGTTTGTGCTACACCGTTTGCCCATTACATAACAAGCTTTTATGTACGCTTTGGGCTTTTTTTTTTGTTTAAAATGTACGGCTTTATGTACCCTAAGGTCTTGGTGATGCTGCGGTGTCATGCAACAGAGTAGCCGAGGTCGATGGAAGAAAAGGGGGGCCATGACCATAAGCGCACTTTCAGTAATCTCTTCTCTCTCTCTCTCTTATCACTACACACGGCACGCACTCACCACGCACACACACACACACACACACTAGCGAAATCCCCTGACGAAGCGGCCTGATCGTCCGGCTCCCAGAACCGGCGCCCATCACGCCCCCTAAGACACTATTCATCCCGTCCATTCACGCGGCCGGACCTCACCTCCCCACGTGCCCCGCCGCACGCACGCAAACGCACGCACTCAATCGGCGCGGCGTGACACTTGCGGGAGAGACGGAGATTTCCTTCACGAAGTCCATGGGATAGTGATGGTAATGGTATTAAAAGAGAGAGGGGGAGGGGGGAGGGGGGAGGGAGAGGGAGAGGGAGAAGGGAGAAGGAGAGAAGGAGAAAGAGAGAAAGTGTGAGAGTGTGACATAGTGTGTGTGTGTGTGGTGTGTGTGTGTGTGTGTGTGTGGTGTGTGGTGTTGTGTGTGTGTGTGTGTGTGTGTGTGTGTGTTGTGTGTGAAGAGAGAAGAGAAGAGAGAGAGAGAGAGAGAGAGAGAGAGAGAGAGAGAGAGAGAGAGAGAGAGAGAGAGAGAGAGAGAGAGAGAGAGAGAGAGAGAGAGCGAACGAGCTCGTGCGTGCGTGCGTGCGCGTCCGTCCGCGAGGGTACTAGCATGTGAGCGTCTGGCTAGCATTACCCTCCCCCAAGAGCGGATCCCCCCTCGCTCTCACGTGCAGCCCCGCCGGTGACTCACAGCCTTAAGGGGGACACACAATATTACAAGATCTCTCCATGTGGCGACCGGCGTGAGTCAAGTCGCTGCCACGATTGGGGCCCGACGGCGTTGCTCTCTCGCCAGGGGAAGGGGTCACTAGCACATGACCTCCCTCCCTTAATGCTCTAGCACATGACCTCCCACCCTTAATGCTCTCCATTCCCCTTAATGCTCTTACCTTACCTATCAGAAGTCGCAAAACGCCACAGGTCTCTCCTCACATACCTGGAAAAGAACAAAAATAAATCTTACGTCTTGGTCTCATTTCGACTTTATTTTCTTACAGTTCTACAGGAAAACAGTTTGGACGAAGTGTTTTCATTCACTCTCATAAACACTAGAGAGACGACGATGATAATGACATGATGGTCTATTTACATCTTTAAAAATAAATGAATACATAATAAATAATAATAATAATAATAACGGAGATGATAATGACATGATGGTCTATTTACATCTTAAAATAATAATTAATAAATAAATGATAAAATATAATAATAGTAATGAATAATAAATAATAATAATAATAATAATAATAATAATAATAATAATAATAATAATAATAATACAGCCACGATTAACAGACTCCGAGTCTAAGGCAATAAAAGAATGAAGAAATACGAGCAAGGTCAGGCCGGCCAGTGATCCTTTGCAAGGGCCACGATCGTCGTTTCGTCTGCCAGTGACAGGCAAATGACCCTGTTATCTAAATTTCGTAACTGGCTCATAATGATGATAAAGAGGTCATTATCATCTACAGTGAAGATAAAAATATGACTATAATATCAACACTTCAACACCAGCAATACTGACAATCAAATTACAGTAACACTAATATCAATAATAAAACAGCAATGGCTACATAATAACATCGCCACCTCAACAAATAAATCTTACCAAAATGAACAATTAAAAAAAAGGTTTATTCTATTAAAATAACCCAATAACAATTAAAACAATCACTAGCGATTCGCCCATAAGCTCTCTCCTCCCCCGTCTATGTCCCTAGTGCAACTTTTTTTTCTCCCCTAGCCTTTACCTTCTTTTTGTCCTTTGTCCTTTGCCATTCGCCTTTCCTTTCTTCCCTTTTTCCATTTCCTTCGTCCTTCCCCTCTCCATTTTCTTTCCCCTTCCCCTTTCCACCCCTTTCTTCTTACCCTTTCCCTTTTCCACCCATTCTTTCTCCCCCCCTTCCCTTTTCCATCCCTTCCTTCTCCCCCTTCCCTTTTCCATCCCCTTCCTTCTTCCCCCTTTCCCTTTCCTCCCTTCCTTTCCCCCCCTTCCCTTTTCCCCCCCTTCCTCCTTCCTCCTTCCCCTTCCCTTCCTCCTTCCCCCCACCCCCTCCCCAACCCACAATCCTCCAAACAGCCGTCCCCCAGCTCTCGCAAATCTCCCTCCCCCTTCAGCTCCTTTCCTGCCCGCCATTCCGACGATCCTTTCCGATCCCCGATAATGACCCTTCCCCACGTCGTCCTTTAACAGCCCCGGCCGCGACAGGCAATCTAGGGCAATCCTGAGAAGCGACGTGACTTGACGTGACTTGACGTGAAGGGACGTGTAGGGTTGATGTAGGGAGGGAGGAAGGGTAGGGAGGGAGGGAGGAGGGAGGGAGGGAGGGAGGGAGGGAGGGAGGGGAGGGAGAGGGAGAGAGAGGGAGAGGGAGAGGGAGAGAGAGGAGAGGGAGAGGAGAGGGAGAGGGAGAGGGAGAGAGAGAGAGAGAGAGAGAGAGAGAGAGAGAGAGAGAGAGAAGAGAGAGAGAGAGAGAGAGAGAGAGAGAGAGAGAGAGAGAGAGAGAGAGAGAGAGAGAGATGAATGTATGGAATATAAAGTGGCCGATCATCTATAAAAAAAAAAAATAACAAACAAAACAAATCATGGCAACTCTACCCTTTTGAATCTCAAGTTCATACGATAAGAAAATCAATAATCATTCTGCAGGTTAAAATACCTAAATCATGATAATGACACCATAAACGATAAGAAAGCGAATCAATCCACAGCAAGTGAAAAGACATATAATCATGAATCTTTGACGAAGAAAAAGTCCCGTAACAGAGCCCAGTTTCCTGCCATAACTCCATATAATGGGAAGCGACTAAAACCTATTAGCCGCCAAGACACGACTTGCAAGAGTAGGCCTATTAGTCAAGACCCACAACACAAAAACAATCTAAACCACAGAAACCAATCAACCAGTCATTCAATCAATCCGGCAAACACCTTCCCCAGATCAACGTCTTGTCAACAAAGAACACAGGTGAGACACCCGCAGCCTTCCTCCCCTCGCCATCTGTTAACGGGAGAAGGGTTACAACCGCAATCCTTAATAATCATCCGCGGAGGAGAGTTATTAACAAAACCAATCAGGAAACTGTAACCGCGCGCTTAACTAGCCCAATCACTTCTCCCTCTGGACATCCCATCTTCCTAGCCCCCCCCCCTCCCGCCCCCCTAATCACCGTCGCTCCGCCATCCCAACCTTGCCGCCCAACTTCAGGTACTCCTTTCAATATTCTCTTTCTACCCCCTTCGACCGTTGACCCTTTCGTTGGCCCTCTTCTCATTCTTTTCTTCTACCTCCCTCCACTCCCGTCCCATCCCCTCCCCTTCCCTCCGCTCCTCCTTCCCCCCAAGCAGCCCACCCACCTCGGCCGCCTGTCTCCATAACCACACAGTAGCGGCTCCTTGTCCCCGCGCCGAGTGGAGATTTCGTTGAGTGAGCAGCTACTTCCATGGCGGTACTCGTGTTTACATCGATTGGCCTGATTATGGACTGCGACGCGCGTGAGGTCATTGACCTGTGCTGCACCATCATACAACGGGAATATCTACATGCAAACGCATACATGGGCATTTACATGCGAACGGAGAGACAAATGTGAACTGCTTTCGCAGAAAAGAAAAAAAAAAAAAGTGGGAGGGACGAGGGATCACATACACAGGCGAGAGGAGGAGAAGGGAGGTGAAAAAGTGAAAAGATTAGAAAGGGAGGAAGGGGAGGGAAAGATGGAGAGGAAAAGGGAGAGAGGGGGGGAGGGAGAGAGGGGAGAGAGAGAGAGAGATAGGAGAGATAGATAGAGAGAGATAGATAGAGAAGAGGAGATAGAGAGAAGAGGGAAGAGAGGAAGCGAGAGAGAGAGGAGAGAGAGAGCAGAGAGAGAGAGAGAGAGAGAGAGAGAGAGAGAGAGAGAGAAGAGAGGAGAGGAAAGAAGAGGAAGAGGAGAGAGAGAGAGAGAGAGAGAGAGAGAGAGAGAGAGAGAGAGAGAGAGAGAGAGAGAGAGAGAGAGAGAGAGAGAGAGAGAGAGAGAGAGAGAGGAGAGAGGAGAGAGGAAGAGAGAGAGAGAGAGAGAGGAGAGAAGAGAGAAGAGAGAGAGAGAGAGAGAGAGAGAGAGAGAGAAGAGAGAGAGAGAGAGAGAGAGAGAGAGAGAGAGAGAGAGAGAGAGAGAGCGCGATGAGGGGAACCAGCCAACCCTACCACCGCAACAACAGCTGGGATTTAAATTCCATCCTTTAAATGGCTTACGACGAAAAACTAGTCCGCGGACCCTACCTCGCTAAGTCTTCAGCAGAGGATTGATGTTTGCATTCACCGTCATTAGTTGAATTACCTCTCACACTCCCTTCGA
>NW_020870921.1:35044-47544 GCF_003789085.1 Penaeus vannamei
ACAGCGCCCCTCCCCGCACCCTCACACCTCCAGGCGCCCCCGTTCTCAACCTCCGCTCAGCACGCCGAAACCCGCACGCCCTCTGCACCCTTCCTACAGCCACTCCGCAAGCCACCCCTCCCAATCTGGCCTAATCACACGCGTCAGCAGATTAACAATATTCGACCATTTGGAGCCTAACGGGGGAAGTTACCTATCAGCGAGGGGAAATGACCTGTCTCCCTGCTCGTCCGTGCCCAGGTCGCTCTCCTCCAATCGTCCCTGTGAAGCAGTGCCAGGACTCGCTCTCTTGTCTCCGCTGCTTTTCGCCGTTTCCTCCTCCGTGTCTGCGCCGAGCTCCCTGTCTCGCATGTCTTGAGTCACTGTGCCGCCTCTCTGTAATGTTCTGCTGAGTGTTTCCGCCGCCAATGCAAATCTCTCCCTAAATTGCCCTGCCGTGAGTCAGCCGCTTTCCCTCTCTTACCCCCACTACCCTCCTCCCTGCTTATGCCCTCTCCCTCTCCACTCCATCTTACTTACTTTTCCACACCGAGTCTTGATCCTTTTCGCCCTCGGCCTTTCCCACCCTCCCCCTTTCGGCAATACTTGTCTTCCCTTTCCCACCCTCACCTTAAGCGGCCAAATACCTTGTCTCCCGCCCTTGCGGCAATAACTGTCTCCCTGTCCCAATGGTCCTTTGTCTCTCTCCTGCTCCCTTATCCGCCCCACCCCTTGGCAATACCGCTGTCTCCCTTTTCCCACCTCCTTTCGGCAATGCCTGTTCCCTGGTCCCTTTGTCTCTCGCTGTGCGCTCCCAGCCAGCCCCAACCTATTCCTCGCCCTAGAACACATCCTTCAATCGCACTATGGCCTTCCCGTCTGCCAAACAGCCACACCTGTCCCCTTTTTTTTTCTCGTCCATTTTTTTTTTTTTTTTCCTCCCNCAGTGAGGATAAAAAGAGAGAGAGAGAGAGAAAGAGAGAGAGAGAGAGAGAAGAGAGAGAGAGAGAGAGAAGAGAGAGAGAGAGAGAGAGAGAGAGAGAGAGAGAGAGAGAGAGAGAGAGAGAGAGAGAGAGAGAGAGAGAGAGAGAGAGAGAGAGAGGGGGGGGGGAGTGAGGGAGACGGAAATAAATAGAGTGATAGAGATAGAAAATGTGCCAGGAATGGAGGGGCCAGGAACACGCGAGAAACAAGGTTTGAGGTGAATGAGAAAAGAGCAGGGGGAGGAAGAATGGAGGAAATGGAGAGAAAGAAGGAAGAGGAGGTTAACGAAAACGAGAAAGAGAGAAGTCGATGAAAAGGAGATGAAATGAGGCAGAGAAAATAAAGAACAGAAGCGAAGACTCGAGGAAAAAAATAGAGAGAAGGAGAAACAGCGAGACAAAAAGATGATGGAGCGGGAGAAGGGGGGGATCACTTCCGTTCAAAACATCAAGGGAATGTTGATAAGAGCGGGCGGTAAATACTATCGCGATAAGCGGCTGTCGTCACGTGGAAGTCTTATCTACGAGAGCCAGTTGCGACCGCCTCCCGACATGACCTTGCACTAAATACCGACTGTTATTTTTTAATAGTATGGCCGAAAGAGGAGAAAAGAAACAAAATGGGGAAAGAAAATAGAAAAGAAAAAAAAAATGGGGAAAGAAAAGAATAGAAAAGTAAAGAGAAGTTGATTAGAAAAATATAAGTGGTGGAATGAAAGAGAAGTAAGAATGCTGACGAATAAGAGACACCCAACGTTCTCAAATACTTCCCCCCCCCCTTTAACTCCCCCTATTTCTTCCACCTCCAACCCCCTCACTCCCACCCTCCTTTCCCTCCAACCCCTTCACCCCCCCTCCTCCCACCACCCTGACGTCGTAAGTCACAGACGCACAGGAGGCCGCCGGGTGACAGAACGACGCCGCGACTGGCAGCATTGATATTCAAAGCCGATATCTGCGTCGCACCCAGACAAACTCCCCCCCCCCGCCTCTCCCCCTCTCCTCTCCTCTCCCCTCCCCTCCCTCTCCTCCTCCCTCTCCCACTGTCCCCCCAACCTTACCTGGAGGTAAAACTGACCTTGAAGGAACTCTATGGGGGAGGAAGAGGGGGAGGGATAGGGACAAAGGAGGGAGGGAGGGAGGAGACACAAGCAGGTAGGCTGGCGAGGTACGCGTAATAACATGACAGGTGTAACGCCGTGGAGTCTGTAAAAAGGGAGAGGGATAAAAAAAAAAGCGTGAGGGATTTACTTCAAGGAGATGGATCATCCGTGCAAGGACAAACACAAACGCGTACGCATATGCGACACAGACACATAGGCGCGCACACACGCACACGGCACACACACACACACACACACACACACACACACACACACACACACACACACACACACACACACACCACACACACACACACACACACACACACACACACACACAACACGCACTCACACCTCACACCGCCCCACACACGCCCACAAACACAATGACCCTCCACAAACATGTTCTCTCGACTCGCCCCTCCTTCCCGCACCCCCCTCCACTCTCCTCTACCCACCTCCGTCCCCCTCTCCCCCTACCCCCAGCCCGACGTCCCACGACCTACTCATTTCCACCACCAGGCAAGAACGACTCGGTCCTCGCCGCCTGCAGGTCGTCGAGAACGTGAGGTGTCTATTTTACCGCGCAACGCAAATGCCTGAGACGAATGTATGAGCAAATAACAAAAACACTATCACACACGAACATTTCTGACGTCAAACCTGCACCAACGCTACCTCACCCGCTTGGATGAAAGAGTCAATCACATCCGTATCATCATCACCATCACCATCATCATTATCAACGTAGGCCCAATTACCTTTCCCATTATCATCATCATTATCATTAGTATTATTACTAATCACCTCATCACCATCACTATTACTGCTTTAACACTATTACTACTAATCTTACCTTCATCGACGACTCAGGAATGTGTAACCACCGCAATAGCCTACGACCCCCCCCCTAACCACTCACCCCCCTAAAAGACCTTGAACGAACGCCTCACACGTGTGTTTACGTCATATATCACACACACACACACACACACACACACACACACACACACACACACACACACACACACACACACAAACACACACACACACACACACACAACACAACACACAAAAATACACACACACACAATACACACACCCACACCCCGCGCGCCCACACCCACACACCCACGTGCATAAAGTACTAAAACCCCCCGAGGACAATGCACGTTGGACGTTCGCTGCAACAGCAAAAAACGGCAACCTTGGCGTATCAGAAGAATAACAATAACATCTCCCGCGAACTAACGAAGGTCCCCGAAGTGACGCAGACGAAAGTGGATTAGAGACAGAATGTCAAAAGAATTAGGAGCCTCATAATGACAGTTAATTTTCTACGCTTATATCATTTATCTTACTATACCATTTGCATGATGACGGTTATACAGGTAATATATGTAAATACACATGTATGCATAAACAAACTAAATATACATATATATGCATATATATATATATATATATATAATATATAATATAAATATATATATATATATATAAATCCACCAATATCAATCTCTTTCTTTCTTTTACTTTCTCTTTCTCTCCTCCCTCTCTCTATCCCTCTGCCCAAACATGAAAACTATGCTATGAATTTCGGATGTCTCGCATATCAAAAACAGACCCTAAAACCAAAAGCTGGCACAGTACACACCTACTCAATCCGAATCCGATCTCACGCCACAAGAAGAGATCCGAAACGCTTCACCACACCTCGTTTCCGCGCCGCGACCAGCCTCGCAGAGAAACAACGACCCGAACGCGCGCACATCACCCGTACAAACGAACAGACTCTCACAGCCACGCGTGTCACTGACACCCACGTCGAGAGAGATCTTTTGAGGATCAGCACTTACTAGAGCGTAGAAGTTGTCGTGAAGCTTTCTGGAGAATTCCTCCTGGGCGGGCGGGCGCGGCGGCGCGAACGTTACAGGCCGGGAGATCTTGAATTCATTTTTTAAAATATCATCAAAATACGCAAATGATAAATAAATAGAATAAAATTAAAAATAAAAAGATAAAATAAAAAATAAACTGTAAATCACATCACACTTATCGTTTCCATTGATTTTTTTTTTCGATTTTTTTCTCCCTCCTTCCTTCAAGGTCTTTGATCTTCTTGCTCCATTTGCATATTATATCTTATTTTTTTTTACTCTCTGTGCGGTTTATCTTATTTCCGCTTTACGATAAGATAAGCATACTGGTACACAGTTTAGCTGAGTGTGTCAGACTGACTGCCTTGTCTGTGAGTCAGTCAGTCATGTCTATCTGTCTGTTTTTCTGTCTGTCTGACGTCGCTGCAATTTTAGTCCTGTTCTGCGTCAGTCCTCGGAGTTCCAGTCAAGGATGGCCGTCGTCTTATCGCAGTCTGTTTTTTCTGAAAGGTCTGTCTGACACGTCTACAGATAAACGTTCATATTACTGAAAACATGGGAACGAGTGTATCCACATTAGGCGTATCACGCAGGACGGGAAACTCGTGTGGGAACCTCCTCTCTAACTCTCACTCTCTCTTCTCTCTCTTCTCATCATACACCATGAACTCTCATACCTACTCCTCTCCCCTGTTTTCCCTCTCTCTCTCTCTCTCTCTCTCTCTCTCGCTCTCTCTCTCTCTTCTTCTTCTTCTCTCTCTCTCTCTCTATCTCTCTAATCTCTCTATCTCTCTATTCTCTATCTCTCTATCTCTCTATCCCTCATCTCTCTCTATCTCTCTATACATCATATCTCTATCTATCTATCTTCTCTATCTCTCTCTATCTCTCTAATTCATCTCTCATCTCCTCTATTCCTCTATCTCTCATGCTACTATCTATCTATCTAAATCTACTATCTATCTATTCTATCTATCTATCTATCTATCTATCTATCTATCTAATCTATCTATCTATCTATTTCTATCTATCTATCTAATATCTATCTATATCTATCTATTTCTAGTATTCTTGGTCGATGGTTTATAAAGGGAGTAGAAAAGAGAGCAAGGGGGAAATAAATACATGAAATAAAATCAGAAAAAAGCAACAGAACCAGAAACAAAAAAGGAAAAGAAAAAAGAAGAAAGACAGAAAGGAGAGAAGAAAGAGAATGAGAGAGAGAAGAGAGGGGAGGAGGAGGAAAGGAGGAGGCGAGTACGTAAAGCGAGTCGAAAACAGTGGTTTGGCCAGTAGTAATACTAGTAGTAGTTAGTAGAGAGAAAAAAAGAAAGCCTGCAATTATACTCTATATGTTCATAATGACAGCAACGATGATGATGATGATGGGGATGGTGGTGGTGGTGGTAATGATGATTATGATGATGATGATGGTGACGATTACGACGACGACGACGACGACACGATAAAAATAATAAAATGAAAACCAAAATCAAAGGATATAAAGAAACTAAAATATAAAGTGAAAATAGCAACACCAGCTCCCCGCAACCGGACCAGCTGAAACCATCTTCATCTCCTCCCATCATCAATGTCACTTCCATCTCCATTACCATCAACCCCACTGCCATCACCCCCACTACCATCACATACCAATCACGAACATAACGAACCCCTCAAAAAATGGGTAAAAAATAGACCCCTGGTGGTGTTGCTGAGGGGGGGGAGGGGGGAGCTGAGGGAATGAGGGAGAACGGGAGGGAGGAGGGAGGGAGGGGGAATGAGAGAAGAAAAGAGGTAAGGGGAGGGGAGAATCGATCAGGGGGAGGGTGAAAATAGGGAAGAGAGGTGGGGGTGAAAAGAAGGAAGGAAAAGCAGGAGAAAAGGAGTAAGCTTCGGAGGAAAGACAACAAGGGGGCGAATGGGGAAGATTCGAAAGTGGAAAAGGGGGAAGGAATGGGAAGAGAATAGGCAGACGAGCCAGGAGGGGGGAAGGGAGCAGGGGGAAGGAGGCACCTGACAGACTGGCCACTTACTCGCAGTACCGTTGCGCTAGAGCGGTCAAGTGTGCACGCTGGCGTGCACCGACAAGCTGTGTACGAGGGTTAGGGTCGCAAGAGGAGAGGGCTGGAGGGCTGGGGGAAGGGAGGCGAGGCGTTAAGGGAGGGGGTTCGCTGGAGGGGATGCAGAGGGGAGGAGGGGTTGCAGAGGGGCGGGGGTGTTCAGGGATGGAGGGGAAACACTGGTCCTGTCATGCCATGTCACACAACGGCAACAGAAAAAGATGCACAGAGGGGAATGTGTGCACAACCACAAAGCCACTATTTCTACCCAACTGTCTATTTATCTTCCCATCTATCTCTTAGCCTATCTCTGCCTGTTTGCTTGCTTGTTTGCTTGCCTGCCTGCCTGTCAGTCCCTCTCCTCACGGCAACCTCCATCTCACCAACACCTTCCGCCTAAATTCTAAAGAAATGGAACACGGTACTGCCAGCCAATTCACTTTGCTTTTGACGTTGTGCTAATAACAAATCAAGGGACAGGAAGAGGTGCATTACCACTAGCCCCAGACGACACTAGACACTAGCCATTAGGAGGGCTACACCCTTCCCCCATCCCCCCTTTCTCCTTCCCCTTTCTTTCTTTCTTTCTTTTTTTCTCTCTCTCCTGAGATACCCCGACATGAATCTTACAGTATAATGCGCATAAAAACGGGGTAGAAGGAGGAGGAGCAGGAGAGAAAATAACTAATCGAAAATACGGGAGTAGGGAGGAAAAGAATACGACGAGAGGGAAGAGCGGGAAGATACGATTAAAAGGGGAGGGAGGAGGAAAGGAGGGAAGAAGGGAGCGTCTACGAGAGCGAGAAAGAGAACGAAGGAGCGAGCAATACAGTATGGACGGGAGTCGAAAGAGAGAACAGAGGAGGGAGGGAAGGAGGGAGGGAGGAGGGCGGCGAGGAAAGAGGTTCCGCGGGAACAGGTTTCTCCGGTGGCCTCCCATTGTAAAAACAAACAATGGCACGTCTTGTCCGCTCCCGCACCGTACACGTAGTACCCACCCACCTCCCTGCCCCCCCTCCCCCACCCATCCCCCGAAAAAACCCTGCCCTTCCCCAATTTGCTCTTCCTCTACTCCCTCGCCCCACCCCCCCACCCTACCCTCTGGGAGATGCCCTGGTCGCTCGATCGTGTTGCTGAGATATCTGTCATAGCCTCCTTCTACGCTTACTATTTTCTTTCTTCTACTGTTCTTTCATCTTTTTTTCTCACTTCCTCCTCCATTCTTGTCCTATCCGCCCCCTCGTTTTTACTTTCTCCCTTTACTTTCCCCTTCGCTTGAGCTTACAAAAGGGGCGAGCGCTTGTAAAGAAAGAAAGAACAAGAAAGAGAAGAGAGAGAGAGAGAGAGAGAGAAGAGAGAGAGAAAGAGAGAGAGAGAGAGAGAGAGAGAGAGAGAGAGAGAGAGAGAGAGAGAGAGAGAGAGAGAGAGGAGACCGTGAGAGAGAAAGAGAAAGAGCAGAGGGAGACGAGAAAAAGTGCTCTAATGAGACTCTTCCTCCGTCGACCTACGCCCTCGCGCCGTGACACCTGGCCAAGACGATCGGCGATTCCTATTGTGTCGGCCCCGGGCGGTGCACGTGGAACGAAGGAACTCGTCGACGCGCGCGCACTTGTTCACACACTGCGCATTGCACGCACACACACACACACACCACACACACACACACACACACACACACACACACACAACACACACACACACACACACACACACACACACACACACACACACACACACACACACACACACACACACACACACACACACACACACACACACACACACACACACACACACACACACACACACACACACACACACGTCGCCACCCCAATCGCACTATGACCCGAGTCGTCATCGCCTCTGCCCGTGCGAATGACGACGCCATCCCCACTACACGTGCGCCGCGCCGGAATCAACACTGCACGTGGATGAACGAACACTCATCGCCTCTGAACATGATCGACATGTCATCAAGATCGATTCACAGCCGTTCATCAGGCGCGGCGTGGCGTCGATCTGGCATCGCGGAATCTCACTCCGTAAAAAAATCACATTGTATCATCTCGCATATCAACCCGTCAACGGATAAAATAAATAAAATATATAAACAACTCATTAACCAAATAGGCAAATAAATAAAAAAGGGTTGAAAACAGTAATATCTCTCTCCCTCTCCCTCCCTCCCTCCCTCCCTCACTTTTCTCCTTCTATAGGCTTCTCTTTCTCCCTATAGTAAAAAAAAAAATAAATAAAAATAATAATAATAATAATAAGAGAAACGAAAAATAATTACAAAGAAACAACCAACGAATACCAGAAAATCTACATATAACCCCATCAGAAAAAAACATCCTTTCCTAACATCCTGCTTCCCTTACTTAATGAATTCTCTATCCTCGCTCGCTCGCTTTATCTATCCCTTCTCTTTCCTCGTCCAGCGTCTCCCTTAACCTGGGGGTGGGGAGGGAGAAGGGGAGGGAGGGAAGTGAGGGAGGGAAGTGGATGGAAGGGAGGGAGGGAAGGGGAGAGGAGGGGAGGGAGGAGGGAGGGGAGAAAGGAGAAAGATAAGCCGAGAGAAGGAGGAAAGGGAGAAAGAGAGAGAGGGGGGAGGGGGGAAGAGAGAGAGACGTGGGGATATAATTCAGCGAGAGTGATCGGAGTCTCTGGCAGAGAAGAGTCCGCCAGCAGCATCGCTATATTTGGTCCTGACAGACTCTGACAAGCCGAAACACCTCTGACAAGGAAGCGCGGACTCACACACTCCCTCACTCGCTCCCTCGCGCATTCACTCATTTCACACGCACACACACACACACACACACACACGCACACACACACACACACACACACGCACTGATTATATCATTTACTCAAAGAAGAAGTAAACGGAGACGGAGAGAGAAGAGAACGGGAGAACAGGTCAAAAGGAAAGAGGAGAACAAAAGGAAAGGAGAAAGAAAGGGAGAAGGAAATGAAGAGGGGAGGAGGGGGAGGACTGGAAGAGGGGAAAAGAAAGGGAGGAAGGGAGAAAGATGAGAGAAGGGAGAAGGGGAAGGACATACCCGATGTAGGACAGATCCTTAGAGCAGGACAGGGAGAGGGGATGGGTGGGGGGGGAGGGGGGGAGGGTGGGGGTGAGGGGTGAGGTGAGGGTAAGGGTGGGGGTGAGGGGTAGGGAGGTGTCGGTGATGACTTCACCAACCGCGTATAAAGTCAGCAGCACCCCCTTCCCCCTACTCCTCCCCTCCCCCTTTCTCAGCTCAGCTCATAACTGTTCAATGTCTTCATGCATACATACTTCATACACAGGTTGCAAACGAGAGAGAGAGATGAGAGGAGAGAGAGAGAGAGAGAGAGAGAGAGAGAGAGAGAGAGAGAGAGAGAGAGAGAGAGAGAGAGAGAGGAGAGAAGAGAGAGAGAGAGAGAGAGAGAAAGAAAGAAGAAAGAAAGAAAAGAGAGAAAGAGAGAAAAAGAGAGAGAAAGAGAGAAAGAAAAAACTGGCAGCCAAAAAGACAGAGACAGAGAGAGAAAAACACACGGAAATAAATGTCGCTGTCAGAATGAAGCATCGAACTACACCACAGGAAATCCACAGACCGAAAAAAGTACAAAAACAAGATTCCATTCCATAAACAGCAAACACAAAATCAAAACACCATGAAGCTAACACAGATTTAAAAGAAGAAAAAATAAGGAACACTTAACGGGTATCTGATAACCAAGGCGTCATCTGTCTAGCTCAACAACAACAAAAATCCCTCACGTTTTCAGTAGCGAGACTATGCTCCCTACACTAGAAATGGAACGAGTCTAAGCTCACACGCTGGTAGTTACACGAGTAAATAAACAAACAGGCTAATACGAGACCGAAAAACTAAATTAAGAAAGAAAAAAAGAAAACAGGATGCACACAGCAGAAAGCAAAACAGAAGCAGTTGTTATATCCATAAGTAGTAATAAAAGAAATTAAAGACATACAAAAAAATAATCAACGAAACCTCCCCCATCCACTGCCCCTCCCTTCTCTTCTCACTCCTCACTCCCTCCTCCTTACTCCCTCCCTCTCTCCTCACCCCCTCCCACCTCCTCACTCCCTCCCTCCACCTCACTCCCCACTCCCTCCCCCTCACCTCCTCCTCCCCACCTCCACCCAAGACGGGCGAGGGCCTTAGAAAACCACTCAAGTTCAACCAAAGCGCCAAAAGCTGTCAGAAGGGAACCAAGACTGCCAGCGAGCTAAAAAGAAAGAAAAAAAGAGAGAAAAAAAAAAAAACATTTTCCGAGGTCACGTCACATGCAAATATGCCTATCGTTTATTTCCTTGTCTTCTTCTCCCCGTTCTTCTCTTCCACATCCGTTAGAAAAAAAAAATGACCGAGCAAAAGTAAAGATGAAAAGAGAGAGTGAGAGAAACAGTGCCAAGGTGCCTTCGTCTCTCTTGGTGGCGCCCCTCCCGCTTTCCCCTCGCCCCTAGGCCTATCAAAACAAGGGGAAGGAGGCGGACCGGCGGAGGGAGGTGCCAGCCGACGAAGGAAGGGGAAGCGGGGTACAGGGGGAGGGTGGAGGGGCAAGCATTCGCGTCTCTAACTTCCGAATATAAACAAAAACGAGCGGAAAAAAGCATTTACACAATCTCAGAATCTAAAGAAAGGGACGAACAAGAAAAAAATGAAAGAGAAAGGGCGAAATAGATAATATAGACAGAAAGATCAACAGAGAGAGAGAGAGAGAGAGAGATAGAGAGAGAAGAGAGAGAGAGAGAGAGAGAGAGAGAGAGAGAGAGAGAGAGAGAGAGAGAGAGAGAGAGAGAGAGAGAGAGAGAGAGAGAGAGAATACATCAAGACCAAAACAAAATAAAACGAATGAGATTTTTTAAAAATAAATAAAAAGGAATGCGCAGAGAAGTGATAAGCAAGCATCTCAAAAGATCCAAGGTTCTCCCTGCACTATCTCCGATCTCAGGTAAACACAGGTCCCAGGTGAGCTGAGGTTCCTCGGCCTCGCATTTCCTACGCAGATAAACCCCACAGCCAGTGCCTTCTTTCCTCCCTTCTTTCTTTCTTTCTTTCGTTCGTTCGTTCATTCCTTCCTTTCTCTATTCCACTCGCTTATTTCCTCCCTTTGCTATACCTCTATACGGCAGGAAAAAAACAAAGGAAGGAAAAGGAGCTAAAGGGGAGGAGGGGATAGAGGGGCGTGAGGGAGGCACGAGAGAAGTGAAATGGCGGTGACGACGAAAAAGGGAAAGAAGAAAGGGAGGAGAGGATAGTGAGGGGAAGGTTAATGAGGAATAAGGGAAGCGAAGGGTGATGAAATAAGAGAAAAGGTCAGGAGGGAATAAGGAAGGCGAGAGGAAGATTAAGGAGCAATAAAGGAGGTGAGAGTGATGAGGGCAGGGAGAAGTGAGGAGGGTAAGGGAGAAATGAGGAGGGTAAGGGAGGTGAGGGGTGGGGTGGGGGAGAGCGAGGGGCGTGGCCTAAACAGGGAGGAGTCCTTATCGGCAGGATGGAACCGCGACGCTATCATGGCGCAATTTTATGGTATACTTTTTCTTGTTTATTACAAGGTTTGAGGTCCAGGCTTATCCGAGCCCTTGTTTATTTATCTCCCTCGAAAATCTCGCTCGAGGTACAAACGCTAAATCGCCATTTCGAAATTCTGCACATCCTCCCAAATGAACCAGCATTGTTGAACAAAAAGAGACACTTATACTCGTGTATCAATTTAAAATATAGTATGAAAAAAAAGAAGTAAGCACTGAAATATGAATATGATGAAGATGAAGATGATGATAATGATGATGACGAAGACGAAGAGCCAAAGATCTCGACCCCTGAACCAGACCCCAGAATGGATCCCGACCGCAAAGTTTCCGAGCAGGACCCAGACCAGGGGTAGTGACGTGACGGGCGTGTCCTACAGGCGGAGATTCACAAGGTCACGTGATAACAGGGCCACCGCCTAACCTCTCCTCCCATCGAGCCATTTCTCTCTCTCTCTCTCTCTCTCTCTCTCTCTCTCTCTCTCTCTCTCTCTCTCTCATTCACCCACCCACTCACTCACTCACTACTCACTCACCCACCCACTCACTCACCCACCCACTCACTCACTCGCCCACAAACTAACACAGGATGCCTCATCGCATTCAGGCCTGATTCGTAGGAAGGTAAAATATATGGCACCGCCACCGACCTTTTACGTCACTGGCGAGTGGTCAAGGGGCATTCCGAGAAAGCACACACACATACACACTTTCACCCCTGAAGGACCTTGACCCGCATGCTGTTTCGGCGACAAACGCGCGCACGTAAAAAAAATAAAACATATGCAATCCTCTCTGTCCCAATCTGGCCTGGATTACGTATTGGACTCTGTATTATGGCGGACCTCCCTTTGGAGCTCTGTGGGCGCTTACACTCTCACTCTCACTCTCACTCTCACTCTCACTCTCACTCTCCTCTCTCTCTCTCCCACCTCTCTCCTTCTCTC
>NW_020870921.1:52544-58827 GCF_003789085.1 Penaeus vannamei
ACGGGCGGTGGAGGAGGTGGTGCCTGCCTGGGGAGCGGCAGACTCGCCTGGTCTAGGTAAGTCCTCCTCCTCCTCCTCCTCCTCTTCCTCCTCCTTCTTCTTCGTTATAGTCCCTATTCGTATCCTCTTCCTAATTATTGTATCTATTTTCCTCATCTTACTCAAAAACCCTTCAATTACTCCTTTATCACAAAATTATAAATAACAGGGCATATAACTAACACTTCCGAACGCACTCGTGTACATACTTGCATGTGTGTATGTGTGTTTTTATGAATGCGCTAATCATGAATCCATATATGTATCTATATATGTACGAATATCTGTCAGCATATATATACACATGAATGCGAGTATGTATGTATGTATGTATGTCTAAGCGTAGACATGTTTGTAAAAAAAAGTGTAAATATATTTACGTATCCATGCATTATTATATGTTTATATGTATATAGGTAGTGTATACATGCAAAAATATATGCATGTGTGTATGTACAGTACTTGTGTATGTATGTATATGGGTATGTATGCATGTATATTCATGTATGTGTATGTGTGCGCGCGCATGCGTGTACGTGTGGACGCATACACGCACACACAAACACACACACACGCAAGTAAAAAAACACACACGCATGCAAACACATACGCACGCACGCACGCACGCACACCACACCACCACACACACACACACACACACACACACACACACACACACACACACACACACACACACACACACACACGCAACAACCGAAACGTACACGCACTGTGTGTGTGTGGGTGTGTGTGTGTGTGTGGTGTGGTGGTGTGTGTGTGTGGTGGTGTTGTAGAAAGTAAATATATATAGGATACATCCAGAAATATAATATATATATAATAGAAATTACACACAACCATAATACAATACATAATATCATATATATAAGTATATAGTATAATGAAGATAATGAGATCTTGCACGCACCCGGTAGGTATATATATATATTAATAAGAGTTATCAAAGCCCCAATTAACTATACTTTTACGTAAATAAGGTACGAGATAAAATAATAGGAGGATTAATCAGCTGATCGTATCACAGCTAATACAGATAGATAGTTAATACCACATTTATACGTATACATCAGAATAGAGTTAAATAGAATGAGTGGATACTAGTACTCCGTACATACCGGTATATAAATGTTAATTTTATACACTCTTCAGAAGAAAATATAAATTAAAGCAAGTAGGAACTATATGGATATCACGGGCCATACAGGTAGGTGGTATGAAAATATAAAAATAGAATTGTGATGTGCTTATACGGTATATAAATAGAATATGTATGAATGAGGAATATAAGAGCAAGTGGTTAAAAATATAAACTTATATGTATGCACCGCTAATAATATGGCGGAAATATGTTCTACGGTAAGGTAGTTATAGGGTGACATTGTCACGTGCAACTGATGGATGAAGAAGTAATATAACTACACGTATCGGAAATAATGATAGATAACTAATTGAAGTTCTTTAACAGAGTTATCCAGTAGTAGTAACAAGGTATGGTGAGATTATAGAATATTAGAGATAAGTTACTTAATGAGAGAAAGTATTAAGCAACTACAACGTAGAGAACAGCACTGATAGATATAATAGTGCTGCGTATGAAGGAAACCACTCAGTGTCATACCCTGCAATATCCCAATCCAGGAACGTCCATGCTATAGATCATAAGAATGAAAGAAATAGAATAAGAAAGAAAGAAGAGACACAATATGATAAATATAACCTAATGTATATAATATAACACACACACACACACACCACCACACCACACCACACACACACCAACACACACACATGTACAATAATAAATGAGTAGGTATGAAGGAGATGTACAATGTACTACTAGCACGTAGATAAATAAAATAAAATTATAATATGTTCAATCAGTGAGAGGCCAATAAGGGTAGGGAACGTATATACCGCCTACCACTGAGGCGGATATTAATGTATCTCGGATGATAAGTATATATAAAGTAGTAATAAAGGTATACTATTGATAACCCGCCATACCGGATAAATGTTCTCCGTAAATAATATAGTAAAGATAACAGGTAAGGGAACATATGATCTATAAAAACTATACATCCGACCAACGGTAAAAGAATAACATTTCTATCGAGTAGTATATAGATGGATAGTATAGGAGTTACTACATATTGCCGTCACTACTAGGAATGTATCTCGGGTATATAATGTTTGTGATGGGTATATAAGGGAACTGTATAGTATACCGCTCATACGGGAATGTTCTCGGAGGGGGAGACCTTTATTTATAGATATACGACGGCCACGGTGAAAATGTTTCTATCGTAATAGTGTATATAATAATACATAACCGAAGTAGAACTTTAGTAAATCCGCACTAGGAGTAAATAAATGTATCTATATCATCAGGTGCTTTAAGGAGTAGACTCAAGTGATAAAACATCACGCATATCTGGAAATGTTATAAATATTGCATTTCGGTAAAGGTAATAGGAAAAACTTAATTGCCAATCTATACTGGGTGTTACTATATTAAGCTTCTCTCCGGCTGAGCGATAGGACTTGTATACCGCACGGGAATATGATCATCTTTCGACAATAGCAAGGACTGCCAGTTAGCACGGAATTGTTTCTCGGTAAGGAGGACTTGCCAACCCGAGCAACCCGCGGCCATAGCTGCAAATGCAGTAGACGAAGAAGGAGGGTGACGTGATCACCCAGTCACGCGTCACAAAATGTCTCATCGGAAATGGAGAAGTGACTGTAACCACGACCACCAGAGACAGATAACAATGTTTATTACTCGGATAAATATATATGATAAAGGACTATGTACCGACAATACAGTAATAGAAATATAGCATTTTTCGAAGGAGGAGGAACCATGCCTAGACCAAACGGAATGTTCTACGACGAACAAAGGATAGGACTATGCCCGAACATACTAGAGGAAAATGTATTACTCGGATAAAGGTAGGGTAATACCATGCCTGCACGGAATAGTTATTTCTTCGGAAGTATAAGTGAAGATAGGAGACTGGCCGCTGTACAGCGATAAGATAAATGTTCCTATCGTAGAGTAAGGGATACCAACTAGCCTATGACACACGAGAATAAATGATCTCTAGAAAAAGAAGGGGGAACTGTCCAAACGCCGACACGGGATATACTGTATTTCATCGGGAGCAGTGAAGTGAGTACTGCCGCACGGAATGTTATCTATCGGATAAAGAAAGTTGATTTTGACGCCGCAGTACGTGGAGGACATGTTTACTCTAGGAGTGACAAGAGACTTTGAGATGCACGACATAAACACGTAAAAGTAAATAGTATTCTATCGATATAATGAGATAAGGGGGAACTTATAAATGCCCAGAACCATACGTAGAAATGTATATTCGGTAGAAGTAAGACTGAACTTTACACCGCTAACAGAGATAATGTGTAAACTTAACGAAAGAAAGGGACTTGCCGCACGGATGATTTCTGGAAGTAGGAGGGATACTATATCCCGCACGGAAATGTACTCGATAAGGTAGGGACTTGACCGCTTTACGGATTAATTGTACTTCGAGAGTAGATGGGAACGGGACTAATTGCCGCCCATCATAGTGTGAGAAATGTATACTCATTACACGAGAGGAAGGACTGCAGCACGACTGAATTGTATCTCGGATGAGGGGATAAGGACTGCCAGCCATCAACGGAATATAGTTACTCGGGAGGAGGACTGGCCGCACGGAATGTTCTTCGAACCAGAGAGTGAAGGTGACGTGCCGTCACGTAGATAATTATAAGTATTCTACAGGTAAATAGTGAGGTGGACTGCCGCAGGAATGTTCTACTAGTGAAAGAAGGAACTGCCGGGCACCGTAGAATAAATGTTTCTCGAAGGATGATGACTTGGCCCTGCACGGAAATGTTTCCTCGGGAGAGTATGGACTGTGCACGCCACACACCCACGGTCTAACGTTCTAACATCCGGATAGTCAGTGTATCCGTCGGTCCGCACGCGAATTGTTATCTCCGGAGGAGGGGACTGCCGCACGGAAATTTTCTATACGAAAGAGAAAGAGGGACTATGCTACGTCACGGAAAATGTACTACGGAAGTAGGAATAAGAGTTAGAACTGGCCTGCCGGAATATTGTGTCTTCGGAGCGAAGGTAGACTAGTCCGCCTAACGGAATGTTATTTTCTGGGAAGTGAGGAGGCTTGCCTGCTCATAACGTAGTAGAAAAGTAATATAGTCTGCTCGGGAGAGTGAAGTGGATACTGCCGCCACGAAATATGTTCTAAATCGAAGTTAGAGTGACTGACACTGAGCACAGGAATGATTATGATTCATCGAAATGAGGGGAGGAATCTGCCCGTGCTGAGCGGGTAGAATGTCGTTGGTATGAAGAGAATGCATTAAAGTTGGACTTGTAGTCCGCACGGTGAAAAGATGTTTCTCAGAGAGAGGAGACGGACTGCCGCCACGGAATGTTCTCATGAAGGGGACTGCCGCACATCGCGGTATAATTGTTTCTCGGGAGTAAGTGGATGAGCGTTTGGGCCGCAACGGGTAATGAATGATGTATCTCGGAGGAGGACTTAGCCCGCCTAAACGGTAAAATGTCGTTGTCAGGAAACAACAAGAAGGACTTGACCTAGCACTGAATTATGTAGTATTTCTCCGTAAGATCGTAAAAAGGTAGTACTATTATATGGACCGCCGACGTGAAAATGATTCTCGGAGGAGGGGACTTGCCGCACCGCATACATTAACTCGTTCTTCTACCACAGAAAGAAGGACAAGTGTGTACAAAGGGACTGCCGGCACGGGAAATGTTCTGAGGAGTACTGCCGCAATAACCTAGGTGAACATTAATAGTTCTCGGTAAGAGAGGACTGCCTGCAATACTGAGAGGTATATAGTTTCTATCGAAAGAATAAAGGATCATTTATGTCACCACGCACGGAATGTTCCGAAGGAGAACTTGCACTTGACACGGAATTTAATCTACTAGAGTAGATGGACTGGAGCCTGACACGGAAATAATAGTTCAGTATATACGAAGTAGAATGGAGGACTGCCGCACGGAATGTGATTCTCGAAGGGGAGGGAGGGACTTATTGGCCGCGATCAGTAGAATTGTTTCTCGATAGGAATAGATGGACACCTGTCCGCACGTAGGAATTTGTTCTCGGGAGGGAATAGAAGGAGATACTTAATTATTTGACAGTCACGGTAATATCAGTTACTGGAATGGAAGGTTACTGCTTAGACCTATGCACAACGGGGAAATAGTTTCTCGAAGGAGGACTGCCGACTACGAGATACAATGTTTCTATCAGAGAGGAGATGGAACTGCCGCACCAGAGGAACTGTTTCTCGGTAGTTAGAGAATGACTTGGCCGCACGGGAAATGTCTCGGAAGGAGGGACTGCCGCCACGGAATGTTCTCCGGAAGGAGTCGACTTTGGCCCGCCACGGGATGTTTACTCTGAGAAGAGTAGGACTATTGCCCGGCATTCGAGGAATGTTCTCGGAGTATAGTATACCGAGGAAACTGGCCCGTCAACGAGAAGTAGTTCTACGGAGGGGAGGGACTGATATGACCAGCAAGCGGTAAATAGTCCATCTCTGGATAGAAGGGACTATGCCGCATCGGGAAAATGTTACTCGGAGGAGGGACATTTAGCCCGCACGGAATGTTCTCCGAAAGGAGTGACTTGCCGCACGGAATGTTCCTTCGGAGGAAGGGACTAGCCGCAATATACGGAAATTATGTTATTATTACTACGATGGTAAGGTGAGGACTGCTCAGTACACGCAGAATAGTTACTCGAATGTGAAGGACTTGCTACGACTCGGGATAGAATTTGATTCATCGAAGAGGTAGAGGAGACTGACCGTGCAAATACGGAATAGTATTACTTGGAAGGAGGACTGCCGCACGGAATGTTCTCGATATAAGGTATAATTGGGAACTGTTACTCACAGTCTACGGAATTTTCTCGGCGGAGGGAGGACTGTGTACTATACCCGCCTACGGTATCCAATCCATATGATTCTCAGTAAGCGAAAGGTGAGCTTAGCCGCTCGGATGTTCCTCGCGAGGAGGACTGACTCACTGAGCACCAGGTAAATGTTTCTTCGGTGAAGACGGGAAGAACTATTACTACGGGCACGAATGTTTCTCGAGTTAGGTACGAGGACATAGCTCAGGACACGGTGAGATGTTCTCGGAGGATAACGA
>NW_020870922.1:5000-10000 GCF_003789085.1 Penaeus vannamei
CCAGTTAAGATGGGAAAACGCACCTCAATTATATTCAGTGGTATAACTTAAGTACACGGTGTCTGGGTTGATGCTCTCTAAAACCCATGTGTTAGAGTACCAAGGCCTAAACTAACCTATATATCTTGAATGACACAGTTAGTACGCTTGTGAGGGCAAATTCACATGTGGAGCAACCCACGGTCAGAACAGTCTGAAAAAGCCTCACGGTAAAGTCACAAGCCTTCTGAAAAAGCGAGTGATAAGAGACTATCTTCTGGGATTGTTGAAGATTAATATAATATGTGTGAGCCGATCGAAAATAAACGGCTTCCTGCAGCTAAAGTTATTGAAATGTTATTAATGATATTATATACTTTACTGACTTGCTGTTTGTGGTTGGTGTTATAAATTGTTATATGGGCACAGGACACATCGAAGGGGAACCCGGGCCAAAGAAGAAACACACGAAATTATGGCCCCAATAATTATCGTAGCATGAAAGATTTGATATGTTAGGCACCCTTTAAAATACGTGTAGTATTTTCTTGATACCTTCCCATTCGTTTAGTTCTTAGTTGCAATACTATGAGTCCCTGTGCATGAATTTTCTGACATTATCTCGTTTCCAATATATTTTGTAAAGTGTTGGAAATGAAAATATTTTCTGATCGTACCAGAGCAAATACGTAGACTGTGATTTTCTAAGAGGTAGTAATCACTCTACTCGAAATAGAATAAATGTTTTCTTTAAACTGATTTCCAATGCCATGCGGTAGATCCACGGGTGCTTTAGTTTTTATGGATTGAGTTTTTCCAAACAGAGTAATGATATGCACAACATTACTTCCCTTTAAAATAGTCAAGACTCTATAGATAATAATTTTTCGTTATTACCACAATTAGCTCTTCTCCTTTATCCTTGTCAACTTCACATGACTAAGTCGACTGATGCTGTTTAATTTTCTCAAAATTTTTATTCTCTTTTCATGGGTTTGGCGTATGGTTTTGCTCCGTAAAAAATTATGGTGATAATGTTTAATATATTAAGATATGTTCAGTAAATAATTGTCATATTAAGGTGTCAATAATGAAATGATAAATTAATGGGTAATAGCCTTAATTGTAAATAAGATTTGACACAAGTATAGTGTGTGCTTCCATGAATGTTCTCTAGTAATATATAGTAGTATTTTTAGTCTTGTTCAAGATTTGTATCATGAGTATTATGTAACTGATGTCTTCCCTATTATGTAAAATAGTTAGCGTCCCATCCTTATGTTGTATATTCATGCCTTACGATTGATTTCTAACATCCATATTATTTTGTTACCAGGCGGCCTATCCTTACAATAGATATTCTTTTATAATGTAGATGTCATGCTTTTGCGGTTATAATTGTAGGTTTTTGGCCAACTAAAAACCAATTGATTTCTGAGTTTGTGTGCATTTCTTGGTTGTGTGCTCCGTGTCTATCTATTCTCATTCTTTCGCAACCTTCTCTCTACGTCTTCTCTGTCGTGATCTTTCTATTTTTTTTCTGGTCTACTGTTACTCGCGTCCCTCTCTCTGCGTCGGTTCTCTATCTGTCTGTCTCTCCCCCGCCCCCTTCGTCTCTCTCTCATATGTCTGTCTCTCACCTCTCTCTCTCTTGTCTCTGTCTCTCTCTCTGTCTGTTCTGATCTGTTTGTCTTCTCTCTCTCATTCCTTTTTTCTCTCCCTTTCTCTCTCTCTCTCTCGCTCTCACTTCCCTCCTTTCCTCCTTCCCCCCTTCTGTCTAATATTTCTTCTTCTAACCGCTACTTCTCATCTCTCCCTTATACCTTTTCTTTTACCACTTGCCCCCCTTCGTGATCCTACTTTCTTTCTTCCTCACGTTCACCTCCTACTAGTAACTCGCTCACACGTCTATCCTCCTGTGGGTGGGGGCTGGGGTGGTCATATATGGGAAGGATGGTTTTCTTGCTTTGTGTGTTGTCGGTAGATGTTAGTGCTAGGTGTGGTGTTTAATGCAGGGTCGGTGGTTCGCAAGGGGTTGTGGAGCAGTTTCCAAAAGGGATGAGAGAGATTGGAATTGGTGTAAAACCAAATAAATCAAACAAACTAAATGGTGTCAACACATTTGGGGAGGACACGTGGGATATTAAATTATGGTGGGCAATGATAAAGCTCTTTATTTTTTTTAATTTATTTTTTCATCACTTTCTTCTCCTATAAGGTCTAAATTAGAGGAAACTTGGCTCAATGGAGATGTATGAGAGAGACGAGATTGAGAGAGAGAGAGAGAGAGAGGAAGCATTGAAGGTAACGAGTACTGCAGGTTGACCCGCGAAGAAATTATAGTGAGTGTGGCGAGAATGGACCTTGAGAGGAGAGTAGAGCCGCCCTTTTGGAGAGAGAGCAGAGCTCGAAGAAGAGAAGAAACAGTAGCCCAGAATTCAAAACATGTTACTCAAATAGTAACGATCATATTGCCATGCACTCAGGAACAACCGTATTATCATATAAACATAAAAAAAAAACAATAATAAACTAAAAGTTATTAAATAAGAAAAAGAAAGAACAGAAAGAAGAATAAGGTAAAGAAAAACGAATAGAGGGAGTCATAAGGAGAGTGAGACAAAAGAAGAAGGACAAAATAGAGGATAGCAAAAAAGAATATATATCTAGTCTCGTGTTTCATAATTATAGTGAGTGGCACATAACCACACTATTTGTTATCTTGGCAAGGTGTGTGGTCTCAGTCGGAATGTTCCGACCCTTCAGGCGAAATTTCGTCCCCCACAAAAGTCTTATCGCTTTCTTTTGTCTCTAGCCAGTAAGTATTAAACGATGACATGGAGGTAATACTCTGCCGTCATTATAGGCCCAAACCATCTGTCTGTCTGTTACTCTTTGTCTGTCTATTGTTGTATGATCCTGTCTGTCTTGTCTATCTTTTAAAATGTACTAGCTCATGTCTTGGATCCTATCTGTTTGTCTAGTTACTCGTGTCAGATCATTGCTACCTCTCTGTGTGTTCTGTCCTGTCTGTATGTCTGTCTATCTAATATAATGTGATTTGTATATATTTTGTATGTTTCGTTCTTAGTTTCCTGTATGATTGGTGTGCTGGTCTATCTGTTATTGTTTGTGATATCTATGAATCTGCTTCATAGAATGCTATTCCGTCTTTTCTGTACTCATATTAATATTAAATATCTGGTTGTCTATCTGTCTGTCTGGTTTGTGATATTTCTTGTGCAATATTGATTTGATCTGATGATCTTATCTTGTGTTGTTGTTTCGGTTCTCTCTGTTTAGTTGCTAGGAAATTGTGTATCTCACCTTATCCAGCGATCTATCTGTTATCTATTTATCTATTCCATCTATCTATGCTGTCTATTCATCTTCTGTCTAATTCTGATGTCCAATCGAGTCGCCTATCCCATTCTTGTCATTCAATCTCATCGTTTTGTGGTCTTAATCTATTATGTATTTATCCATTCTCAGCTCCCAGTCCTAAATGCCCTCATAATTCGTTACTGTCTAATTCTCAACATTATTCTGATTGTAATGCAGAAATTTGTTGTAATTCCCTATTCACGATGGCAGCTACTTGTGCACCACAAGTAAGGAGAACATTTGGTGAAGAATGATAACCTAGATTTATGCTTTGAAGATATTTACTTTGAGCGTTGAAGTATTGCCCATTTAACATTTTACATATCTAGTATATAATGGTAATAAAATACACAGCCTTTAATATTTAAATCATTTTCATAAGGGAAGGTGCATAAAACATCATTGTAATTAATGTATGATTTTGAGATTTCGTTTATCAGGTTAATTAATTTAATAACTTTTTAATATAGCATGGGTAAGGTAGCAGAAAAAAAGGAATAGAAATATTTAAAGCATGAAGAGAGAAAGGGAAGATGTGCTAAAAGAGGAGGGGATTGAAAATTAAAAGAGGAAGACGACGCAGTAGATAGGAGAAAACGCGCAGTGTTACATGGAAGATCAAATANTACGGGGTTAGCAAGTGTAGTAGATAAAGGAAGAGGGGGAAGGTGAGGTGGGGAAAAAGGGGAATAGGGGAGGGACTAAGGAGAAGAAGTGAAAGGGGGAAAGGAAAGTAAGGTGAGTGGAGGTGAGGGAGGAGGGGAGAGTGAGGGAGTGATGGGAAAAGAGAGAGAACGGGGATTACAAATGGGGGGAAGGAGAGGAATGAAGGAAGAGGGGAGGGAGAGGGAACGGGAGAGTGAGAAGAAAGAGGAGGAGGGAAGAGAGGGGGGAATGGAGGGAAGTGATGGAAAGGGAGGAGTTCAGTTACTTGATCGCGGGGTGCCTTTGTTCAAACGAAACAATTTGAGTCTCAAGCTGGACTCTCGTCTCAAGGGACTGGCTGGCTGACTTGTCTGATCTCGGAACTTGAGCTTATATACTCCGATCCAGCGGAATGGAGGGATATGTGTTGGCTCATGATCTGTCTAATCTGCCTTGTCTGTTTTGTTTGGTTTGTCTGTATCATTTGTCTGTATCTAATCTGATCTCTATCCATCTATCTGGTCTCTAACTGTCTAATCTGTCTCTATCTCATCTATTATCTGTCTTTATCTGTCTATCCTGCTCTATATCTGTCTATCTGCTCTATAAATCTATCTGTTATGCACTGCCCCGTTCTATCGGTCATGTCTTGATTCTCTATACTGCTGTCTCTCTGTCGTACTGCTGAGCAATATACATGGTCATTCTCAGCACCTAAGATATCAAGCTCTACTGTCTCTATCTTACTTCTACCCCTACCCCTCTGGTCTCACTACCAACTACATGAGTCTCTCGAAGCATTAAGAATATATAACGATATCTCATACGTCATTGTCTAAGAGTGCACTCACTACTTCTGGAGTAATATGAGACAGGCATAATCAAGAAACAACAAATCTAGCTTAGATTAATCTGACTCACAGAGGGCAAACATCGATTGTAGAATACGTGAAACGTCAAACAGAAGATCGATATAAGATAAAGATAAGGTG
>NW_020870922.1:22500-25000 GCF_003789085.1 Penaeus vannamei
ATGGTTTCTTATTCTATTTGGGGACGTAGTAATACCTATAAAAGATAACACTTATATGGTATAAGATCAACCGTATAACACTAAAAAATAATAATAATAACAAAGGCAAACGCGAACAGTATTTTTGAATTACAGAACAAACTTTTAAGTGTAAAACAGCTAAACACCTCCTTATTATTCTGACCCCGAAAAAACAACGAATTAGAGAGAAAAGAAAAGAAAAGTTTAATACCCATTTAGAGAGAAGAAAAGTTTCATTACAACAACAAACGGGGGGACTCACACGTCACTATAATACAACACAAACAATCCCCTGAATAAATTAACAAAACACAACCTTGGTTCTGCTGCCACCAACAAACGAGGCAAATGTCACGACAGATTTATCGTTCATTACAAAACTGGAGCGCATTGCTGGCTGAAAACTTCCCTGAACAAATTGTCCTTATCTCGACGTATATTTTACGGATTTTTTTTTTATCTTATTTTTTCTCTTTGTCGTGCGAATAAATGTGACGTCATTTAGCGCAAATTCACATGCGAATACCCCGCATCACGTTTTGTAAAATGTGAATAAAAGCGTATATCACGTGGTGTCCTGTGAAACGCGTTATTATACTGGAATAACTTAACTGCGGCAGCATTTCGCAAGAAATAGTAAAAACTATAAATACTGCTGAGAAATAATGATAATAGGATTGTGGTAATGATAACGATAGTGGTGATAGTGATAACTGATAATGATGATCATAATTAAAATGATAATCTCAGGGAGAAGAGTAATAATGATATCCCTAATGCTTCTGCAAAATTGCTATGACGATGAAAATAATAATGGTTATGATAATGATTATAATCATGATTATAATTATTATAATAACAATGATAATGATGATAATGATAATGATAATGATAATAATATTGATAGTAATAATCATGATGATGATAATGACGATGATAATGATAGTAGCAATAACAATGATGTAATGAAAATAAGGATAATAGTAGTAATGATAACAATAATAGTTATAATTATAATAATAAGTGATAATGATAATAGTAAAATTATAATGATAATCATAATAATAATGATAGTATTAATAATAATGAAAAAGATAATGAAAATGATGATAATGGTTATGATAATAATAATAAAAAGAATGACGATAAAAATCATAACAACAACAATGATTATGGGAATAATAATGATGATAATAAAAATAATGGCATTAATGATAATAATGAAAAAAGTAATTATAATAAAAAAATGATGATTATAAAAGTGATGATAATAGTAATAAGGACAATAATGATAATAATAGTGATTATAAGAGTAAAAATGACAATAATGATAATAATAGTGATGATGATTATAATGAAAATTATAATGATGATAATAACAATAATGAAAATTATGATAATAATAATGATAATAATAATAGTAATAGCAATTATAATAATGATGATGATGATGATTATAATAATAATAATCATAGTAAATAATTAATATAATAATAATAAATAATAAATAATAATAATAATGATAATAATGATAATAATAATAATAATCAAATAATTATCCAATATAATAATAATAATAATAATAATAATAATAATAATAATAATAATAATAATAATAATAATAATGATAATATAATAATAATAATAATAATAATAATAATAATAATTAATAAATAATAATAAAATATAATAAATGATGATAAAAATGATGATAACAACCAACAACAATGATGATAATAAAAAAGATGATAACATCAATAAGAATAAGAATAATGATAGCATCAATAACAACGAAAATATTAATGACAATAATCACATCAACGATAATGATAATAATAACAATAATGATAATATCAGCCGTATCAGTGATAAGAAAGAATAACAATGATAAAGAGATAATCCACCTCTATAATTCAAATTATTCTGGCATCCGTTGTCTTAGGTTTGTAGACGTGACGTTAAGACAACAGGGAAGACAAATTAATTATAATTAATGATAATTAATTATGATGATAGTGGCGGTGACCGTGACAGTGATAATGACATTGACGTACAAAGGCAATGAAAGTGATAATGATAATGATAATGATAATGCGACAGTGAGAATGATAAATGATAATGATAATGATAGTGATAATGTTAATGATAATGGTAGTGATAATGGTAATAATGATAACGATGTTCATAATATTAATGAAAATTATTATAGAAATGATAGTGATAATGGCAGATACAATGATAATGATGATAATAAATCCTAATCTCAGTGATGATGAAATAATAGCAATGGCAACTATAACAAAACAAGTTAATAAAAAAACAAATGAAACTAGATGATAATGATGTCAGTAACAACAACAACAATAATGATAATAAAGATGATAATAATGAAAATAATAATGATAAAAATTATGATAATATCAACAGCAAAAACAATGATAATAATAAAAATAATGATAACAACAATAAGAATAAGAAT
>NW_020870922.1:30000-42500 GCF_003789085.1 Penaeus vannamei
TTGTAACCCGTGCTGATACTGGGTTGTGACCTCGTATCAGTGTGGTTTTAAACTTCCTGGACAGAATAACGGCAACGCTATGACTGCCCAGCGTTTATTTGTATGAATATAGAGCATAATCCTTAGTGACAGTTTTTTTAAAGCTACAATTAACATTTCCATTTGTCTCTCGGTCCAGAAAACTCAATACTGCTTCTCCTAATTTCTATTCATGTCGTGTTGAGCTTTCTATAGCCTTCAAGTTTTCTCGAGTTCCATATGCCTTCTTTCACATCATGTCAGCTTTATTAGCCACTTGACAACGCAACCCCTGTTATGGAGAAATAGATTGTTTTTGGTTTATAATGAGGAGTGGTTGGGGACTAAATAGAGTAATGTAGAGACCTCCAGTTTCATCATTTCTCGCAGTTCCATATACACGAACTTCACGCTTAACGTTTGAACAGTTGTTCTGTACTTCCACTTTGCATCGTTCTGTCCATACTACTTGTTTATCTTTCAAGTTTATCTCGAATTACGCCTTTGACAGAATTCAGAGCCTCGGTAGTTTCGCCATTACTCTAACTAAATGAACAATGGAGCAATGGTAGCTAAGGGGTATTATACATCCAACGGTCCCATTTTTAAGAGGCCTAACCACAATTGCAGTTTACACTCATATCCAGATCGTGCCTAAAATGAATCATTACTTTGCCTTATGTCATCGTTTGAAGTAATATTTAAGGAGTGACCTACTGCTTATATCTGTATTAGACATTATGTACATTAATCGCTTGTAAAGATATTTGCTAATGAAAAGTTATTGAAGTAATAACGGTCAATTTAATTTCATAAAGGACAGGTGTTGTTATCAACCACTCAGTCAAAAACCTTATCGAGTTGTTTAGCTCACGACCCTGAAGTTAAAAAAAAACATTGGACACAGTGGTAAGTGGTAAATATACGTGTATTATTTTCTCTCTGTTTCTCTTCCTCTTACACTCTCTCATTTCCTTCATTCCCCACCTCCTTCTGTTCTTTATTTTCTTTCTCTCTTTGGCTTGTTCCATCTGTGCATCATACTCTGTCTCTGTCGTCTCTTCCATTTTCTCCATTCCTTCGTATGTCCCTCTCTCTTTACCCCCACCTCTCTCTCTCTCTCTCTCTCGTCTCTCTCTCTCTCTTTCTCTCTCTCTCTTCTCTCTCTCTCTCTCTCCTCTCCTCTCTCTCCTCGTCTTCTCTCTCTCTATCCCCTCCCCTCTCTCTCCTCTCTCTCTTCTCTCTTCTCTCTCCTCTTCTCTCTCTCCTCCTCTCTCTCTCTCTCTCTCTCTCTCTCTCTCTCTCTCTCTCTCTCTTCTCTCTCTTCTGGTGTGTGTCGTGTTCTCTCTCGTTCTCTCTCTGTCAGCCTGTTTGTATTTCATAAAAAAAAAACGTTCTTTCTTATACGCACATACACACACAAGCACACACGCTCGATATTACTGCATCATCAATCCCATTTGATGTTGGCATAATTGAGAGCATGAAATTTTAAAGTGACGGTCAATTACGTCTTTGATAGCCCATTGTTATAAATATCTTATTAATGGTAATGGTGATGATTATGATGGTGATGATTATTGTAATAAGGCTGATAATAACATTACTGAAAATAATGATGATAATGATAATAACCATGGAAATTATGATAATGATAATAACCATGGAAATTATGATAATGATATAATGTAATGTAATGATTAAAAACAATAATAACAATAATAATAATGACACATAAAAGCTAAAACGATAGATATATAATTTAATCAGATACGTTCAGAAAAAAAATGAATCAAAAAGTATTTTTCAAAAATACGGACAGACATCAATACGCCATTTTGAAAAGAAAAAAAAGATGGCGGAAGGATGCAAATATTCATAAAAGACTTCAGACTATTTTTCACATTTACGAAGCGGATATCGGGTGGTCAGACAAGGCTTTCACACAGCCACAAAAGGGTACACGTGGCAGCCATCACTGATTTGATGAATGATCCATTTTGCTTTATGGAGCCACGTGGATGGAGGTCAACGAGGTAAATCTTGGGTGGGAAACTGTGAATGAAGTGTGATTTTTTTTTTTTCTCTCTCTTATTTTCTTTTCTTTTCTTTTTCTTTTCGCGTTCTCTCTATCTCTTTCTCTTTTCGCTTTCTCTCTCTCTCTCTCTCTCTTTCTCTTCTTCTCTTGTCTATCTTCTCTGTCTGTCTCTCTCTCATTCTCTCTCTCTCTCTCTCTCTCTCTCTCTCTCTCTCTCTCTCTCTCTCTCTCTCTCTCTCTCTCTCTCTCTCTCTCTCTCTTCTCTCTCTCGCTCGCTCGTTTCATTTTCTCTTCTCTCTCTCTCACTCTTACTCCTACTCTCTCACTTTCGCTTTTCTTCCTCTTTCCTCTCTTTTCACCTTATCCTTCCCTTTTCGCTATCATATAACCATTCTTCATGTATCTCTTTCTTCCTCTCTCACTTCCTCTTCTCCCCATCTCTTCTACTCAAAAATTTCTATCATACATTCACGTATTTATTCAAACCTCGTAACGACCACAAACAAAAAGCGAGATAATAATAACTGTAAAGATAAAGAAAATAGCATAGTTTACCCCCAATCCAGAGGCAAAGAGAAATAGAGAGAGAGAGAAAAAAACGAGGATTTTCTCAAAAGACGAGAGAGCTACGAGACAGAAAAATAAGATGTTAAAAATAAACTTTGTCAAGATGGCTGCAGCTTCTTGTTCCTCGAGGAAGATGAATATGCAAATTAAGGAGCTCTTGCTTGCATTTCTTTGCTTGCTTGCTTGTGTGTGTGTGTGTGTTTTTGTGTGTGTGTTGAAGTGTGTTGTGTTTGTGTGTGCGCGCCGTGTTGTGCGTGTATGTTTATGTGTGTTGTATGTGTTTGTGTGCGCGCGGTGTGTGTGTGTGTGAGAGAGAGAGAGAGAGAGAGAGAATGTGTGCGTGCGTGTGTGTGTGAGAGAGAGAGAAGAATGTGTGCATGTGCGTGGTGCGTAGTGTGTGCGTGTGTGTGTTTGTCTGTCTCAGTGTGGAGTATGTGTAGGAAGGCTTTCGAATTTATTAATTTCGAGCAGAGAGCGAGGGATGAATTTTGAAAATTAGAATTGCAAAATATTGTTGTTTGCTCTAAGACTTATAATAACATGACATGAATTTGAATGATAAACTAGAGAGAGAGAGAGAGAGAGAAGGAGAGAGTGAGAGAGAGAGAGAGAGAGAGAGAGGAAGAGTGGAGAGAGAGAGAGAGAAGGAAGAGAGTGAGAGAGAGAGAGAGAGAAGATGAGAGAGAGAAGAGAGGAGAGCCTCCCCTCCCCCCCAAAAAAAATACAAACAAGCAAACAACAACAACAAGAAAACACTAAACAAACAAGCAATAAAACAACAAGAAAAAACAACACCCCACCAAAAAACAAACACGAACAACAACACAACAAAAAGTCGAGAACAATTCTTATCTCACCATCCCGTCGCCAATTTTTTAATTCCCAACTACCACACCCTCCAATGTTGTAAAAGTCAATTGAAATTTCGGGTAACTTGTGTTTAAGAATAGAGTGTAAAATGGTGATTCTAAATTTCTGGGATGGGATTTTGGGGGGCAACTGATTTTTGCACACGGCGGGCAAACTTGGACGCGCCATACATGAGAGAAACTTACAACGTAACGCAACACATCCGCGGAACTTAACTTAACTCCCTTGACCCACGCATTTAAATATAGAGAACCACCCTACACAATCTAGCACACGGGGAACGCCACGGGGCGCAGCCACTTGGACCGCACATACAATAGAGACCTTACACGTAAACGCACACGGGGACACTTGAACTGTTCCTTTGGTTATCCATGGGTGTGTGGATAGATGGATAGGTGGGCGGATGGTGGGTGGGTGGGTGGATGGATGGATAGGTGTTTGGGCAGATAGGTTGGGTGTGTTGGTGGATGGATAGATGGATAGCTGGTGTGTGGATAGATGGATGGGTGGGTGGATGGGTGGGTGGGTGGATGGGTGGATGGATAAGTGTTTGGGCAGATAGGTGGGTGTGTTGTGGATTGATAGATGGATAGATGGGTGGATAGATGGATAGGTGGGCGGATGGGTGGGTGGATGGATAGGTGTTTGGGCAGATAGGTGGGTGGTGTTGGTGGAATGGATAGATGGATAGTGGGTGGGTAGATGGATGGGTTAGTGGATGAATGGGTGGGGTTGGTGGATGGATGGGTGGGTGGGTGTTTGGGTAGATGTATGAGTGGAGGATGGATAGATGGATGGATGGGTGGGCAGATGGGTGGGTGGGTGGATGGATGGATGGATGGGTTGGTGGATGAATGAGTGGGTTGGTGGATGGATGGATGAGTGGGCAGATGGGTGGGTGGAAGGATGGGCAGATGGGTGGGTTGGTGGATGGATGGATGGGTGGGTGGGTGGGTTGTTTGATAGATGGGTAGGGGTGGGTGGATGGATGGATGGATGGGTTGGTGGATGAATGGGTGGGTTGGTGGATGGATGGATGAGTGGGGGCAGATGGGTGGGTGGATGGATGGGCAGATGGGTGGGTTGGTGGATGGTGGGTGGATGGGTGGATGGTGGGTGGGTAGATGGGTGGTGGTGGATGGATGGGTGAATGGGAGGTGGGCGGGCGGATGGATGGTGGGTGGGTAGATTGTATGAGTGGTGGATGGATGGGTGGGTGGGTAGATGATGGGTGGATGGGATGGGTGAATGGAGGGTGGGCGGCGATGGATGGTGGGTGGGTAGATGTATGAGTGGATGGATGGATGGGTGGGCAGGTGGATTGGTGGATGAATGGATGGATGGATGGATGGGTGGGAGATGGGTGTGGGTGGGCGGGTGGTTGTGGATGGATGGGTGGGCAGATGGGTGGGTAGATGGATGACTAATGGGTGGGGGTAGATGGGTTGGTGGATGGATGGATGGTGAGTGGAAGGTGATAGTTAGATAAATAAACGGATAGAAAGATAAAAATCATAGATGGATAGATGGAAAGATAAACTAATGGATAGATAATAGGTATAGAATTTTTTTTCTCTCTTTCACACTTCAAAGTTTATTTACGCGCGTTTCAGCTTCTTATCTTACTTAAGAGATCATCATACTCTTCGTTTTTCTTTAGTTCAAATAAATTTTCTTTTAACAAGAGTAAAATTACAATTATACCCCACTCTCTGTACATGTACACCTGGTAAGGAAATATGATTATACTGTATCAATAACTTCTATCACACCCTCTTATCAGTTACCTGTAACGAGATATATGTTTTGAATATATACATATATATTATATATATATATATATAGTTATACATATATATACTTTATATTATTTATTTAATATATATATATATTATTATATATATATTATTAATAATATATTATATATATATACCAATGATTTATATATTTTGTAGTGGATGTGTATATTGTTCGTGATTATAATGAAAATGAGTTGATCTGAATGTGATGAATATTTATAACAAATTTTTTTCTGCTTGATATATTTCGTTGATATAACGCTGTTTCTTTAACGAAGAGGGATGGAAAAGAGGTAGACAGATATATTGATGAAGAGAGAAGAGAGAGAGAGAGAGAGAGAGAGAGAGGGAGAGGAGGGAAGAGGGAGAGAGAGAGAGGGAGAGGAGAGGATGAGGGAGAGAGAGAGAGAGAGGGGGAGGGGGAGGGAGGGAGGGGGGGAGGAGAGAGGAGAGGAGGGAGAGAGAGAGAGAGAGAGAGAGAGAGAGAGAGAGAGAGAGAGAGAGAGAGGGAAAGAGAGAGACGGAGACAGAGAGAGCCAGGGTCTCTCTATTAATCATTCTCTATTGACTTTTCTTTTTCATTATGCTCTGCCTCATTCAATTATCTATCTATCAGCATCTTTATCTACTCATTCAATAACCTGATTCATTTTTACCTTAATTCCTTCCCTTTATGATTTATTTATTTACTTTTTCTCCTTTCACCACACCGCGTTTTTCGGGGATCGGAATATATACCTTTATGATTTATCTATTTACCTTTTCCTCCACACGTTTTCGAAATCGGAAATATATCAAAGACTGAGAGACACGAGCGACAGGAAAGGAGAAATACATGGAAAATCAGATAAAGGGGAAGAGGAGGAAACTGAGTATGAGGATAACTAAGATACGGGAAAAGAAAAGAAAAGAACAAAATAAATAAAATATGATCTAGAATGAAACAAAGATATAATAAAACGGCTAACGAAAAAGAGAAAAAATAATAATATATTTGCCTAAATGAAACTAATATTATCATTATATATATTATATATATATAATAATATATATATATGTATATAATATTTCTTATATATATACATATATATTATATCTATGTATATAATATATATATTATATATTATATTAATATATTAAACTACAGATACCACCACCCTACCGTTAAAATCCACAAACGCTACAATAACCGAACCAAAAGGGGGGAAAGGACGAAAGACCGCGTAAATCAGGAAGAGAAGAAGACAGCGAGAGCGCGAGAGCGAAGCAACAGCAGGTCAAGACTCAGGCAGTGATAAAGCACTGGTGAAGCGCCTCGCTGAGCCGGCTTATTCCCTCCTCAATGCAGCCGGTTGTCGGGCTCGGGAAAGAGGGCTCGGCGGAGAGGGCTTTGGCGGAGGAAGCGAAGCGACGAGAGACTACCGCTCCGGAGGCGATTCGCTTTGCGTGTGTGTTCGTGCATTGCAGGTCGATGTGTGTGTGTATTCATATATATATTATATATATATATATATATATATATATATATATATATATATATATATATATATATATATATATATTTATATATAATATATGTGGTATTGTGTGTGTGTGTGTGTGTGTGTGTGTGTGTGTGTGGTGTGTGTGTGTGTGTGTGTGTGTGTGTGTGTGGTGTGTGGTGTGTGCGCGTGCGTGTGTGTATGTGTGTGTTATGAAATATGTATGAATATATAATAATGGATGAATAAATATAATATAAATATATGTGCGTGTGTACATAGATATATATATGGATATACTCTACACACACACACGTACATCCTACAACCTTTCTTCCCTCCCTCCCTTTGCACACGGACACATTCATAACAGTCCTTACCATCACTTTCCACTTCAATGCACTTCACGCCTGTTAAACATCACACCGGACCGGCAACTCAGCCCCTTGTAAAGTGGTAGTGATGGTCTATAATTGTCTCGGAAGAATCCTGGAGTCCTCCTTGGCCCCTTTAAGCTGTCTGAATTAATCCGAACACAAGGGGGGTGGTAAAGGATATATACTTGGATTAATTGTCCGGTAGGGGGGATGAGGGTGACGTGGGGGGAGGGAAGAGGGAAAGATGGTATGAGTGGATGATTTTTATTTTGGAGGGGGGAGGGGAAGGGGAGGGGGAGGGGGTGAATATCTATTCGGAAAGGGTGTCGTTTTATGGTGGTTTCAGGTTGTGTGTACGTTTGTTGGATTTGTTTGTTTATATTCTCTCTTCTCTCTCTCTTCTCTATCTTCTTCTGTACACACACACACACATTCAACACACACACACACATTCACACACACACACACACACAACTGGAGGCAGTGTTGGGATAAACACGAATATGTATGGTTGTTGAAACTTGTCGATCTCAGTCCGTATAGAGTGTGTTAGCAGTGAACAGTCGCGAAGAAGCAGGGATAGAGGAACAGGGGAATAGAGGGATAGGTTTCTGTGTTGATACAATAGTAATGAATAGATTGACCAAGATTCTCTTAGAGAGGTAGATGAATAGGCAAACAGACAGGTACACACAGACACAGAAACGCACACACACACACATAAACACACACGCGGCGCGCATAAACTGAAAGACAGGGATGTAAACATAAAAGTATAAAAAATAGAAAAGATAGAGAATGGAAGAGAAAGAGATAGATTATATAGATAGATAGAGAGATAGGACAGATATGTAGATAGATAGATAGATAGATAGCGTGTGAAAGAGAAAGAGAAAAGAGAGAGAGAAGAGAGAGAGAGATAGAGATAGATAGATATATAGATAGAGAGGAGAGAAGAAAGAGTAAGAGAAGAAAGCGAGCGAGCGAAGAGAGAAAGAGAGAAGAGAGCGAAAAGAGAGAGAGAGAGAATGAAAATAAAGAAAATAGAAGAAAGATAAGAATGAGAAGAGAGAGAAGAGAGAGAGAGAGAGAGAGAGAGAGAGAGAGAGAGAGAGAGAGAGAGAGAAGAGAGAGAAAGAGAGAGAGAGAGAGAGAGAGAGAGAGAGAGAAGAGAGAAAGAGAGAGAGAGAGAAGAGAGCGAAAGAGAGAGAGAGAGAGAGAGAGAGAGAATGAGAAGAGAGAGAAAGAGAGAGAGAAGAGAGAGAGAAGAGAGAGAGAGAGAGAGAGAGAGAGAGAGAGAGAGAGAGAGAGAGAGAGAGAACAAAAGAAACTAGAGAAAGAGAACCCAGGGCAAAAGCAGCACATTAGAACAACCTTCAAAGTCAGCAATATATAAGGGAAGAGAAATGGTCCCACATATGTTATTTTTATGTTCTCTCTTTTTTCACTTTGTTCAACCGAGTGCACAAGTAAGGCATATTTTGGGCCTGACGAAATGAGTCTTGTTTGACTCCTCATAAAAAAAGGAAAAGAAAAGATGAAGCAGAAGAAAAATAAGAGAGAGAGAGAAAAAAAAAAATCATATTTTTTCGTCAAATTATGTCTTGGCTTTATGGTCTTGGTGGGGCCGGGGGCGGGGTGGCTAGGGGGTGGGGGTGGGGGGGGGGATTGAGTGAAGATAGAGAAGTTATTTTATCTTTATTATTATTGTTATTATTGTTGTTATTATATTATTATTATTATTATTATTATTATTATTATTATTATTATTATTATTATTATTATTATTATTATTATCATTAGTAGTAAGTAGTAGTAGCAGTATCATTATTATTATCATCATCATTATTTATTATTGTTATTCATATTAACATTGTTGTTATCATCATCATCTTTATTATTATTATTTTCAATATCTTCATCATCATCATTATTGTTATCGT
Organism: Penaeus vannamei; assembly: GCF_003789085.1. Taxonomy (NCBI): domain Eukaryota; kingdom Metazoa; phylum Arthropoda; class Malacostraca; order Decapoda; family Penaeidae; genus Penaeus; species Penaeus vannamei. The sequence continues at coordinate 39,097 of NW_020870922.1, forward strand.
TATTATTATCATTATTATCATTATTGCAATCATTATTATTATCAATGTTATTATCATTATCATTATTGTTGCTTTCATTGTCGTTAATATCATCATCACTATTATTATTATTATTATTATTATCATTCTTATTATTATTATTATTATTATTAATATTATTATTATTATTATTATTAATCATTATTAATTATTATTATTATTATTATTATTATTATCATTATTATTGTTATAATTAATGTTATCATCATCATCATCATCATCATCATCATCATCATCATCATCATCATTCATCATTATTATTATTATTATTGTTATTATTGTTGTTGTTGTTGTTGCTGTTACTATTATCATTACTATTATCATTATTACTATCAATATTATAATGAATATTAGGATAATGGTAATAATCATCATTGCAATCACTTATATTACCATTATTAATATCATTATTGTCATTATCAGTATAATCATTATCATCATTAAAATTGTACTAACGATAGTAATAATAATAATGAAAATAATAATAATTGCAATGATAATTATCATCATCACTATTATCATTATTTTCATTAATCATTTTTGTTATCAACATCATTATCAGCAATATTAATGTTATAATTACTGTCATTTTCATTATTATCATTAGTAATGGACAGATGATTGATTAGCAATGTTTACCTAAATCTTTAGCATGTTGATTGCGATAATTGTGATAATAGTAATGATATGATGAGGATGACGATGTTGATGATGATTATGGTAATGATAATGATAATGATAAAATGATGATGTTGATGATGATCTGATAATGATGATAATACTGATGATTGATGATGATACTTGCTGCTGCTGATGATGATGATGATGATGATGATGATGACAATGATACTGATGGCGACGATGATGTGATTCTTAATGATGATGATGATGGTGATGATAGTGATGATGATGATGATGAAAATAGTAATAAAACTATTCAAACGTTACGACAGAAAATTCAGAGGAAATAGATTTACTTTCCTTTTCTCCCATATTCTTATCTTCTCTCCCTTTCTTTGTTTATTTTCCTATCGGTAATTACCTTCATCGTCGCCTTTGTACATAAATCTGCCAGATGGGTATAATCGTATCTTTTCTTCCCATCTTTATTGCGTGCTTCATATCTCCTCCTTTCATAATCTGTTATGGGGTTTGTAGTTCATCTCTCTTTGTCTGTCTGTCTGTCTGTTTGTTGGTATCTGTGGCTGTCTTTCTGTGTACTTGTTTGTTTGTCTGTCCGTCTCCCTTTCTCTTTTTCTCTCTTCTCTCTCTCTCTCTCTCTCTCTCTCTCTCTCTCTCTCTCTCTCTTCTCTCTCTTCCTCTCTCTCTCTTCTCTCTCTCTCTCTCTCTCTCTCTTCTCCTCTCTCATCTCTCTTCTCTCTCCTCTCTCCTCCTCCCTTCCTCCCTCCTTCCCTCCTCTTTCTCACTCCCTCTTTCTCCCTCCCTCCCTCCCTCCACTCTCTCCCCCCCCCTCTCTTTCTCCCTCCTTCCCTCCTTCCCCCCACCCTCTCTCTCTCTCTCTCTCTCTTCTCTCCCTCCCTCCCTCTCCCCCTCTCTCTATCCCTCTCCCTCCCTCCCCCCTCTCTCTCTCTCACTCTCTCTCTCTCTCTCTCTCTCTCTCTCTCTCTCTCTCTCTCTCTCTCTCTCTCTCTCTCTCTCTCTCTCTCTCTCTCTCTCTCTCTCTCTCTCTCTCTCTCTCTCTCTCTCTCTCCTCTCCCTCATATATCTCCCCCCTCTTTCTCTCTCCCTTACCTCATTTTTCCTTTCCCTCTAGTCCACCCCTCGCTCATATTATTTATTGTTTTCATTTTTCATAACCAGATATTAGCAATTTCCATTCCTAACATTTATTTATCTTGGCTTTTCGTTTTTTTTTTTCTTTTTTTTTATTCGCCGTTCGCAAACATAATTATTCTTACAAACGAACATAATTATTGTCTTTACAAATTTCTTCATGGTGATGATAATGATGTTAATGATGATAATAATGATAATAATGATGATAACATGATGGAAATAATGATAATCATAATAATGATGATAACAATAATGCTAGCAAACCAATGATGAAGATAATGATAACGATAATTATTAAAAATATCGATAATAGTGATCAGTTATGAATGATGATAATGATCATAATAATAACGAAAATAATGATATCTATAGCAATGGTAATGATAACAATAACAACAACAACAATAACAATACTACTAAAATAATAATGATCATGATAAAAACTACAATAACAACAATCAGTAACAACAACAATAATAATGATAATGATATTGACATCAATAATCAGGACAATAATAATAATTATATAAATAATGATAGTGCCAGTAGTTTTAGTAATAATGATAATAATAATAAAATAATGATAATATAATAATAACAATAATAATATAATAATAATAATAATAATAATAATAATAATAATAATAATAATAATAATATAAATAATAAAAAAATGATAATAGTAATAATAATAATAATAATAATAATAATAATAATGATGATGATGATGATATTTATCATACTAATACCATTAATGATATTCACAGTGATAATGATGACGGTAAAAATGATAATAGTATCAATAAAAGTAGTAGTAATGATGAAAATGATAACATCAATAACAGTCATAATAATATTGATAATAATAATGATAATAATATTACTATTAGTCACAAACTTCCTTCCCTTCGAGTGGATTTCCTTTCTTTCCATCTCGAACCTCTATTTCCGGATTCGAACCCAAGATCCGAACCGAACCCTTTGGTCCTCAGCTGCTCGAGTTACCGGCGAACCACGGGGAAGGCCAGATCAATAGCAACTCGAGGAGGTGTCATGGCGTCTGATTCTATTTCTGGAAAAAAAAAAAAAGCACATGGGGGTTTGTTTATTTTGATGACGTCACAGAAGTTACGGATGCTTTGTGAATACGGTCGATCATTTTGGTCTCTTAAGTTTTCAAAAAGGATGGAAAATAATTATTTTAATGGTTATATATTCATTAAACAATCATCAAAACAGACACCATGACACCTACTCGAGTTGGTACTGATCTAGCCTTTCCTCTCGCAAGAATAATAATGATGATAATAATGATAAAAGTGATAGTGTATGACCGTGAGAGGATGATGGTAATGGTAATGATGATAGTAATAATAATTGTGGTGTTTATGCATTCATATTTAATTGATTATTTACCTTACCCTTACTTTTCATATAAATTTGGATCATTCAGTAAACTGCAAAGTTACTGCGCAGTTGAATTTTTACCCTGATATTTTCAATTATGCCGTCGAGATGCCAATGGCTTTCCTATACATTAAACACCCAATAAAACTTGTGGCTTATTA
>NW_020870923.1:0-2500 GCF_003789085.1 Penaeus vannamei
CCCCTCCTCCTCTCCCTCTCCTCCTCCTCCCAGCCTCCCTCGCCTCCCCGTCTCCCTCTACCCACTACCCTCAACCTTCCTCTCATTATCAATTTCGTCCTCACGCTTTTTTTTTCTCTCCTCCTGCCTCCCCCTCCTCCTCCCTCCTCCGCCTTCCTCATTCCTCCCCCCTCCTCTTCCTCCTCCTCTCCTCTCCCCCCTCCTCTCTTCCTCCTCCTTCCCCTCCTCCTTTATTCTCCCCCCCTCCTCCTACTCCCAGTTCCCCCACGCCGTCCCGTCCTCCTCTACCCTACCCCTCAACCTTCCTCCTCATTAATCATTTCGTCCCTCACTTTTATTTTCTCTCTCGAAAATCCGTCCTTCATACTATTTTTTCTTTCGTGTCCATTGTTCTGTACCTATTGTTTCCGTTCAATTTAATTCTTCCCTTCCTCTATTCCTCTTCCGAAAGAGTGAGTGAGTGAATTAATGTTGTGTGTGTGTGGTGTGTGTGTGTGTGTGTGGTGTGTGTGTGTGTGTGTGGGTTAGTTGAGTAATGTGTGATTGTGTGTGTATGTGTGTGTATGTGTGTTTGTGTGATTGTGTGTGATGTGTGTGTGTGTGTGTGTGTGTGTGTGTGTGTGTGTGTTGTGTTTGTGAGTTAATGTGTGATTGTGTGTTAGTGAGTTAATGTGTGATTGATGTTAGTGAGTTATGTGTGATTGTGTGTGTGTTGTGTGTGTGTGTGTGTGTTAGGTGAGTTTAATGTGTGTGTGTGTTGTTAGTTGAGTTAATGTGTGATTGTGTTAGTGAGGTTAATGTGATGTTGTGTGGTGTGTGTGTGTGTGTGTGTGTGTGTGTGTGTGTGTGTGTGTGTGTGTGTGTGTGTGTGTGTGTGTGTGTGTGTGTTGTGTGTAAGAGCGCCCACCGTGTCCCTTTAACCCCTCTACCCTCACCCTCTTGGCCATCGCCCCTCGCTTAACTTAGTCACGTGACTCACCCACTACGAGTCCCCCCCCCCCGTCCCCGCCTCATGACTCATGAATCGCGGCTCCATTCATGCCTTGGTCGCGTCACTTCCGCTCTTACTCACCCTTACTCACTCTTACTCACGCTCTCACAAGCTGACTCTCCCCCCCCCCCTCTCACTCTCTCTCCTCTCTCTCTCTCTCTCTCTCTCTCTCTCTCTCTCTCTCTCTCTTCTCTCTCTCTCTCTCTCCTCTCTCTCTCTCTCTCTCTCTCTCTCTCTCTCTCTGCTTGACAATAAATCAAGTCGTGCCCTCACTTTTTTGTTTTATGCACTCTCCTCTTCTTTTTCACGTCGCTCTATTTTCACTTGCATTTTCATATCTCTCCCTCCCTCCCTCCGCTTTCTCTCCCTTACTCTCCTTTCCATTAATACCTTCCCTTTACCCCCGTCTCTTTCGTCTCTCTCTCTCTCTCTCTCGTCTCTCTCTCTCTCTCTCTTCTCTCTCTCTCCTCATTCTCTCTCTTCCTCTTCGCGTCTCCTCTCTCGTCCTCTCTCGCTCTCGCTCTCCTCTCTCTCTCTCTCGGGATCTATCCTGTATTTCTGTCTCTCGTCTCGATCTCTCCTCTCTTCTCCCTCTTCTCCCCTTCTCTCTCCTTATCCATCTCGTCTCCTCCTCTCGCTCTTCTCATCTCTCTCTCTCTCTCTCTCTCTCTCTCTCTCTCATTCTCTCTCTCCTCTCTCTCTCTCCTCTCTCTCTCTCAGCCCCGTCCCTCTCCCCCTCCCTATAACCTCTTTCCCAACTCTCTCCTGCTCCCATATTTCCTCTCCCGCCCTACCTATCCTCCTCTATTCCGTCCTCCCCCTTCCCCCAATTCCTCTCTATCCATACCCTCTTCTTAATCCCTATCTTTCTTACCTCCCCCGGCCTTATCCCATATCCTCACTGGCCCATCTGTCCGCTGTCGCACTACGAGCAAAAGTGAGCAGGAAGCACACCCATGGCCGTACCTGGCTGCATTGTCCGGCGTCACAGGTGGGCTGGGCGACCTCTCGCAAAGCGGCCCACCTTTCCGCCGCCATCGTCCGCACACTCGTCCGCCCACACGTCCGTCGGCGCCCACGTTTGGGTCATGACGCGGGGCGGCGCAGCGGCGGCGGGGCGACCTTTTCGTCATGATGCCAAGCGCCTGACCACGATTTCCCTTTTCTTCCCCCGTCGCCCTAGTCTCCTCGCCCTCCCTCCCTGTTCCCCTTCCCTTTCCTTCCGCTTCCCTTTCTCCTTCACTTCCCTTCCCTTACCTTCCCTTCCCCTTCCCTTCCTTCCCTTCCCTTCCCTTCCCTTCCCTTCCCTTCCCTTCCCTTCCTCTTTCCCTTCCTCCCTTCCCTCCTTCCCTTCCCTTCCCTTCCCTTCCTTCCTTCCCGCCCTCCCGCCCCTTCATCTGCTTTCCTTCTTCTTCTCTTTCTCTCTTCTCTATTCTCTTCTTTTCTCTTCTCTTCTCTTCTCTATCTCTTCTCTTCTCTCTCTCTCCTCTCCTCTCCTCTCTCTCTCTC
>NW_020870923.1:12500-17500 GCF_003789085.1 Penaeus vannamei
TAATTTTAGATTTATGCCCTCCCTGTGCCTACTAATAAAAAAAATTCATTAAAAAATCAATAATCATAACAATAAACATAATAAAAACAAATGTGGGATGGGATCGAAACACTCAACTCAATCCCTGATGTTTTCCAGTTATTACAAAGGACGAATAACCGATCAATCCCTTCTTTCTTTCATATTTTTCCTTTCCTAGACTCTCCTCAGGTCTAGCGTTCCTTTCACAGTTCGTCATTTGGCCCAATCGGAATTCTCAACCTCGACTATATTCCATTGCTTTATCCACTGACTCCCAAAAGAGTTGATAAATAAATATTTTTTTTTCCGAACATGGCTGGCATCATGGCGTGTGACATCACATTTTTTTTCAAGCTTTCCTTCTTTCTGCTCGCTGAAGGAAGAGGAGATCAAGGACGCTATCTGAATCATCACAATTCAAAACACGGATTCACAATTACATTAATTCACTTATCATGCATTACAGCCTTCAATACCTGGGTAAAAACACGATTTTTGATACCAGCACTTAGCGTACCTGCATTCAGGGCAAGGAGAGCAAGGACGCCAGTTGACAAAGAACGTGATAATAACCCTGCTTGCTCCCTTCGCCCCACTCAGTTGTTAACATTTAAACAGACCAGACATATCTCGATAAGTATTGCAATTTCCTCTGTTAATTATAACACTGAATTTTGCTATACTGATATGACTTTAAAATAGATATGCATAATTATGGTCCTTAGTTCACAAGAGAGACACTATACCATCCGTCAGGTCTATAGAAGCTCAGTATCTCGTTTAGCTGCTTTAGTGATGGAGGTCAAACCCGTAGACGTTGGTAACGTGTCTTGGTAGCTTGGTTTGTGTCTTCGTACCGTGTCGAGGTCAGCTTGGCTTCGGGTGACGTCGGGAGGTCAGGGCGGGACGAGGGGAAGGCTCAGCCCAGGTCACCCTCGCCCAGAAAGTGCGACTCTACAGGAAATGTGAGGTCAGAAGGCTACTGCGCTCTGGATGCGTAGGTAGAGGGAGGTCAAGAGCGAGGTATATATATCTATAGTGAGTATAGCAGTATAACGCGCCATATACACGCTACATGGGTGATTCTAACCACAGACCCCAAGCCACGCTCCCATTACCCGGTCAGACAAAAAGCGACCCAGCTTGACCTACCTCCCAGACTCGGGCAGACACTCACGCCCTTCCGTAGAGACAGCGACCCAGCTTGACCTCCTCCCTGACTCGGGCAGACACTCACGCCCTTCCGTAGGGTCAGACAGCTGACCTACCTCCCGCCCGCAGCCGCCGTCGCCAGTGCCACCTCTCCCCGCAGGCGCCACAGGAGCACTGACCACCCTCGCTCGCAACACGGTCCTTTCTCCTTGTGTGAAAACTCTTAAGGATGAATAATTAATATAATCATTAATTGATAATTAATAATTGATAGTATAATTAATAGAATAATTAATAGTGACAGCGTATCACTCCTGGCCCGCCAGTGTCAATAGAGGAGGTATACACCTAACTATACCTTTTATATAAGCTAAGAAATGTCTAGGTGGTGTCCAGGTGTCTTTACAGTTATAACCAAAGCGTTATAAACCAGAAAGTTATAAACCAAAGAAAATATTCATCTAGGCCAGATAATTTCGTATGATTCTATTCATTTAAGTAATAAGATACATGAATAATTTGATATTTTTTTTTGTAATAAGACAAATGTACAATTACAAGTGTGTATGTAATAAGACAAATGAATAATTAGATATTAATTATTAATTTATGAATAATATTTATTAATATAATAAATATATTCTTCTGTTTATTAATAATATTACAAGTGTGTTTGTAATAAAACAAATGAATAATTAGAGAAATATATCAAAATTTTCAATCATAAAATATACCATGCGATAAATGGCGATTTTATAATAATAGTATTAATACTGATAATGATAGTAATAGCAATTATAAGGTAGATATTGTCTATATACAACTGGAGGTTAACACAATGTTTATGTATATTGTATTCCATTTCGAATAATTAAAAATATAAGGATTAAAATTAAAGTTGCGTTGATATTTTATCATCTTTTTTAACCCTTTCTAACATGAGGGTCAATTAGTAAAAATATCTATTTATTTGTCTATCACTTCTAGGAGACATAATAGATCAATTTTCATCATTATTGTTTTCGTTTTAATGTTTTCGATAAAGATGTTTACAACTTATTCGTATTTCTGTAAAAATAAATAAATAAATAAATAAAGAAAAGAAGTAAAAAAAAAAAAAAACATTTTAACTTATTCGATTTCTGTAAAAAAAAAATAATAATAATAATAATAATAAGAAAGAGAAGTAATTTTTTTTTTTTTATTTAATACAAATGTTTGTGACTAGCGATATAAAAACAACGTATTTTTCGATAATAACCATAACATTTAACAAAAATTGGTTCATTCTAATTATGCCGATGATAACAACTGCAGCGGTTATGGTTATTATTGAAATGTTGATAATAACATTACTGTCACAGCTGTTTCTCTCTCTATTTATCAATCAATCTATCTTTCTTACTCTCTTCCCCCCCCCCCCTCTTCCCTCTCTCTCTTCTCTCTCTCTCTCTCTCTCTCTCTCTCTCTCTCTCTCTCTCTCTCTCTCTCTCTCTCTCTCTCTCTCTCTCTCTCTCTCTCTCCTCTTCTCTCTTCTCTCTCTCTCTCTCTCTCTCTCTCTCTCTCTCTCTCTCTCTCTCTCTCTCTCTCTCTCTTCTCTCTCTCTCTCTCTCTCTCTCTCTCTCTCTCTCTCTCTCTCTCTCCTCTCTCTCTCTCTCTCCCTCTCTCTCTCTCTCTTCTCTCCTCTCTCTCTCCTCTCTCTCTCTCTCTCTCTCCTCTCTCTCTCTCTCTTCTCTCTCTTCTCTCTCTCTCTCCTTCTCCCTCTCTCCTTCCTTCCTCCCTCCCCTTCTCCCCCTCCTTTCTCCTTCCTCCCCCCTTCCCCCCTCCCCCTTCTCCTTCCCTCCATCTCCCTCCTCCCTCCACCATCTCTCTCTTCTCTCTCTTTCACCGAGGGGAAAAGGGGGTAGGGGGAGGGGGGGTAGGAGGAGGAGGGGGGTGGCGTTACCTCGTTGTTCATTGTTCTTGTTCATTGTGACGACTCCAGACGGGTTTTTTCCGGTCCGAACAGCTGTTTTGTTGTGTGTGTTATATTTTATCCGCTGGTGCTTCTGTTTCGGGTTAGTTGTGAGTTTGTTGTCTTTTTATTATTGTTTTGTTTTTCTGTTTCTGTTTTATTTTATTTTTTTTTTATCTTTATTTTTACTTTTTATGTGTCTTTTATTTTTACTTTATTATTTTTTATTTCTTTATTTTTATGTCATTATTTTGTGTTTTTTTTTTGTTTGTCTTTTCTTTTTGTTTTTTTTTTTTTTCTTTAGATTCATTTGTTTGTGTGTGTGTTTTTTTTTTTGGGGGGGGAGGAAGTGTTCTTTCTCTTTCTTCCCTCCCCTCCTCCCCTCTCTCTCTCCGCTCTCTATCTATCTATCTACTTATCTATTTATCTCTGTCTCTATTTCTCTCTCTCCCTCTCTCTCTCTTCTCTCTCTCTCTCTCTCTCTCTCTCTCTCTCTCTCTCTCTCTCTCTCTCTCTTCTCTCCCTCTCCCTCTCTCCCTCTCTCTCTCTCCCTCTCTCCTCAATACCTTACTCCCTCTCTCCCTCTCTCCCTCCCTCACTCCCCTCTCCTCCACCCCCTTACCCACACCTCCATCCCTCACCCCCCACCCCCCACCCCCACCCCATCCCCTCCCTAATATCCAAAAAAAAAAAAAAAAAAAAAAAAAAAAAGGCGATAAAGTAGTGCCTTTGTGAATTAACTGTAAAACTCTTTCGCGATATAAGTCACTCTAAACACGTCCTTTTTTGGCCGGAAACAGCTTACGCAACCTGCAATCAGAGGGAATTGCGTTTGCAGTTGTGGGGGTGGGGGGTGGGGGGTGGTGGGGGGTGGGGGGGTGTGATGGTGGTGGGGGGTGGGTGGGGGGGAGGGGTAGGGAGTCTTGGTTGGTGGCTGTCGGGGAAAAAGATAGTGGGGGGTGGGGGGGTGATGGTTGGGGTGGTGGGGTGATGGGTGGGGCGGGGCGGTGGGGAGGGTCGGAGTCTTGGTTGGTGGCTGTCGGGGAAAGGAGGGGAAAGGAGACGGAAAAGAGAGGGGAAGAAGAGGAAAGAAGAGGAGAGAGAGGGGAGAGATGGGGGGGAGGGGGGAAGTTGGAGGATGGGGGGGAGGGAGGGTGGCGTAGGTGGGTGAGAGTAGGGGGGGGGGCAGACAGACACCAGGCTCGCACACACGCGTGCGCACACACACACACACACACACACACACACACTCACACACACAACATAGACAGAGACAGACACAGAGACACAGACAAATATATACGACAATAAATGAAAAGAAAGAGACACAAAAATAAGATACAGACAGAGACAAAGAAACAGATGAAAGCAAAAGAACGAGAGAGACTGAGAGACGGAAAGAAAAGAAAAAAGAGACGAATATAATACACCAAGACAAAGGGAAAGAATAGAGAGAGACAGAGGTAAATAGATAGATATAGATAGATATATAGATAGATAGAGATATAGATAAATAGATAGAGATAGAGAAATATGTGCGCAGGAAATAACAAATGGAATAAAAAGAGAGAAATAACAAAAATAGAAATCGTCTCTGTTTTAGGAACTCTTCATCTTTCTCTTCTTCTTCTTCTTCTTCTTCTTCTTCTTCTTTTCTTCTTTTCTTTCTTTCTTTCTTCTATTTTGAGAACGAATGAATGGAAATAAAGAGAAGCAGAAAATATCGGGAAAAAATAGTGTCAATTTTGTTCATATTTTTTCCGTGTCTTTTATAATATTGTTGATAATAATAATGGAAATTATGATAATGATCACATTCATGTACATGATGATTATGATATTAATGATAATGATGATTGGGATGATTATAGCG
>NW_020870923.1:30000-37500 GCF_003789085.1 Penaeus vannamei
TCCATTGGCCGATCACGGAAATTTTGTTCTGGGACAAAATGCCTTAATTTGTTCTTTACAATACTTTGCTACTTGTTCCATTGGGCCAACCGCGCAAAATTTTGTTCTGGGACAAAATGCCTTAATTTGTTCTTTACAATACTAAAGGCAGAGTTATGGTACTACCTTACCGGGCGGAACAGAGAACTAAATAAACTTAAAGAGAGAGTAAATAAATAAATAAATGAATAGAAACGTTTTGCTATTGTTTTTCTCGCTCCTGACTTGCTCCGAATAAATAAATAAATAGATAAATGAAAACGTTTTGCTATTCACTAACTTTTCTCGCTCTGGAATCAGCCTTTTGCTTAATTAATCTTACACGATCAGGAAGAGGAATATTTAATATTTCCTTTGAAAATTGGGTATTTTTAGACGTTACGTTAGCATGAGGCGAGGTTGAAATTATATCTCGAGAGCAGGAGATAAGAGATAGCAAGAGGCACTCTTAATGGATGTGTGTGTGTGGACGTGTTCACTGGTCCAGTTATCCGGTTCTGTCTTGTCGAATCTTACTCGTTTTTGAACGTAAATCACGCACACACAAACACTCATACGCACGCACGCACGCACACACACACACACACTCTTCTCTCTCTCTCTCTCATACACACACACACACACTCTCTCTCTCTCTCTCTCACACCCACACACATACTCTTCTCTCTCTCTCTCTCTCTCCACCACACACACACACACAACACACACACACACACACACACACCACACACACATATACACACACACACACACACACAGACCCTCATGCATAAACATATATCTGTACCTTAACTTATATATTTTTCTCTCTCTCCTCGCTTCACAAGTTCAATAGAAATACGAGATTAAAACCCGTGTTTTTATCATCCTTCAAGTTAAAAATAGCCAACACTTCTAGATTATTTGTACAACTTCTTTAATACGTAATAAAACATATATTGATAAATATATGTAAATACACGTAACTTAAACGCAACCATGAAACGGTGTCCACAACAGACAGCCATTTTTGATTTATTTTTGATTACTTGGTTTAAGGACGACATTTCTATCGATTGTTATCTTCACCGTGTACAATGCTCGGGGATTAACGTATCGAACAGGATTTGGGTGACAGATTTAGGGATTTTTTGTAGAATAAACAGAATTTGATTTGCTTTTCTGAAATTGTAGTTCATTTCCATCCTGCTCTTCTGGGAATCTGTAGACCTACGTAGATTTTCAGGTATTCAGATTACTTGAAAAGGGGTAATATTTTTCGTGTTTTTGAACCGAAAGGGTAATTTTTTTGCCTTTATTTTGATGAAAAGGACGCTATTTTTCTTAAATTTTGTTTACGAGGGTATTTCTTTGAGGTAAATTCGACTTAAAGGGCAATTTTCATTTCATGGTTTTGAGAAAATTTTTTTTTAACCTAATTTTGACAAAAAGGTAATAATATTCTTTTTCTGCTCTCGATTTTGACGAGAAAGTCAATATTCTCTATCTAAATCTTGATCAGAAAGGCAACATTTTAAATCTGATGATTAGAAGGGCAATCCTTTTAATCTGATTTTGATTAGAAAGGCAATATTCTTAATCTGATTTTGACGAGAAGGAAATTCATATTTGAGGAAATTTAACTTATGATTAATTTTGAGAAGTCCAAGTGTACAATTCTCATAAATAAATTACTTGCAAGGCTGGATTAGGGCTTCGTGTCCAATCACTAAAAAAATCATGAATAATTATCATAAAACATGAAGATGGAAATAAAATTTTTGGATTGGTTTTATAGGTTGATTTGATTTGTTGAGAACTATTTTAATCCACTTCTTAATCTGTCATTTTTTCTAGTGATTATACCGAAATAAGTCCCGAAGATGAATATAAATTAGCGCATTTTTTTTAGGCTCGTAGTCTTTCTTTTAAAGTTGGCTTTGTACGAGGGNTATATATATATATATTATATATATATGTACATATATATATATATATATATATATATATATATATATATATTATATATATATATATGTATATATATATACATATATATATATTATATATATATATATATATATATATATATATATATATATATATATATATATATATATATATAATATATATATGTGTATATACATATATATATATATATATATATAGTATATATATATGTATATATATATATATATGTATATAATATATATTGCTATTATTATAATTATAATCATCATTATCATTATGATTGTATTTATATTATCATTATGTATTATTATCGTTATTGTTATCATTATATTAATTATTATCATTATCATATTATTAATAATATTATTATTGCTATCAATATCATTATCGCCATCATCATCATTATCATTGTTATTATCATTATCATTAATATCATATTTACCATTATCATCATTATTATTATTTCTGTTACTGTTATTATTATCATCGTTATTGCTGTTATTATTACTATCCATTATTGTTAGCATTATTATCATTACCATTATCATTATCATTAGTATTACGTTTATCATTATTATTGTTATTATCATCATCATCATCATCATCATCATTATTACCATCATTATTGTCATTATCATCATTATCATTATAATCATACCATCGGTATCACCATTATCATTCTCATTATTATCAAATTATTATTATTATCATTACTACTGTTATTATCATTATCATACACAGGATATTTTTTTTATTAAGGATTCATTAGAATTGCAAGAAAGGGAAACGGACGTGACGTCACCAGTGTACTCGAGAAAGAGATAATTTTAATGTAATTATTTGTGTAAATACTTTTATTGTATGTGCCTTTATCGCCCTGGCAGAGATATGCGTTCTCTGAGTGCTTCTAGTTGTTATTATAATTATTATCATTATTATTGTTATTATAATTATTATCATTATTATTGTTATTATTATTATCATTATTATTATTATTATCCTTGTTATTATTATTATCGTTATTATTTTTTTATTATTATTATTACCATTTTTAATAGCATTATTATTATTGTGATCAATATTATATTATTGTTATTATTATCATCATCGTTGTCATTATTAGTCATTATTCCTATTATTATGATTATCATTATCATTACTCTTTATCATTCTGACTATTGTCATTATCTTTATTATCATCATTTCATAGTTTTTCTCAATTAATTATCGATTATTTCTCATTACTGTTATTTTCATGATTAAGTATATTGTTACTTTTATTACCGTTATCATTATCATCGTGAATATCATTATCCATTATTATTATCATAATCTTTTCATTATTGTTATTTTGTCAAGGTCCCCATAGTACATTGAAGCACACGGCCATCTTAACTATCATTAATCTGCATAAACGTGTAGGATTATAAGACCAGAATTCTTGTGCAATAATGTAATTCAGGATAGCTCACAACGCCCTTGCGTGAGCATAATAGTGCAATAACGCCGTATATATAAATTTAGCCACCATAGATCTACTACAGACAAAACGCCTGCTAATCCAAGCACAACACGAGTGTTGTTGGTGAAGGTAATTAGTCTACTTAGCCGCATGATTGACATAAGGGATAAAACCCTTAACCATGTTAACCAAAGGTCCTTTTCCCCACACCTTAACGTGTTAATCAATAAGTAAAAGACAAGAATTAAACTTTTGTTGATGAAATTGCATCCTTGGACCTCAACCAAACCATCAGTCGTGGCGTTTCGATATTATCGTTTTATTCTTTTGATGTTATCTTCCCGTGAGGACTCCATCCTAGAAGACCTCGAGGTGACACACCTGGAACACCCACCCATCCTGGTCCGTCTTCTCGACCGACAGGAACCTGGCTGTCACGGGCGCAGGGGCCTCGATCACGATCTCCTGGTCATAGGCCTCCGCGGGCCCGGCGAATGCTCCGAACAAGGCATAGGAGCTGAAGTCTCCAAGTGCGCTCACGGGAGCCATTCCTACGCGGACCTCGAGATTCCTCAACTCGGAAAGCATGGAAGGCGATCCTTCGCTTTGGGAGAGGAGCAAGACAGAGCCGAAGACCACAGGCGCCCCGAAATCCAGCACGAACCAGTGAGCAGGAAAACTAGAATTGGTTTTGTAACACATATTTCTCGAATGCCGGTCGTAGATTCCATCGACGAGGTTTTCTTTCACTTTGTTCTTGCTATTTGCTGTTCCCTGGATGATGGCTGTTACGGCGAGGTCCTTGTGGCGTCGGGTGTAGCAGGCCAAGGCGTCGGCCATGTTGCTCTCGCTGTAGCCCGCCACCACCATCATGTCGGAGAACAAGCACTGCTCTGAGGAGGCGTCCGTGCACCACACGTCACACCACGCCAGGAGGCTGCACTGGTTCGCGCCACTCGCCCTGTGGTAAGGCCCGTGGGACGTGGCGCTGCTGCGAGCTGCCGTGAGTCAGCATCCTTGCTCTTGACACCTTGATTGCGAAAGAGGCTCAGGCTCCGGCCAGCGAGCATGACCCAAGGCTGCGTCACGAGCAAGGTCATCGCGTATGGCTTTGTCACTCGCATAGCGGGCAAGGACGCGCGCGGGCTCAGCGGGAACTGTGAGGGATGATTTGCATTATTGGTTGGGAAACACTGCACGCCCGCACAAACACACACACGTGCCTGTGCATTATATATATATATATATATATTATATTATATATATAATATTATATTATATATATATACATATATATATATATATATATATACTATATATATATATATATATATATATATATATATTATATATATGTGTGTGTGGTGTGTGTGTGTGTGTGTGTGTGTACATACATATATATGTGTGTTTGTGTGTATGTATGTGTATATAGAGATACATAGAAAGATATACAGGTAATCATATTCTCTAATATTTAATATATAATATAGAAAAATTAGTACACATACTTATCTATAAGGTAGATATAAAAGAGTATGTGCACGTATGTATATATATATACACACATATGTATATATATAACACAAAACACACACACACATGTATATATGAATATTTATCTATGTATGTGTGTTTGTTGATACGTGTATATATAAGGACAGGAAGGTAGATAAGTATTTGTATATAATACATATATATATGATATACAGATTGACAGATAGTACACACACAGCAGCTGAATGGTATAGATACTTTTATATATAGCGACGTATCCATTGTCAGCACCCTCCCCTTCCAGCAGCGCAATTGGTGAAATATGGGAATATGAATAATTACGGCACCAGTTAATGCGGTGGCGTTGATGGTAATAAAGCTTGGGAAGGCCCCTGGGACGATTAGCATACACCATACCCCTAATTACTGTATTGTGAGTACCACCTTGTTACACGCTTATATATGTGTGCGCGTGTAGTCCCCATAATGAAGCGAAGACGTGTTCAACTTTCATCTTGGGTTCACCGTAGACAAACACACTGATTTATTTGTGGAATAGCTAAGTGGTGGTTCCTTACTGTAGCTACCACGATTGTATTTGCTGGCGGGTTGTGTGGGTGTGGTGTGGCATAACACACGCAACGACAGATACATACGCACGCACATGAGCGGGTACACATACACGTACATATGTGTATATGCAGAGAGGGAGAGAGACAGAGATAGTAAAATAGTGACAGGAATCCCACACTGCGGCCAGAGTACCGCATGCGGCCCTCCACGGGGTTCTATGCGGCTCGCGGAAGGCTGTATCAAATTAGACATAAGTTCAACTTATTGGCCTCCTTTATCTATGTGATATAGTACATGCAGCTTGAATTGGGAGATATTCAATCTGATCATTCATTAAAGGAAATGTTTCACTCACTTTCCCATTTCATTCTGTTCAATGTCTTCCTAAGATATTTCGCTACGTTTATTCTCGACTTTAGTGTCCACTTACATGTTTTTCCTGCATGAAGATAAATGTCCGACCAGGTCCATGTTATCAGACAATTTAAATCAGTGATGAAAGCTTCTACTAGTGTCAGACTTTAAGCGAATTGTTAAAACAGAATTGTAACCAGAAACTTTTCCCCATTAAATTGTTTGTGCTGGATTCTGAATTTGTTTGTTTACATCAGCCATGCTTTCTCCTTCCTCCTCCTCATTTCTCCACCCTTCCTCCCCTCCTCCTCCTCCTCCTCCTCCTCCCACCACCACCATACCTCTTCCTCCTCTGTCTGTGTCTGTGTCTTTGTTTGTGTCTATGTGTTTGTGTCTGTGTCTGTCTGTGTTTGTGTCTGTGTCTGTGCCTGTGCCTGTGTCTGTGTCTGTGTCTGTCTGTGTCTGTGTCTGTACTGTGCCTGTGTCTGTGTCTGTGTGTTTGTGTCTATCTATATGCTGTATTATCTAAAAAGTGCAGCCCTTTGACCTTTCAGAGCACGATGCGGCCCTCGCTCTCAAAGGTCTGCTCACCGCTGCACCAAATTCATCCGACACAGATCCGTTGGTCTAGAAAATACAGCTGAATCAGAAGAGATGGATAAACTCGAATGAAAAATTACGCAGCTGTAGAAAATACAGTTGAATTCTAAATGAAAGACAGACGTATATAATACATACTTTAGAAAATATAATTAAATCCTAAAAGAATATATATAATACAGCTATATTAGAAAAATAACGTATAAAAGAAACACACAGCTCTAGAAAATAGTCAAATCTTAAAAGACCGGCTTGAACAAGAAATGTCTCAAGAAAATACAGCTAACTCTTAAAAGAAAATAAGCAAAATAATAATAATATAATAATAATAAATAATAAATAATAATAATAATAATAATAATAATAATAATGATATTAGCTCTAGAGCGACGGTATATCCTAGAACGAAGATGTACTAAATAATGGTATTAGAAAATACAGCTAAATGCTATATGAAAGATGAAGCTTAAAAAAATACACAGCCTTGAAAAAATACGTATGCCATATCCTAAACGAAACATAACTTGGCTCTATTATACGAAACAAAAGAAAGAACAAACAAATAGTTTTCACGTTTCTCCCTACCTGTACTTCAGCGGAACGGACTACTCCCCTTTCTCACGTGGAGAACGAAGGCCTTCTGCCTCACGCGCTCGCTGTCTTTGGCTCTCGCTGGTTCTTGGTGAGCGGCGCGCGACTGGTCGAGTAAGGTGATATTATCAATTTTATTTTTATTGTCGTTATTAATATCATTACTGTTAATATCATAATTATTGTTTGAATCATTAAAAAGAAAAAAACAATTAATTAGCTCTAGAACGACGGTTATATCTAGAAGAAGATAAACGTACTAAAAAAATAGTATTGGAAAATACAGCTAAATGCTATATGAAAGATAAAGCTTAAAAAAAAAAAAATACACAGCCTTGAAAAAATACATGTACGCCATATCCTAAACGAAACATAAACTTGGCTCTAATTATACGAAACAAAAGAAAGAACAAGCAAATAGTTTTCACGTTTCTCCC
>NW_020870923.1:65527-70527 GCF_003789085.1 Penaeus vannamei
TAGTGCTCCTCAAGTAATTCAGAATGGACCAATCCCAATCAATGCAATGACTTCCATTGGATCTATAACTCCAATGTTGAGTGTACCAGCATCAGTGACAGTGCCACAGACTTCAAATAAAGTCACAGCATATGTCAAAGTTCCACAGCGCCCAGTTGCTGTTAAACGGGAGCCTCGTTATGATGATCCTCTTGCCATGGCTACTGCTGCTGCTCAGGTGACACCAGATCTTGTAGAAAGTCTCACTGTGCCTGAACAGCATCAATCATACAATTATATTTATTCAGCCCAGGGTAAAACTATGTATACAAACAAGTTCCGTAAGTGACTCTATGAAAGCACGCATGACAGGCATTATTTTGAATAAACTTTTATATATGCTTTGATACTTAACAATTATGAATATCTTATAATTATCTGACTTCATGATACATTTTGCATTCATATTTCCTTATCGCATAGATTGAATTTCCAAAATATATTTATATTGATCAAATAATATGGGTTACAATGATAAAATCAGTCAGCACAAATAGTACCTAGAACTTGTCTAAATAAAACTTAATTACATAGAGTGATATATTTAGATTGACAATTTGCTGAGAAATTAATTGCAGGATAAAGTTTGCATTGAAAAACAAATTAGCTTTGACATTAAAACACAAGAAAAGGATGTTTGCAAGTTATGGCATTGATGAATTATTTCAAAACAGCTTTAAGAGTTTACAAATTAACTTAACACTTGGCATAGCAAACTTAAAGGTATTAATTGTGTGGCTGAATGCTTTGTGATGCCAAATGAGTTCAGGCACTGGTGCCAAATATATATGACTCTTGGAAGGAACAATTTTCTTCAGGCTTACCTATAAGCAGTCATATTTTTGTGTAAAAGTTAGTCTAATTATTTTATTAAGACAGTTAACAGAAGGACAGAAGTAGCTTTAACAACATGCACATTATATATAGTACTTAATTTTGTAAATTTTGTATTTGCTCATTGAATTATTAAGGAACATGAAGTCTTTGTTTTCCTATGATCGTTATATATGATACTTATATGTATACTTCATTTTTATTTCATTCTTTGAGATACAGATGTTCATAACAAAATCACTGCATTTTGTTATTTATTATCATTAAGTTTTGCTTTGTGTAAATAGAACAGCCTCCCCATATGCACTTGTGCATGTTATACATGCACCTGAACACCTTCACATTCATAACCACCAATTCATGAAAACATCAACACATGCACATGTAAGCACACACACTCTTTGACACAGATACACAAGCTCCCACACAATACACACACACGCACACGCACACACGCTCGCACACGCACACACACACACACACACACACACACACACACACACACACACACACACACACACACACACACACACACACACACACACACACACACACACACACACACACACCACACACACCACACACACACACACACACACACACACACACACACACACACACACATTATTTTTTGATTCATTGTCCTATTAGGGATCATGAAAGGCAAGTGAAAATATACTGAATATTGTAACAGAAATTAATGCTTTATGTTGTGGCACAAACCATGTAAATTATATTGTAGCTGAAATTGGTTAATAAAAAGATATATGTAATTATTTCCAGTGATTAACCTTTCTTGGGAAATGAAGGGCAGTTTGGCAGCCTCAAGTATTACAATCACCTTGCTTTTCATGACCTCTGCTCTTTTGGGTTTTAACTGGACCTTCCTGCATGGGGAGGGATGAAATTGATAAAATAACCTAAAGTGATTGCATCTTACAGATTGCTGCATTATATTGTGTATAAAAAATTGTGCAATTCTTGATACAAATTTTTAAGGCTTTTCCCTTCATTGCTGTACAGATAACTCAAGTTATTGAAGATCCAAAGGAATGAGAAAAGATATGTGTAAACTTGACGGAGTTGACTCATATCTAGTAATAAATCAATAAGTGAATAAAAAATTAATTGTATTCTTTATTAATTATTATTATTTTTATGTAAATATCCTTAGGAAAAGAGGTTTTGTTTTTTAAAATATCCAGTGCAGTTACATACAAAAATTGTAATATTAATGTAACTAGATTTTAAGTTAATCTAGTGAGTTATTTGTGCAACAACTTGAAGAAAAATATTTAAGGAAAATGCAAATATTGTCAATATTCTTAGTTGATTTTATTAATTTTATATTTGGAATTATATCATCCCCTAAACTCGTTTTTTATTGCATGAAAATAGAAAATCTGATTTATGTGTAATAAAAACTAAAAAAAAATCGCAGGCAGATATCCTTTTAGGAACTCGCCTCCTTGAGGGTAGAAAATTAGATTGAGTTGCCATAAAAAGTCAAAATGCAGATTTTCTAAGAGAAAGTTAGCTTTAAAAGCTATAATGTTACAGATAAAAAAAATATATATTGTATGTAATTTATTGTCCTATTTTTTATTTAACAAATGAGAATACCTACGGAGAGGGGGAACCCTCCCCCCCAAAAAAAAGTATTACTTTTTGCACTGTCATACTCAATTTTTATAATGCATGTGAACATTAAAAAAAAAACATATATGCCTAAGCTTTAGTAAAGTGCTTTTTATATGGTTATTGTTATTCAATTGGCTAAAAGCATGTTGTGTTACAGCATACGCTAAGCTGTATATAAATTTCCTTTTTATTCTGGTTACTCCCCACTCTCGCCATTTAGGTATGAGAACTATGTTGTGATAAACATGTAATATCAACACAAACACAATATGAAAAATATTATAAATCTGGAGGATATAATTGTTTTTATGGCACTTTAATCTAATTTACTAGCCAGTAAAAAGGCCAAGCAAACTAACATGTACTAATAGTTTGCAGCTTACATAACAATCCCATTTCATAGACTCTAGTGTTTGCATGGGTAAGTCTTTAGATATGTAGGCATTCAAATCCAATATTGACGTTAATTATGATTTCCTAAATCAAATCCACCCCCCCCCCCCACCCCATCACTCAGGACTTTCCCCTAACTCTATATCTGGACCTTCAAAATTCTGAAATATTTTGTTCTGTAATTCGTTGGATTTTGATATGTATATAGTTTTATTATTATTATTTTTTTTTTTATACTTTATTGAGAAATACATTTTAGAAGTAGATATGAAAAAAAAAATGCCAAACACGAAAGGTGAGGAAATGAAAGGTAAAACTTTGACTCTAGGTTTCTAGATCTAGTGACAGTATTTGGTTCTCCAGATATGGATGCTTTATGGTGGGCTAATGTTGAGGATCATTGCTTAATGATAATTTTGTTTTATATGATGATAACCATTTTAGAAATGATCAAGTTTGTTATGATTACTATCAGTATTACTGTTTGATTATTATTTTTTTATCTTTGTTATTTTTATTCTTGTTACCATAATAGTCATTGTCATTATTGTCACCATTTTTGTCTTTTTCTGTTTTATTGTTTTGATTATTTTTTATTGTTATTATTATTGTTGTTGTTTTATAATCATAATTATCACAGTCTCAGTCTTCATCTTTCTCTTCATCATCATTGACTATCATGGTCATCTGTGTTATTGTTATTGTTATTTTAAAATTAATTATTAATAAGTTATTGATTATTATTATTATTATGATTATTATTATTGTTGTTATAATTGTTATGACTTTTGCTTGTCATCATAATTCTAATAATTATATAATTATTTTACTTGATTATTTATTTATCTTCAAGCCATTTCTTGTGAAGATGACATATATATACATATATACATATATATGTATATTCATATGCATATGTATATGCATATGCATATGCATATGCATATGTATGTGTATGTGTATATGATATATATGTGTGTATATAATATATATGTAAATGTATATAATAAATATGTATATGTGTATAATATATATGTATGTAATATAATATATATATATATATATATATATATATGTATATAAATATGTATATATATATATAAATAAAAATAATGTTATATGATATATTAATATGTATATGTGTATATAAAATAAAATATATATATATATATAGTATATTATGTGAAAGAAATGATAATTAGTATAAGATATAATTATATATATATATAATAGATATATAATAATAATAATAATAATAGATAATATATATATATAATATATGGAGTGCTGTGTGGGTTTGTGTTGTGTGTGATAGATGTGTGTGTGAGTGTGTGTGTGTAGTAGTGTGATGTGATGTTATTAATATAATATATATATGCTATATGTGTATATAATTATAATATGATTAATATGTTCTGTATATAATATATATGCTATTGTGTATAATAATTATTATATATGTATGTAGTAATGTATATATAAATATATAATTGAAGTATAGTGTGTTATTATAGTAAATACATATATATTTGATAAATATTGGATGAGATATATAAAAGTATATATAATTAATTTGGATGAATAATATATCAAGATATAATATGAGATAATGTGATATATAATATATATGTATAATGATTAATATATAAAAGTATAATAATATGTATTGAATAATATTAAAGTATATATTGTATAGTAATGTGTAATAAATATATATTGTATTGTATATGTGATATATTAAATAGTTTAATGAATGTAATATATATGTATATGTTGTATATAAAAATAAATAGTATATGAGATATAATGATAAAAAATATATATGTATATGTGTAATATAATATAAATATGCCATGATGTTAGTATATAAATAAATATATGCATATAATGTGTATAAATAATATAATGTATAATATATTAATAT
The DNA here is from genome assembly GCF_003789085.1 of Penaeus vannamei. Lineage (NCBI taxonomy): Eukaryota > Metazoa > Arthropoda > Malacostraca > Decapoda > Penaeidae > Penaeus > Penaeus vannamei. The sequence goes on from NW_020870923.1 coordinate 70,359, forward strand.
AATAAATATAGTTAAGTAGATAGTAATATATATATATATATATAATATAAAATTATATATATTAATATATATATGTTGATAATTATATAGATGTATTAATATGGATATAATATATGTAGTATATATGTGTATATAAGATAAATATGAAAATATATGGATGAAAGATAAA
>NW_020870923.1:75527-85527 GCF_003789085.1 Penaeus vannamei
TCCTTCTGTCACAACAGAATCCTCCAGATTCCTCCCCTCCTGACACTCTTTCTGATACCTCACCTCCTTCCCCAGACCCCTTATCTCATTCTCCAGACTCTTCTGCTACTTCTCCAACAGCCATCTCTACCTGTATTACCTGTTGATTATTTCATAATAGCTCTTACCAGTATTTCCTTAAAGAAATGTTACTATAGCTTCCCCAACAACATATACACCCCATTCCATCCAATCTCCCTATACCCTTAACCTTTTCCTTTATTAATGTCCGACTTACGTTATTTGCAGCCCCTCTTTACCCTTTTCCCTATCATATTATCCTATAACACTATACCCTTTGGCATTTAACACTCTGTATACTAATTGTTAACCCATTTACCCTTTTTACCACAATACTTTACCATGGTACTATATGACTTTAGATGTCTAGCACATTTATTTGTTTCAACCATTAACTATTATTCATTTTCTCCTCTCCCTTTCCTTTTCCTTCTCTTCTTCATCCCTGTCTTCTGTCCGCCATGTAAGAGCCATGCTGAAAGGATGAAAGGCTGGCTTTGTGTCAGTCCTGAAAGGCCTCTGGGAGCCATGGGCACAGTATTCCCTTGGTTAATTGCCTAGCCCTTACCCTTTATAGGGCCCCTGAGGGGTAGCCCATTTCTTTTCTCCACATAGTTCAAGCTCACTATGACCAATTATGATTGGTCATTATTAGTAGCATTAACCCATTAGATTTGGTTGTGTCATGGATATCACAGGGCCGAAAATATGGGGTGGGTTATGTAATTGGCCAATATCCCGGGCGTGTGGTGCATAGGTTGGCGCGCATGAAGATTCATGAGTGGTTACAAGACTGTGCCACCCCTTTTATTTTGTGTTAAATTTTAAGGCTTCTTTTCCATTTTCCAGTGTCCATATTTGTCTTTTGATTTGCTTTATCTAGATGATAATAGATTATTTTCCTTGCACAGACTCCATATCATCTCTAAGTGTAGTAAATAACTCGGTGCAAGAAAAAGAATAAAAAATGTAAAATTACGTCATTTGTGTCATATATCTTATTTTTTCTTTAATTTTTTATTTTTTGCAATACAACCTGCACAGCTGGTCACAGCGGCCAGGAATACAATGCTGAGAATGGAAATGGCGTCCCCTCTGGAGCCAGCGCTCTTCCAGTCATGGCTTACGCACATTACATTCCACATTTGTTTACTGATGGGAATAATGCAAAAGCCTCCTTCTAAGGGATAAAGGAGTCTAATCACATTCCAGTAGGTTTGTGCACTCTTAGTGAGTCTTTTCTGTCACCCTTGCCTTCGCTTATGACTGCATGTTTGCGTCACCCGGCTTGTGACCATTTTGTCTATTGAGGACATGTTCATGTCATCCAGCCCTCGATTTTTCCATGATGGGGTGGTCACATCACTTAGATTGAAGGGGTTAAGGTAATTAGCCTATCTAAGTTTGATTTTGTTGGTTTCCTGACCTCTGCCTCACCAATTACTGATATTAATACTCCCTTCTTGATGTTTACTGACAACTCTATTCTGAACTGCCCACCTAGGTCATTACTCAGAATGCACCCCTTCATTGTCTACCCTCTTCCCCCTCAATACTACACTTCATCTTTGTCCTCCTCCCAACAGTACTACCTCACCCCACATCACTCTATCTTCCTTCCACCCTCGTCCTTCTACTGCTTCCACCTCTGCAAACTTTTGAGTACTCTCTTTGGCCCAGCCAATTGGGATCAATTCTTTGTGATTTCAGAGGCCAGTGCAAGTCCTATACTAATATTGCCAATATTAGCTTCCATAGACATGACCTCCCCCACAAGGTATATATTGCAGGAACCCTTCCTTGTCAGTGTCAGAAATGTTGTTGATTTGGCCACCCAGCAAAACACTGTCGCTCCAGAGCCGCCTGCCCATTATGTTGCCAACCTGGTCATGACCATTCAAATTACTCTGCTCAGTCATGTACGTGTGCCAATTGTGGTGGCTCCCATAATGTATTTTATAGGAGCTACCCTGCCTATAAGCTCAAATGTGAGGTAGATCTCATATTCAAACTAAGCTTCACTTTACGTGAGTCCAAACAGGAAGCACAATGACAAGGTTTTTCTCTCTCTACCTATTCCAAAACTGTCCTTCATTCTGCTCCTCTCCCATCTTCTCAAGATGTATCAATCTACATTTTTCCCCTAGTCAAATTGCTATTCCAGTCTAAATCTAGATCTAATCTCTACTACTTCCCCAATGCTTACCCATCCTCCTCCACACTTTACCTGTTGCACCAGGCAACCTAAACGTTCCACTCCATCTACCACATCCTCTCTTACACCCACCTCTTTTTCTGCTTCTTGAACATCTGTCCCCTCTTCTCCTCACAAAAGAACCTTTGTTTCTCAGACCTTCTTGCCCAACTCCCCTCCAGAAACCCTTAAAGACATCCAAAACTTCATAGACCTGACTCAAGAGAAAGCTCCACTCCCTTATCCAACCTCCAATCCCTCTATTCCCATTCCCTGTACTTTCAAAGTATTTACCAATATCCATCCTCCTCCTCCTCAAGTTCCCCCTACCCTCTCCCTCCCAATCTTTCCCAATACACCTTATCCTCTCCATCATGTAAACCATTCCCTCTTCATTCCCCATTATTCTTACCACTCCCACCTGGATACTCATGTGAATCCCTTCTGTCACAACTGTGTCCTTCTCCAGAACCCTCCCCTCCTGACACTCTTCCTGATAATTCACCTTCTCCATTCCCAGGAAAGCCATCTCTACGTGTATTACCTGTTGATTGTTTCATAATGGCTCCTTTGGCAGTTATCATGAACAATGTGCCTATTCCTTCCCCAACCACAGGACATTCCATGTCATTCAATTGCCCCATGCCCTTAACCTTTTCCTCTTTTATTAATCTCAGCTTTATGTAATTTGTTACCCCTCTTTACCCTTTTCACTACTATACTATCCTATAAGGCTCTACAACCTTTTACGTCTAACACATTTTATCCTAATCATTATCTCCTTTTTACCCTTTTTGCCACAATACTTTACCATATTGATATATGACCTTTGGTATCTATTAAATTTATTTGTTTCAACCATTAACCATTTCTTGTCCTACATGCACCATATTCTCTTACTCATGAAGGAGGCAAAATTCCTGTTCTCTGTACTTGCTTGCTGGGATTTGAAAGAGAAATTACCATGAACATTAATATTCTAAAAGAAAAGTGATAAGAACTCAAGAAAAGGTGTTTGCTGTGGTTGTTTGAATTAACTGATTAATGAAGGTGCAGAGACTGAAGCAAGTAGTATGATAATATTTTAACAGTATAAAGTAATTGATTAAAAAAAAAAATGTTTTCAAGTTTAATGTCAATGCAAGTAAACTGATTGGGCATTGGCGATGAAAGTTATTAGCTGGTACTAAACACTGAAGCTAAAATGAAACTTAAGATATAGTGTATACTAAATCATAAGCCAAAATTCAAAAGCTCTTGAATACAATATGTTAAAAAAGTAAAATATGAACATAAATTCATAATGCTGTATCATTACAGTAATTAAGAAACAAGATGAATTGTAAATTGGCAAGCTGAAACATGAATAATAAATTATTTTAATGCTCCAAATATGGACAGTTACTCCTTTGTTAACCTAATGGTAAGAGAAAAGAAGGGAGGAGTATTGTTTGGTTTCCACAAGAAATTAATAGAAAAAATAGGTTTGGCAAAAAATTGTGAATTATAGTGTAGGTATTGGTTTTCACAAAAAAAGTAAATGATCATAATCAGTTTTTATTGTCCTGACCATTTAGGGAAAATATTACCAAAGAAAAACAGACAGAGTAGAGCCAAACCATGTAGAATTTCTCAGTGTGAAAAAGCACAAAAAAATGTTCAAATTTTGCAACCAGGGCTTAGGGAATGTATAGCTTTTAACAGTGGCTCTAAACAGGAATACTTTTGTGGATGTTCTTATTCTGTGGAACCCAAACCTCTGTGTCTGCATATATAGTATCAGTATATAATAATAAGACTCTTCTCTCTTCCTTATGTGCTGCCACTATATATATATCTCTTACAAATAACTATTATGTCTTCACCTTTCATACTACTTAATGGAGGTATAGTATTCATTTTTACTTGACAAAACAAACCCAATGAAAGTTACAGTGATGTGTCTTGAACTGTGGGATACTGCAGAACATAGATTGAGAATCATTTACTTATGAAATCACTCACTACACACATGATAATGTCTTACGGATGAACATGGACAAGATTGACGGAAAAATGGTGCTTTCCCCATGACAATGCTTGGTTAAATGTTTCTGCACATAGATGGCTTTGCCAATGCTTAGTCTCAAAGGAGTCAAGTAGTAGATCTTGCGACCTCACTTTTCCTTGAAAAAGCGTAAAAACCCTTTTTTTACATTGTTATTTTTGTTATAAACATTATAATTACTATATTGTTTCTGACATTACTAACAGCAGTATTAAATACTAGAAAATATTATTGAAAATCAAGGAAAAGGGTAAACAGGTGAGACAGGTAGTTAGCGTAATTGGCTCACTGGTGACAATACTTGTGGAGCCATCTATAAGTAAAAACAATTACTAAATTCAACATCCACAAAGAGCAATGGCATCTACGTACACGCCATACCCGGCAGTTTGGGGTTAAATGCATGCTAATAATTAGTTGTGGTTAACAAGACATAACATTTTGTGAAGTAAGCTTTCTTGGAGTACCACCAAAAAAAGCAAAAAATTAATTTCCAGTGTACCATCCACATGAATTTTAGATTATATGGGAAAATTAGAAAAAAGTATACTTAAATTTGAATACTGATAAATAGTTGTTGCAGATGTTTGCTTTAATTTCTGAAAAATTATAAAAAATAAAAAAGCACAATAGAATAAATATTCACCAATCAAGAAAAGCTATGGTATTAGAGAAAAATAACCCTCTCATCTCTCACATTACCTACAATCTTATTGCATTTTAAACAGTACTACCTAGCTGAAATTGGAGTTGTTCCAGTCCTGAACGGAACCATGGGCACAGTATTCCCCTGATTTAGTTGTCTAGCCCTTACGCCCTTAAAGGGCAATGAGGGGGTGGACTGTTTATTTCCCCTATATAATCAAGGCTTCCCATGGCCAGTAATGAAGTAATACCCATATTAGAGGCAATGAGGCTTGCCCCTTCATCAAATAGCCCAACCAATTCAGACTCTACTGGCTCCTGGACCCCAGGCTCTCCTTTGACCACGACTCTGAACACTGCAACTACTACCCACTCCTCAATGCCTACATGTGCATTACCCACCCAAGCCAAGACTCAGCCTCCAGAAGACATTCCTACTCTCCCAACTCCCTCAACTTCATCACCCCTACCCTTACAACCTTCTTCATCAAACACCCCAACCTCTCTTATTACTACCTTGCAGCCTTATTCTCCATCTCTCTGTAATACTATCCCCCTCAACAATACTCCCTCTTCCACACATCCCTGTCCTTCTACCACCACCAACCCTACAAATATCTTAAATACTCTATTTAGCCCAGCTAAATGGGACCGATTTTTTGTGATTCCCCTACAGCTCCTTACTTGAGCAACACTCTTCTCTTTCAACAAAATCTCCAAAAACATGTGGGCAAAGTCCCTCTCTGTACCCGACGCCATTGCTCCCATCTGGTAACAATCACATCTGAAACCAAAGCTATAGCATTGTCAAATCTAACTGATTTCTCTGGCAACCCCATTCCTGCAGAACCTCATCCAATCCCTTGCCCATTGTTGTCATGGGGGGCTTAGGAGACGAAGACTGAGGCCCAATACAGGGATCTCCCCTGCCTAGGGCCTCAGCCCTCGACTCAACTAATTTTGCATGGTCTTTTCCCCGTCCAGCTTTTTGTTTCCATCCCTTCTCCAACCCCTTCTACTATCTACTTTCTGGGGTGTAAGAGCCATGCTGAAAGAATGAAAGGCTGACCTTGTGCCAGTCCAGAACGTCATGCGGGAACTCTTTTGCACAGTACTCCCAATTTATTGTCTAGTCCTACCTTCAAGGGCAAGAGGGTGGACCGTTAATGCCTTTTTATATAATCAAGGTTCCCCATGACCAGTAATGAAGATGTAATCCCCTTTTTAGGGGCAATGAGCCATTTATCAAATAACCCCACCCCAGGCTCTCCTTTGACCACGACTCCGAACACTGAAACTACTACCCACTCCTCAATACCTACTAGTGCATTACCCACCCAAGCAGAAACTCAATCTCCAGAAGACATTCATACCCTCCCAACTTCCTCAAATTCATCAACTCTAACCCTGCAACCTTCATCAAGCACCCCATCCTCCCTTATTACTACCTTACAGCCTTATTCTCCATCACTCCGTAATACTCCCTCTTCCACATGTCCCCGACCATCCACCACCACCAACCCTACAGATATCTTAAATACTCTGTTTAGCCCAGCTAAATGGGACCGATTTTTTGTGATCCCTCCCACAGCTCCTTACTCAGGCAACACTCTTCTCTTTCAACAATGGCTCCAAAAACAAATGGGCAGATTCCCTTTCTATACCAGACGCGATCGCTCCCGTCTTGTAACAGTCAGGTCAGAAACTGAATCTATGGCACTATCAAATTTAACTGATCATTCTGATAACCCCATTCCTGCAGAACCTCATCCAACCCTTAATACTTGTACCGGAACTGTCTCTCTCTCCCCATCAAACTGCCCAGTCGATACCAAAGATTGGTCAGACTGTGGAGAAGACTTATTAGGATGCCTCAAAGACCAAGATGTGAAATCAGTCACCATTCCTCCTAGAGGTCAACGAAAGAATCCGACCAACATTGCCAAAATTACTTTCCGTACACATGACCTTCCTTTACGTATCTACATTGGTGGACAATCCCTCCCTGTTCGACCATACCAACCCCCTCCCCGTCAATGTCAAAACTTTAGACATCCTGCCAAACACTGCCGTTCCACAGACCAATGCCCCATATGTGCCCAACCTGGTCATAACCGATCAAACTGCTCAGCACAAACACGTACATGTGCTAACTGCGGTGGCCCCCATAATGTATTTTATAGAGGCTGTCCCACTTACAAGTTTGAATCTGAGGTAGCAACTCTCAGATACAAAAATGGTTTCACTTTACATGAAGCCAGACAGGAAGCACATCGACAAGGTTTCTCTCATACTCCATACTCTAGTAACATCGCTCGCTCAGCCCCTCCCCCTCCACCCCAAGATGTCCCCATTTCCACTCCTACATTCTACCTCCCTCAGACCAATTCTTTTGCCACTCTAAATCCAGACACCCAGACCCAATCTCAACTACAGCCCCAACACCATTCCCTCTCCCTCCGCGCACTACCCGCAGTAGACAGACTAAACGTTCTAACCCATCTTCCCCTACAGCACAATCACCTCCACCTACCTTTACCTTTATTCCTGAGACACCAGTCTCCTCTTCCCCCCCTCATAAGAAAACCTTTTTCCCACAAAACTCTCCAACCAACTCCACTGCAGAAACTATGGATGACATTCAAAGCTATATGCTTGTGGCACAAGATCCCATAACTCATGCTCCTTCCACACTTGAAGTGATTGCTGATATCCATATCCCTCCTACTAATATTCCCCCTACACCTCTTCTTCCTACTCCCTCTCAACACAACCTGACCCCCTCAATTCCGTCCACCACCGATATCCATCCTCCCGATACTCATCCTCCTGATATCCATCCCCCTCTTACTCATAGCACCCCTACACCCCTTCCTAATCCTTCCCAAGATGGCACATCCCCTTCAACTCCAACAATCCATCCTTCTGATATCCATCCTCCTACCACTAATACTCCCCCCACACCACTTCCTCCTACTCCCTCCCAACACAAACCACCCCCTTCAACCTCAACTATACGCACATTCTCCCTCCCTCCATCCCCTCTATCCTTTCCACTCCCTCCTGGATACACACGGGAATCACTCATGTCACAACAATGCCCTTCCCCAGATTCCCTACCTCCTGATACCCTCCTTTACACCCCTAGCTCCTTCCCCCCCAGATTCCCCAATACATACCAATGCTTTCACTCATAAAATAACTAGCTATAGCTCTCCTAACCTGTTCTCCTTCCTCAGACGCATAAATATCCTTCACTTGATCTAACTCCCTTACCTAAACCACCATAACCTTTTCCCTCATCAACCCTTACCCATCTTCAACCTTTCAACATTACTCTAGATAGTTGACGCATATCAACTATCACCTGACATCCCCTTTACTATACCTTCCTATAGTGCTGTATGACCTTAGATGTCTAGCACATTTATTTCACTTTTAACCATTAAACATTAATAATCATCCAACACTTAATTCTTGTACTGGAACTGTCTACCCAGCAAACTGCCCAGTCGATACCAAAGATTGGTCAGATTGTGGAGAAGACTTACTCAGCTGCCTCAAAGACCAGGACGTGATATCAGTACATTGCTACTCCATTCCTCCTAGAGGTCATCGAAGGAAACCCACCAGCATTGCCAAAATTACTTTCAGTACACATAACCTTCCTGTTGGTATCTAAATTGGTGGACAGTCCCTGTTCGACCATACCAACTTCCTCCCATTCAATGTCAGAACTGTTGGCGATTTGGACATCCTGTCAAGCACTGCCTCTCCACAGACTGATGCCCCCTATGTGCCCAACCCAGTCATCCCAGATCAAACTGCCCTGCACAAACACGCACATGTGCTAACTACGGCGGCCCATAATGTGTTTTATAGAGGCTGTCCAACTTACAAGTTCGAGTCTGAGGTAGCAACTCTCAGATGCAAAAATGGTCTCACTGTACGTGAAGCCAGACAGTAATGTCACCCGTTCTGCCCCTCCCCCTCAAGATGTTCCTACACCCTCGCCTATACCTACTTACTTCCCCACTTCCACTTCTACATTCTACCTCCCCCAGTCAAATTCTTTTGCTACTCTAAACCCAGACACTCCAATCTCAACTACAGCCCCAACACCGTCCCCTCTCCCTCCCCGCACTACCTGCAGCAGACAGACTAAATGTTCCCCCCTTCTTTCCCTACTGCACACTCACCTCCACCTACCTTTGCCTTTATTCCTCAGATACCAGTCTCCTCTTCCCCCCTCTTAAGAAAACCTTTGTCTCACAAAACATCCAACTCCACTGCAGAAACTATGGAAGATATCCAAAACTATATGCTTGAGACACAAAATTTCACAACTCATGCTCCCTCTACACTTGAAGTGACTGCTGATATCCTTCCCCTCCTGCTCATATTCCCCCTACACCCCTCCCTCCTACTCCCTCTCAACACAATCTAACCCCCTCAGTTCCGCCTACTACCGATATCCATCCTCCTGATACTACCGATATCAGTCCTACTTCTACTCATATTCCCCCTACATCCCTTCCTCCTACTCCCTCTCAACACAACCCATCCTCCTCAACTACTGCCGATATCCATCCTCCCAACATCCATCCTCCCACTCATATTCCCCCTACACCACTTCCTCCTACTCCCTCCCAACACAACCCACCCCTCTCAACTCCAACTATATGTACATTCTCCCTCCCTCTATCCCCTCTATCATTTCCACTCCCTCCTGGATACACACGTGAAACACTTATGTAATTCCCTTACCTAAACCCACCATAGCCCATTCACACAGCAACTTCTTTACCCATCTTTAACTTTTCAAGATCACTCTAGATAGTTGACAAATAGCAACTATCACCCTCCACCCCTCCTTTGATATACTTTCCTATAGTGCTATATGACCTTAGATGTCTACCACATTTATTTTTGCTTTTAACCATATATATTAACTATCCCCCAGCTGGTTTGGTACCCCCCAAAAACATGGTCTCAATGTTAAAACACATCCATGTAGAAAATGAAAAATATCTGTAAGATATATCTGTTTTATG
>NW_020870923.1:90527-95527 GCF_003789085.1 Penaeus vannamei
TCCTCTTTCCCAACATTCTCCACTTCATCTCCTACTGCACAGCCTTCTTTATAGCCTACCCCCTCCTCCCTCAATGCTACTCTTCATCCTTGTTTTTCTCCTCCCCATAGTACTACCTCACCCCACACCACCCCAACTTCCTTCTGCCCTTGTCTTACTGCTTCCACTCCTGCAAACCTTTTGAATACTCTCTTTGGCCCAGTCAAGTGGGATCAATTCTCTGTGATTCCTCCAACAACCCCATACTCTGACAAACCCTTCTCTTCCAACAATGTCTCCAAAAACAAGTAGGTAAATTTTCCTTTTGCAATCTTTTTGATTGTTCACGCCTTGTTACAGTTACATGAGTCCCAAACTCATGCATTATTTACCCTGTCTGACCTCACTGGCAAACCTATTCCTGCTGAACCTCACTGCTTTTTTAATACTTGTACTGAAACTATCTCCATCTTCCAGACTGGTTGTTCTATCTATAACAAAAAATGGTCAGACTGAAAATTACCCACTTGCTTACCTTGTTGACTATGGTGCAGCGACAATACAGTGTTACACTATTCCACCCAGAGGAGAGCGTATTACACCAATATTGCCAAGATAAGCTTCTATGAAGTTTATAATGGTGGAGTGTCCTGCCCTGTCCGACCATATCGACCCCTTCCTCGCCATTGTCATAAAAGTTTGGTGTTATGGCCCCCCAGCCAAACACTTGTTCCACAGCCTGCTTCCTTCTGTGCGTCCTAAAGGTTCCACTCCATCTTCACCTACCACATCCTCTCCACTCTCCTTTTCCTCTGCTACTCTGCTCATAATAGTTTTCCTTAAATAATGTTCCTATTGCTTCCCCATCCTCAGATACACTCTGTTTCAACTAATCACCCTATGCCTTTAAACCTTTCCTTTACTTATCTCTGATTTACCTCATTTGCACCCCCCTCTTTACCCTTTTCTTCATCATGCTCACCTATAACACTATAGCCTTTAACATTCAACAGATTTGATCCTAACCGTTAACTCACTTTTAACTTTTTTGGCACAATACTTTACCATAGTACTATATGACCTCTGATGTCTAGCACATTTTTTCTTTCAACTATTAACCATTAACTATTGCAATTGAACATGCATAACAATGAAATGTAGGCATTAGGGAAAAGTAAAAAGAAGAAATGAATGAAGGAGTCAGGAACAGAAATAGATAAACAGGGACCTGGAAAACAGGAGGGCCAGGAAACAGAAGGGCTGGGCAATTTAACAAGTATACAAGTAAACAAGAATGCATATAATCAACCAAATATCTCACATCCTGGTTTATGTTAATGAATATGCTGGCATGGGATGATCTTAATAAATTATAGCAGTTGTACAGGACCTAGATAGAAATTTTATGAGAGCATTAATATTAGCTTAGAGATTTAAAAAAAAAGCAAAGTAAGATAGGGATAGACTTTATATAATACAGTAAAAAAAGGAAGTAAATAGTATTCAGATTTACCAAATATAGTTACTTCAAGCATAATTTATTTCTTTGTGTTTTACTGGATTTCAGTGACATATTATTATAACACTTTTGTTATTGCAGATAAAATAATGGCAACAAAGAAGGACACAAGGACTGCTTTAAATGTTATGCAGTTTCTTCAGAAAAATTCTCAAAAAATATGGAATTGAGTTCAGACTGGAACAAATGAGGAACCTTAGAAAAATGTTGGAGCAAAAGAATAACTACTAACCTTAGAAAAAGAAAGTCAGCAAAATGTCATTGCCACAGCAAGTCAGTGTCCCCTCGATGTCAGTGGCTGTAACAGTTTCTGTAGCTGTCCCAGGTGTCCATGTTTCAGTTCCAGCCATCAACATAGAGGAAAAGGACGACCACATGAATGTTTACCTCTGGAATAAGTCACAGCAGACACAGGATACCAAAACCCAAGGAAGTGATGGCAAATATGAATGTAGTGTATGTGGGAAGGCCTATTCCCAGAGGAGCAGCTTTGAGTACCACAAGAAAACCCACAGTGGTGAAAAACCATATCACTGTAGCACTTGTGGGAAGTCGTTCCTCAACAAAAGCAGTTTGGTTGTGCACAATCGCATTCACACTGGAGAGAGGCCATTTAGGTGTGATGACTGTGGCCGTGGATTTACTCAACGCAGTATGCTAACAGTCCATCGTAGAATTCACACAGGTGAGAGACCGTATTCATGTTCGGAGTGTGGAAAAGCTTTTTACCAGAGTGACCATCTTACAAAACATAAAAGAATACATACAGGAGAAAAACCTTATCTTTGTGGAGAATGTGGAATGGCTTTCTCTGATAGCAGTGGATTAAGACAGCATGTGAAACGGCATACAGAGATGGGTCCATGGCGATGTGAGAAGTGTGATCTAGTGTATGAAAAACGTACACCTTATGATCTTCATATGATGCAGCACCGTGGAGAGAAGCCTCTTGAATGTGATGTTTGTGGAAAACTTTTTCAGTATCGATCTACTCTTGATCTTCATAGAAAAACACATTTTAAGGAAAAGGTTTTTAAATGTGATGTTTGTGGTGAAGAATTTACTGGTAAAGTTTTACTAAGAAAGCATCTAAAACATGTACATACAGAACGATACTATGCCAGACGCCTTGTTGGCTGGAATGCGGATAACAAGTCATCCAAACCACAGGGTGACACCAAACCTCTTAGATGTGACCAGTGTGGTTTACTTTTTAAGGACAATGGTAAATTCTTGCTGCATCAAAAAGTTCATTGTCTTGAAAAAAGTTTCAAGTGTGATGTGTGTGGTTTGGCATTTGCTAAGAGTTACACACTGGAAGTTCATAAGCAGATGCATCCACATATATCTCCTCTTGTCGATGCTACCATGTTAACAGAAGTGCCATGCCAGGAACTACAAGCAACACCTACGTCTGAGATGACATTAACTCCTCTGTACCCTGCAGCCCAAGAACCTTCCATTGTGACCCAAGAGATCACACACATCCCAGCAGGTCAAGTTGTCATTCCTGGCACCAGTAAGTTCCAGTCCTTTGTGAAAGTGCCCATAAAATCCCCAGCCAGCAAGGGCAAGCGAACTAAACCATGGTAGTTTGTAATTCACTTGTGATGTCAATGAAGGATTTTAAGGTTGGTATCTCCGTTTGACTTTGGCCCAACCTCCTTTTCTTTCTTTCTTTCTTTCAGGGAGTTACATGAATTCTTTCTGCTTATATGTTCCTTTAGTACCTCGTGTCCAGGAATTAAACTGTAAATGCAATTATTGAATTAAACTGTGATAATACTTAAAAGAAATTGATATTTGTTATATATTTATTGTGTAAATTAGATAGTACTTCATAAAAGTGAATCATCATTTTTATTAATCAGAATTCCTTATATCTAATTGGTATTTCATTAAAATAGTATAAAATGTACATATGACATTACACCCAGCAGTTTATTAGCTTCTAATTGATATGTAAATATTATATATATATTATACAGAATATAAAAATGTGCGATGAATTTGTCAATGAAAGATCCTCTGGATATGACTTCAGTATATTGTTATTTTTTCCTTTGTTTTCTTCTTATAAGCAGGTTGGAATAGCAATGAAAATTGAATTAATATCTGTGTATGTAGCATATGATCATTACAGATATGAAATTCACATTTTTTATTAGACCGTTTGCATTTAATAAAAGCTGGACATTATATGAACTGCAGAAACAAGTTCATAGTGTATTGAATCTTCCTGGCCTTGATATTTTCCATAGAGATGAAAGATTTATTAAATTAGTTTTATAGGCTATACATTTTACTTCCTGCCTTTATAAATTAAGTATAGTTTCTTTGATGTAGTAGAATATTATATTTGTTTATAAAGTATGTCTGCATATGTTCATATGGTCTCAGGCAAGAGTCCAATAGATCTGAGTGAATGCCAGCATGCCACTTTGATTCTGTATGAAAAGGTGACTTCTTTATATCACTAGAACTTTAATGGTGCTATGCATCTACAGTACATGAAAGGAAATTATACAATATGTGTTCTATATGAATAGACTGAAATAAAAGAAATTTATTAAAATATAGTTCTTTTCTTAATTACATATGTAATGAAACTACAAAGCAACTCTCAACAGGCTCATTTTTATATGAAATAATAGTATAAGTAAATAACCAGGATGTCTACCCAAATTTATAAAATGAAACAATAAATCTGACATTTAAGGGAAAGATTTAGGATGTTAAAGCTATGTTTACACTTTCCAGGTTTATTGCAATGAAACAACGTTCTGTGCAATGAATAATTTAATCCTCAATAATGCCAATAGTTTCTAAATTGTTTTGATATCAAAATTTACATACATATTAATTGTCCTTGAAAGCCGAACTACATAGCTTTGATGGCTGCCATTATGCCAGCCCATGTTTCTTGCCCAACTGGGACAATAAAACTTGGGGGAAGTAGAAATCCATAGTCTCCCTTGTCTGGCAGCTCTATTATGTAAGTGTAAGACACACCCAGGGAATCGTACACCCAGTCCACTGCTGTGCCTGCATTGGGATCTGGAAATTTCAAGTTTTTCATGAATCTTAAGAGTATTTTCTTTACTTTTGGGGTGCTGCCATGTGTTGAAAGTTTAGCATTAAACTATGTCAGTTGAAAATATAAGCCTCTGACCTGTTATAAATGTCAGATTATTCAAAGGTTACTTACAAATGGTGATAGCCTGACTTCCGACCGAGTACTCTGTACCATTCACAGCAAACAGGGCTTCTGCTCCAATACTGGCAACCCGTAACTGTTACAATATATGTATAAAATATATATTATATGAATAATCTTAAATAAGCTGTCCACAAGCCAAACTCATGTAATATGTAATAAGAAGCTAGAGGTTACAGCATCAAGTCATTCAATTATTGGCCAAAGATAATGTATTTCCATACACATGACATTACTAGCCAATAGTCATTTGAATATTTAATAAGAAAAATGGAAATGTATAAT
>NW_020870924.1:7500-15000 GCF_003789085.1 Penaeus vannamei
CATTTTATATTGGAAACCAGGAGCTTGACGTATGCCATAACTATAAATATCTCGGGGTGAGCGTAAATGATACAGACCTGATCGCTTCTCTGAAGAATAGAATGGGAGAAACTGAAACCGCTGAAAGTTCTCGTCGGAAAAGGATACGGCACCAATGTTAAGCTCGCTGGACTGTTTTACTTAGCTTTTATAAGGTCAGTTGTAGACTACCATGTACAGCACTTATTGCAGTGTAAGGACTCAGAAATGAATAGCTTGGAGACAGTACAAAATGAAGCTATGAGGATTATCTTGGGCGCCCCGAGAACAGCAAGGATAGCGGACTTACCATCCATTTTTGATAGAATAATACATATTTGCACTTTATTTGGGGTCAAAGCTCTGAGGAAACCCTTGTATCTCACATATTTAAAAAACAGCTGCAACCTAAAATCACGAAGGCAGGCGAACCTAACCATACACATGAGCGGCCTCTGATACACAAATCTACATGTACATTACGAAGGTTAACGTCTCCCTAAGTAAAATACCAAAAGGTCGATCCATTCCCCCATGGAAAAAAAATCATCGCTGATTGTGCACTTTACATGTCTACCGCAAAAAAAAAAAAAAAAAAAAAAAAAGTACCTAACTGCGTGTTTAGCAACGGTAAAGGAACACACAGGATTTAAGGGCGATGTGTACGAATATTACGCAGGCGGCTCCGTACAGTCTGGATACAAAGCTGGTTGCGCTTGCGCTGTATACAAAAATGGGTTACTGCAACTTCAACTTAATATGAGAGGACAAAATTTGGCTAACACTACTCAAACAGAGCTGGCAGGCATACTCCTTGCAACAGCATACTAAATGTCTCGGGGCTCTTGAGTAGCCTTTTGTGACTCAAATCACTCCTTAAAAGCAGATGGCTATGAGGAAATTGTGAATTGCATTAAGCGTACGTAATGCAAGATTCAATATTCAGTTTGTATGGCTATTATCTCATGCTGGTATATGCAAGCACGACCACTTAGACGAATTGGCGAAAGAGGCTTGCAACAAAAGTAATGTAAATATAGAGTTTTTGGGAGAATGCCTCAATATATATATTATANAAAAAAAACGAAAAGAAAAGAACAAGAAGACAAAAATTTTAAAATCTTCCCGGCCTCCCATAACCACTTAACCTAACCAAAATTCCCTATGACCTCGATCGTGATCATATTAAGCCTTCATGATCAAATTAGCGTGACCCAATTAAGTTTCCAGAATCAAATCTCACTTCTCTAAAATGAAGAGCAGATTTTTACTTACAAAAAGCCTTCCATATTTTCTAACCTGCCTCCCGAAATTTTCCCGCCAAACGCCATTTTGACCGAATTTTCCCGCCCAAACCGTCCTTTTAATCGAATTTTCCCGCCAAACGTCTTTTTTGACCAAGTTTTCCCGCCAAACCGTCCTAACCGAAATTTCCCCGCCAAAACTGCTTTTAACCGAAATTTTCCCGCGCAAACTGCCTCTTTTAACCGAAATTTCCCGCCAAATTTTAACCGAATTTTCCCGCCAAACCGCCATTTTTAACCGAGCGAACTAGCGGAAACACCAAACCCCTCTGACCGTTAATTACTTGCGATATAAAACAATTAACAAAGGAACCCTAATTATTTAAGGCCAATTAACATCGATGCTAATTAAAAAGATCCTTCTAACGCCCTTAAGAGAGTTCATAAACGTTTTAATCATTTACCCAGAGACACGAACGCAAAAAAGTGAAAGAAAACGGGTGTCAATGAACCGAAAAGTTATCGAACGCGGTTTCAAAACTGGGTTTTCTCTTTTCATTTTTATTGACTTTTTTTGTTCATTACTTAATTTATTTGTTCAATATTGGAAAATAAGAAATTATTGTTGCACATGCCTTAACACAATGAAATAAATACAGAACATACACACACACGATCACGCGTACACACACACACACACACACACACACGCACACACACACACACACACATAAATATATATATAGACAGATACATAGATAGACTGAATCAACTATATTTTGGACTGTTGATGATAATGGTAACAATTAAAATCATTAACAAATTCTTTCCACCTTCCTACATGCTGTGGAGGATGAGAAGGAGAAGGATCTAACCTGACGTCTTAATAAATCCTCAATAAAGTCGATCGTAATTAGCTAATTTTGGCATCTCTTCTCAAGGAAATAAAATCTATACAATTACTCAACAATCCTATGCTATTAACCGATCCCAATGAGATATCTTTACGTCTCTTTAAGACAATAGTAATTAGCTAATTTTGACATCTCTTCTCAAGGAAACAAAATCTATATAATCATTTAACAATCCTATCAACCAATCCTATTGAGATATCTTTAAGTAAGATAATAGTAATTAGGTAAATCTGACATCTCCTCTAAAAGAAATTAAAAAATACAATTAGTCGACAATCCTATACAATAATTCAATATTAAGATCCTTTAAAATCTTTATCAATAGTTAAGGAATCCAATCTTATTTATCCAATAAGGGGAAAACAATGGTATATGATCAATCTAAAATACTTTATAATTAGTCAGACCTTTTAATAGTCAATCCTATTAAGATATTTTGATGTCTCTGTAATTATTTGAGGAAAACAATACCAAATAAACTATTCTTTCTCTCTCTACGTATATATTAATTGTTACGACGCTATGTATAAATTCTTTGTGTATGACGTAAAGAAAATGGGAAGAGAGACAATACGAAAGGGAGAACTATTATCCAAGAACATGAATAAATTATCTACACAGAAAAAGATGAAAGTTCTCATTTCAAAACAAGAATGAATATATACATAAATAAGATAAAATAGAAACGGTCCAAAATACAATAATAATGATAGCACTGAATAATAACAATAATAATAAGAACAATAATGATATAACAACAACAATAATAATAACAACAACAACAAAACAACAAATAATAATAATGATAATAAAATAATAATAATAATAATAATAACAACAATAACAAACCATCATCATAACAACAACAAACAACAAAAACAACAAAAAATCCCTCCAACAAACCCTCAACCCCCCCCAAAAAAAAAACGAAACCAACAACCGCACAACGACAACAAAAACAACAACAACAACAAAATCCCTCCAAGAAACCCTCAACCCCCCCCAAAAAAAAACAAAAAAACACGAAAACAACAACAACAGAACCCCCCCCCCCCAAAAAAAAAAAAAAAAAAAAAAAAAAAAAAAAAAACGAAACCAACAACAAACCGCACAAAACAACAAAAAACAAAACCCGAGAAGCGCCTCAGAGGACGCCGAGACGCCAAGGA
Organism: Penaeus vannamei; assembly: GCF_003789085.1. Classification (NCBI taxonomy): domain Eukaryota; kingdom Metazoa; phylum Arthropoda; class Malacostraca; order Decapoda; family Penaeidae; genus Penaeus; species Penaeus vannamei. The sequence goes on from NW_020870924.1 coordinate 10,846, forward strand.
GACAACACCTTCCTTCGCCCAATTATATTTCTTCAAGGTCTCTCCTCCTCCGTTTATCAAGTCCTCGCTGTCTACGTCTTCGTGAAGGTCATGGAGGGGTTGGGATAAGGTGCGTGGGAAGGATGGGGATTGTTTTTTGTTTGTTTGTTTGTTTGTTTGGGTTGTGAGCGAAGTCAAAATATGATAATGATGATAATAAGTGATAACAAGTGATATTAATGATGATGGTGATAATAATAATAATAACGATAATAATATATAAAAATATGATGATGATGATAATAAGTGATGACAACAACAATAATAAAATAATTGATAATGGTAGTAATAATAGTAGAAATAGTAATAGAAATAGTAATAGGAATAGTAGTAGTAGTAATAGTAATAATAAAAAAATAATAATGACGATAATAGTAATAGTAGTAGTAGTGGTAGTAATAACAATAAAAATAATAATGATAATAGTAACAGTAGTAGTAGTAGTAATAACAATAAAAATAATAATAATGATAAAAGTAACAGTACTAATAACAACAATCATAATGATAAAAGTAACACTAAAGATGATAATAATAACAATAATAATAACGACAATAACATATGAAAATAGCCATAACAGACAAACAAAAATAACATCATAATAACGACAATAACATACGAAAATAGCCTTAACAGACAGCCACGTGAATCCTTATCCTTACTGCGAATGGACGAAATTCCTTCCAGAACGTTGAAGGAGAAAGGAGAGCAACATCCTGTCTTGTTGCAGACCTCCTCACCCCCCCCTTCCTTCACCCCCCCATTTTTGCGATCTCCTTCTTCGCCTCCTCTTCTTTGCAACTTCCCTCTTGCTCTCTTCTTTGCAAATTCCTCCTTCCACCATCCTTCTTCGCCTCTTCTTTGCAATCTCTTTCTTCGCCTCCTCTTTGCAACATCCTCCTTGTCCTCTTCTTTGCAAATTCCTTCTTCGCCTCCTCTTTGCAACATCCTCCTTGTCCTTCGCCTCTTCTTTGCACCCTCCTTCTCGCCTATTCTTTGCAAATTCCTCTTCGCCTCCTCTTTGCAACTCCCCTTTCTCCTCTTCTTTGCAAATTCCTCCTTCCCCCCATCTTTGCAAGCTCCTCCTGTCCCCATCTTTGCAATTTCCCTCTTCCTTCTAATCTTTGCAACTTCCACCTTCTCCTCTTCTTTGCAAATTCCTCCTTCTCCCCATATTTGCAACCTCCCTCTTTCCCTTCCTCTCTGCAACCCTTTCTCTATCCCCCATCTTGTTGCAACCCTCTTCTATTACCCCCCACCCCACCCCACCCGCCCCTTGTTTCAACCTTTCACCACTTTCCCCCTAGTTGCAACACCCCCTCCCCCCCCCCCCGTTCCCCCCAATATATCACTATAACCTAACCCCGCCACCATATCCCCTCCCCCCTCCCTCCCCCCTTGCTACCTTATCCTTCCCCCCCCCCCCTCCCCCCCTCGCTTACCTTATCCCTTACCCCCCCTCCCCCCCTAGGTACCTTATCCCTGGTATACCCCACCACCCCCACCCCCCCCACCCCCACGCCTCTCCGTCATCCGTGGGTGGAGATCCATTTTTTTTTTCAAATAAAAAAAAAAGAAAAAAAAAAAAAAAAAAAAAAAAACGACTTATCCCCGTTCGAACATACGCCTTACTTCCCGACGAGGCAAATTCGACTCTCTGAAGGGATGCTGTAAAGACTAAATTCCCATTTTTTCCCCACTTGGTCTCGGGCCGTATCTCCTGCAGCAACATCCTGTGCGCGAGAAGCCTTTTAAAGATACACTGATCTGTATCACGGAGAAGGAAACTTATCCTGAGGGCGGGGGAGAAGGGTTGAGATAGGGTGAAAGGTCGTGTAAAAAAAAAAAAAAAAAAAAAAAAAAAAAAAAAAAAAATAAAAATATATATATATATATATATATATATATATATATATATATATATATATATATATATATATTATATATTATACATATATTTATATGTACAGTTATGATGATGATAGTAATGGTGATGGTGATGATGATGATGGTGATAGTAACAGTGATGATGATGGTGATGATATTGATGATCGTGATGGTGGTGATGATCGATAATCAAAAATGCAATACGAATAATACGAATATCTTTCAAAGAAAGGAATCAAAATGATAACCACACAAAAAACACCAAAAAAAAATAAAGTTTATAAGAAAGGAGAGAGAGAGAGAGAGAGAGAGAGAGAGAGAGAGAAGAGAGAGAGAGAGAGAGAGAGAGAGAGAGAGAGAGAGAAAGAGAGAGAAAGACAGACAGACAGAGAGACAGAGAGACAGAGAGAGCAGAGACAAGACAGACAGACAGAGAGAAATAAAAAATAGAGAGAAGAGATAGCGATGTACTTCCGTTTAATACTTTAAAGCTATGAAAAAATAATAAAAAAATAAATAAGTAAATAAAAACAATAATAAATAACTGACCGAAGGGTATGTCCGTAAATAACTAGATATATTTTTCTTAAAATGTTTAGTGAAGTTTTACAGCTTGGGACTTCATTCACCTACAAAGTACTACCATTGTCACTCTTGTGTGCACACTTATCCTAACGTAAAATGCACACCACACACGCACACACACAAGCAAAGACAAACACACACACACACACACAAGACAAACAACACACACGCACAAAAACACACACACAAACACATGCACTCATACACACTAGGAAACACATACACTCACACACACACGCACAAACACACACACACAAAACACATGCACTCACACACACACACACACACAAGGAAACACATACACTCACACACACACGCACAAAACACACACACACAAACACAGCCTCACACACACACACACACACACACAAGGAACACATACACTCACACACACACGCACAAACACACACACACAAACACACACACACACACAAAAACACATACACTCACACACACAAACGCAAACACACACACAAACAAAATAAGAACCTCTTCCATCAACAAAATCTAAAAAAGACATACCATTTTACTAATCCCTATCAACCTCAATTATTCCTCCACGCTCCACTGACATCAAATGCTCGTTTATATCATCACACAACGAGACAAATAAACATTCCTTTTGTGACAAAGATTAAGAACTTTCCCCCGTAATCATCATTAAAAATTATTTCGAAAGAGAAAGTACGAGGGAAAGCCCCCCCCTCCCCCAAGAGAATAAGATTACAAAACAAATAAGTCATATTAAAGTTCAATTAAATCAACGTCGTTTTAAAGGTACTCTTAAAAATGTCATTTTATATTTCCCTTAAACTAACGGCATTTCAAAGTTCACTGAAACTAACGTCACCTTAAAGTTCCCTTAAACTAACGCTATTTAATTTCCCAACTAAGTTCCCTTAAACTAACGCTACTTTAAATTTCCCTTAAACTTAGTTCCCTTAAACTAACGCTACTTTAAATTTCCCTTAAACTAACGTCATCTTAAAGTTCCTTAAACTAACGTCACCTTAAAGTTCCCTTAAACTAACGTCATTTCAAATTTCCCTTAAACTAACGTCATCTTAAAGTTCCCTTAACTAACGCTACCTTAAATTTCTTTTCCCTCCTCTTCATCCCTCCCTCCTTTCCTCTTCCTCCCATCCTCCTTCTCTCCATCTATTCATCCATCCCTACCCCTACTTCTCCTACCCCTTCCCTTTCCCCCTCCATTCCCGCTTCCCCCTACTCCCTCCCCCTTCCCCTTCCCCTTCCTCTCCATTCCTCCCCTCCCCCTCCCCCTCCATTCCTCCCTCCCCTCCTGTCCCCTTCCCCCACCCCCACCCCCTTCCCCTTCCCCCCCCTCCCTACCTCCCCGGTGCCTACTAGCGCGTGTACGAATGTCAGGTGGCGCCGTGAGAGAGCTCCGGGGCGGGGGTGGGGGGGGTCGAGGGAGGGCGCGGGAGGGGGAGGGGAGGGGGGTGTAGCATGTGCGAAAAATTTGGGCTAACTGTAATATTTTTATGTCTAACCGAATCGCTGTTTCCTCGAGTCACGTGTGGCTTACTTTCCTGTCTTTGTGTGTGCGTGTGTGCGTGTGTGTGTGATTGTGTGTGTGCGTGTGCGTGTGCGTGTGCGTGCGTGTGTGTGTGTACTGGTGCGTGT
>NW_020870924.1:17500-42500 GCF_003789085.1 Penaeus vannamei
TCTCCAAGCACCTGCTAGAAACCTACCTAAACCCCTAATCCAAACCCCCCCACCTCCACACGACCTGTAATTCCCGAATCCAAGGACCTGGTTGGGCCTGGCGCGCATCCAGGAGCCTCGCCCGGCCCAAGATGGCGTCCAGCGGAGAGGTGTAATGGCGGGTAAACAACGGATAATAATTTGGTAATGTATGGAAGTAGGGGAGCCCTCCTGGGGGCATGGGGGGTGGGGAGGGAGGGGAGAGGTGTAGGGGGTGTAGGTGGGTGTGGTGGAGGGGAAGGTGGATGGGGGGTAGGGATGGAGGGAGGGGAGGGGAGGGATGTAGAGAGGAAGGTGGATGGGGGGTAGGGATGGGGAGGGGTTGGAAGGGATGTAGGGGAAGGTGGATAGGGGGTTGGGATGGAGGGAGGGGAGGGGAGGGATGTAAGGGAAAGTGGATAGGGGGTGGGATGGAGGGAAGGAGGATGGGGGTAAGAATGGAGGGAGAAGAGCTAGGGATGGTAGGGAGAGAAGAGAAAGGAGGGATGATGGAGGAGGAGATAGTAAGGATAGAGAGGGAGGAAAATAGAAAGCGAATTAGGGGTGGTAAGGAGGAAGAGGAAGGAGTAAGGAATGAAGGGGAAAGCATATAGGGAAGGGGAGGAGAAGGAGAAGTAGGGATGGAGAGGAGACAGGATGAGGTAGAGATGATAGGGAGGGAGAATGGCATAAGAATAGAGAGGAAGGAGGGAGAGGGGGGGGTGGAGAGGAAGGGGGGATGGAGAATAAGGAGGAAAGGGAAAGATGAAGAGGAAATAGGAAGGGAAGGCTAGAGAGTAAGGAGGAAGGGGAAAGATGGAGAGGAAATAGGAACGGAGGGATAAATAGAAGAGGAAGGAGGGTAGGCATGGAGGGGGGAAGTGATGGTAGGGGAGGAGTGTGAATATAGGCAAGGGAGAGGTAGAAATGGAGAGGGAGAATTAAAGAGGGGGGGAGTAGATAGGGGTAGATCCTTCCGCGGTTGAAAGGTTAAGCAACCGTGAGGGAGAAGAGGAGGGGGGAGGGGGAGAAGGGGTGAGGGGAGGGGGAGGGGGAGGGAGACGCTGCTGAGGAGAAAGGTAGATAGGGTGATTTGGGTAGATAAATACGCCAGAAAAAAAAGTAGATAAGGGCCGAAGGCGGGGAGGGAAAGCGGAGGAGAAGTAGACAAAACAAGAAAAAAAAAGTAAAAAAAAAAAAAACATAGAAAAAAAACAAACATACACCGCCATCAACAAAACGAAGTCACAGGGAAAAGAAACAGCAAAAGGAAGGCAAGAAAAAAAATGAGTAAAATGAACTTTCCTAACCGACCTAAGTGAAAACAAGTAAAATTAATCTCATGCTCTCATACAAAATGAGAGAAAAATTAGAAAATGAGGAAATACGAACTTTCCCAACCGCCCGTGGAAAAAAATGAGTAAATGAGTAAAATGAATCCCACGCGATTCTCATACAAAAAAAGAAAACAAAAAAATGAGAAAAAATGAGGAAGTAACGAACTTTCCTTAACCGACCCGAGGGAAAAATGAGTAAAATGAGTCTTCGGCTCTCATACAAAATGAGAAAAAATGAGGAAGTAACGAGCTTTCCTAACCGACCGAGGAAAAAATGAGTAAAATGAAATCACTCTCACACAAAAAGAAGACAACAAAAAATGAGAAAAATGAGGAAGTAACGAGCTTCCTTAACCGACCCGTGGAAAAAATGAGTAAAATGAGTCTTCGGCTCTCATACAAAATGAGAAAAAAAGAGAAAATGAGGAAGTAACGAGCTTCCTTAACCAACCCGTGGAAAAATGAGTAAAATGAGTAAAACGAATCCCACGCGACTCATACAAACAAAAAAAATGAGAAAAAATGAGGAAATAACGAGCTTCCTTAACCGACCCGAAAAAAATGAGTAAAAAATCCCGGACCGGGACCAAAATGGTTAAAATGAGTCTCAGACAGCTCTCGTACTCATGAATAAAGGAGTAGGTCGCCAGAGTGAATGAGGAGGCGCATTCCACTCCGAGATGGATGAGTAGGTCGGGTCGGTGACTCAACTGAGAAAAGGGAGAAAATGAGAATAGAAAAGGGGAGAGAGATAGGAGCGAAAAAAAAATGGAAATGGAGAAAATGAAAGAGAAAGGGGAGAGAGATAGGAGATAATGAGATGGAATGGAAAGGGAGAAAATGAGAAGAGAAAAGGGGGGATAGAGCGATAATGAGATGTGAAAAAGGGAGGGAGAGAGGAGCGATAATGAGATGGAAAAAGGAATGGAAATGGGAGAGATGATGAGAAGGGAAAAGGGAGGAAAGATAGAGCGATAATGAGATGTGAAAAGAGGGTTAAAGATAGAGTGATAATGAGATGTGAAAAGGGGGGAGAGATAGGAGCGATAATGAGATGAGAAAGGAAGAATGGAAAAGAGAGAGATAATGAGAAGAGAAAGGGGAGAGAGATAGGAGCGATGAGATGAGAAATAGAGAGAAAATGAGAAGAGAAAAGGAGAGAGATAGGAGCGATAATGAGATGAGAAAGGAAGAAGAAAGAGAGAGAAATGAAAAGGGAGAGAGATAGGAGCGATAATGAGATGAGAAAGGAAGAATGAAGAGAGAGATAATGAAGAGAAGGAAGGATAGAGAGATAGGAGCGATAATGAGCGGATAAGAGAGATAATGAGATGAATGGAAAAGAGAGAGATAATGAGATGAGAAAGAAGGGAGGAAAGATAGAGCGATAATGAAATGTGAAAAGGGGGGAGAGATAGGAGCGATAATGAGATGAGAAAGGAAGAATGGAAAAGAGAGAGATAATGAGATGAGAAAGGGGGGAGAGATAGGAGCGATAACGATATGAGAAAGGAAGGGATAATGGAGATAGGAGCGATAATGAGATTAGAAAGAAAGGGATGGGAGAGATAGGAGCGATTACGAGATGAGAAAGGAGATAGAGAGAGATAGTGAGATGAAAAAAGGAGATGGATATAATGAGATGAATAAAAGAAGAGCGGAGAAGACAGAGATAATGAAAAGAAAAAAGAAGATAAGAGACAAGAAAGATAATGAAATGAGAAAAGAAGAAGAGATAAGAAAGCGAATGAAACGAGAAAAGAAAAAGAGATAAGAAAGAGAAAGACACGAGAAAAAGAGATAAGAAATATAACGTGATGAAAAACGAATAAGGAGATAAGAGATAAAACAAGATAAGAAAGAAAAAAAAGATAACAATGAGATTGAAAAAACAAGAGACAAGTAATCTAAAAAAGAGAGAATCAAAGAAATGTAAAAAAAGGGAAAGCGAAATGACATAATAAATAAAGATAAATCTGAGACACTGACATTAAGAAAAGAGAAAATAGAACCATCAAAACGTAAAGAAATAAAAGGAAAGAACAAATGATGAAGGAAAAAAAGAAAAAAAAAATTAAAACCACTGAGATTGGAAGAAGAGAAAAGCGAACACGGAAATGTAAAAGAGAGAAAAGAGAATAACTGGCATAGTGAAAAAAACAATAAACGATATTACGAAAAAAACATGAGATAGCCCATTGAGAGAAAATAAAATAAAACATAAAAAACAAATAAAGGCATGAATAAAAGAAAGAATTTAAAGAGAGAAACCGATATGATATATAAAGATGAAATAAACAACAAAAAAACACATAAAAAAAAAAAAGAAAAAAAGATATACTGAGATGAGAAAAATATGTTGGGATGAGATAGAAAGAAAAAAAAACGAAAGAAAAAACACTAATACAACAATTTTCTTCCGCAATGCATTCAGTTATGAATATTTGAAAAAAAAAAAAAAAAAAAAAAAAAAAAAAAAACGGGAAAATTAAGAACTAAGACCCACAAAGAGAAATTGCCGCCTAAAACCCATATGAGATGGGCGTGCTCGTGGGCGGAGATCGATGACATATGGGTATGGGCGTCGTCGCAAAGGTTATATCCAGATTTGAGTGGCACTTGAGGGAAGGAGGAGGGGGGGGGGGGTATGGGGGAGGGTATGGAGGAGGAGGGAGGGAGGGGGGGGGAGGGGGGGAAAGGGGAGAAGGGTATGGGGGGAGGGAAAGGAGGGGGAAGAGAAGGTCGGGGGGAGAGTGTATGGAGGGGGAGGGAGGAGAAGGGGGAGTATGGAGGGAGGGGAGGTCATGGATGGGGGGGTATAGTGGGAGGGAGGGGGAGAAGGGTCATAGGGGGAGGGTATGAGGGAAGAAGGGGAGGGGAAGGGTCATAGGGAGGAAGGTATGGGGGGCAAGGGTATTTACCTTCCGCCCATAAACCATCGAATGCCACTCCCGTCAGACAGAAGGGGGTAACGGGACGGGACAGGAATGTTAAGTTGATACTTGAATTAATGCCAAAAGTCAAAATGTCCAGAGGTCGGTACTTTAGGATAAACCTTTCTACATATTTATTTTCTTTTATCAATCTCACAAAAAACACATCTATACGAAATCATATAAAAAAGGGAACTTTTGACAGACAAATAAACATCAATTTTATTCCTCGCATCCCTCTCGTTATCTTTTCCTACATGCCTAAATAAAACGAATATTAACCTTCAATTCAGGATACAACACGAATAAGCAATTATCGCATTACAAAAATAAATTCACAACAGTAATCCACAACACGCAGAAATCGCCCAAAGAATCAAAATAATTCACCCTCTTGCAATATTTTAGTTCGTTATCCACCGCCTCAACTGCCGCGCGGTCCCGCCTCTCTCGTCCAGGATAACCGAAACCCCGATAATACGAACCCTCACACCTACACCCCGCTAATCCCCCCAAATAAAATCACAACCCCTCCACCAAGAACACAAACCCAATCACTAAAATAATCCTCAAATAATCTATCAATAGGAGCGCCGTTAGAAAGATTTTGAAAGTGAGTAATCGGGGGACGGCATTGAGCAAGGGCAGGGTCGGCTGAATCTCGTCTCGGAGACCTTGGGACCGGGATGGCCAGTGGCGGGAAATTTGAATGCTGGACCTCCTCTCCCGCGCGAATGGGGGGCGGGGGAGGGGGTATTATCATTATTATTATTAACAATCATGGATTATTTTTGTTGTTGTTGGTTTGTTGTTGCTTTTGTTTTCTTGGAATGTTAATTTTGATGATAATTATTTCGTGTTTGGTTATTCCTCCTCTGCCGACTATGTATTGTTTTTATTGTATGTAGTTTTGTTATTGTTATAGTTTGTTGTTGTTGTTATGTTCTTGTTGTTCTTGTTGTTCTTGTTACTGTCATCTTGTATTGTGTTGTACTATCTTGTTGTTATTGTTGTTGCTATTGTCTTGTTATTGTTGTTATTATTGTCTTGTTGTTATTATTGTTACTGTCTCGTTGTTATTGTTGTTTTTATTGTTATTCCACTATTTTAGAGACTGATATTCCATCGACTTCGTAGCTTTAGTTCGACGGAGAATATTTTGTGTCTGTCTGACTCCAAAGCAGTACGGAACTCCCCTTACATAAGATCATGACTTGCACCCGCGTTGAAATCCCCTAAAACCGCCCGCAGCAAAAAAGACTAATATAACATCCAATGACCTGTACGATGTCATACAAAAAAATCACCTCCATGATTTTTTTTTCTTTTTTTTACATCGTGTCAAAAAAAATTACCTCCATGACTTTTTTTTTTTTTTTTTTTTTTTACATCAAGTGTCATTTCGACCTTCACAATTAATTAAAAGACGTGAAAAAAATTATATATTTGAAAATATATTAGCCAATCTATACAATTAAAACCGTGAAAAAATTAAGATTATGTGTATGAAAATATATTAGACAATTTACACAATTCATGAAAAGACATGAATAAATCAAAATTATCCATATGAAAACATAGACAATCTGCACAATTAATTAAAACACGTGAAAAAATAAAATTATATCTACTGAAAATATATTAGACAATCTACACAATTAATTAAAAGACATGAAAAAAAAATTATCTACATGAAAATATATTAGACAATCTACACAATCAATTAAAAGACGTGAAATAATTAAAATCATCTATATGAAAATATATTAGACGATTCGACACACACGAACATGACACACATAAGAAATTACGGGTAAATAATAAAACCACAAAATGGTCAATATTAATATGAGATATATATATAACAAGAAATCAAAAAACAAACAGAGAGTCAAAGAGGTACTAAAGTTAANGAGAGAGAGAGAGTAAGATAGAAAGCGACAGAGAAGTGAAAGATAGAGACAGAGCACGTGAAAGATTAAAGAGACAGAGACTGAATGAGGGAGAGACGACAAAGTTAGAGAATGCCGAGAAAACAGATAGAAAACGATAGTTAGAAATAGGAACCATGGAAGAAAACACACACAACAGACAGGAACAAGCAAATAAACAAATGAATAAGTAGATAAATAGATAAATAAATGAATAAACAAATAAATCGATAGATTAATTAACTAGTGAATAGATATACAAATGTATAAATAGATTAATGAATACAAAAAATGAATTAGCTAATAGACAGACCAATAAATAAACAAATATATATTTAAAAAATCTATCCCACACCCACCCACCATTTTTTCTTCCCTGCAGAAATCCAGCGCGCCCGAACCTTGGCACAACGGGCGGGTCCAGTGCAGGGTGGACGGGGCTGACCTCATCACCATCTCAGGCAGCCTCGACCAGCAGTTCGCCACGGACTTTGCCCTCGAAGTACACGACAATATTTGGATTGGGTTGAGTGAGGAGGTGAGTAGGTGGGGCTGGGTGGAGTGTGTGTAGGGGTGGGTGGGTGTGGTGGGTGTGGGCATGTGTTTTTGTTCGTTTTTTAAAAGGTGTATGTTTGCTTTTTTATTTTCATTATTTTATTATACATCTTTTTACGTGTTTTGTCATTAATTTCTGTCAGGGTATGTGAGTGTTTGTTTTTGGGTGTGGTGTTTTTGTAGATGTTTTTGTTTGTTTGTCTGTCTTTCTATGGTGTAGGTGTAGTATGCGTGGTGTGTGTTTTTGTTAATGTGTTTACTTATTATTCTTTTCTCAAGGTGTAGGGCTAAAATTTATTTTTTGCAGTGGTGTTTGTGTTTAAATATGTTGGTTTTTGTATATATGTATATTTTTGTGTAGTGTATGTTTATATATGTTTTTTTTTTATACGTGTATTTTTTAGGCTGTATGTGATAGTTTGTTATTTAATGTAAGATGTACTGTATTTGTAGTTGAGTGTGTGTACGTGTGTGCATTTGTATTTGTGTGTATGAGTTAATTTTTGCATTATGGCTAGGATAGTTTATGTATATATATATATATATATATATATATATATATATATATATATATATATATATATATATACACAGAATACTCAATAGTATCTTTGTGTTTATATATATTTACACACACACACACACATGCCATAATGTCGATGATATGCAGCTGTTGCACGATGAAATATTTGTTTGGGTGTTAATATGATTTCACTGACCAGGAGGCAGGGGTGGTATTCACGAAAGGTCTATGACTGTTACGATTTTGATTATAATTTGCGCTTTTGTCACATCTCAAAGTTAATACTGATAACAAAACACATGTAAATCGTTGAAGACCCTATTTTGAAAATCTATTGTAATGTTATGATAAGGGAAATATGGCAATAAATTTCACTTATATCATGACGTTAATATTACACATTTAGTGTATCTGAATGTGGTGTGGCACCCAATATTTATTGTCACTGCATCAGTTTTAAAGGTGTGTGCCGCTATCATTATTTTCTACATAGCAATAAAATATAGGAGACGGTTCAATTAACATTTAATAATTTATCAATAGAGGCCTCGAAGCTTTTCTTTTTATTTCCAAAGCGGAATAATCTTCAATAAAGGAAAAATTGTATAAGGACAAATTAAAGACATACCTTATGGATGTAAACAAAGTATTTGTAAAACTACTAAATTGCGTTAAAAATATGCCAAGGGAGGCTTACAAGTTTTTTCTCTATTATTTTTGATTTAGAAAGATATTCAGGTTTCTGTAAATTTGCATTGTGGTTCTAAAGACAATCCTTACGCGGGACACTTCCACACCTGTTCTAAAACTCCGGCCGAGCCACACACGAACACTGCTTGTTAAAGACATTTTCGTGGGAGTCTTAGACAAATTTGCCCAAAGACAGATGAAGATAATCACACATCAGGGATGACAAATCAACTTTAGAGGACCATTTTGATCTATTGGCAACCCTTAAGTGATCCGCTTTTAACATATTTACAATTTCATATTATTAATGATCAATTATTTTACTGAGAGTATATATATTATATATATATATATATATATATATTATATTTATGTGTGTGTGTGTGTGTGTTGTGTGTGTGTATGCGTGTATACATATACATAGACGGTTCAAGGTGCAAATTCGTATTTTTTTGGCAACACATAAATTAGTTCATATAGTATTTAAATTTGTATTTGAAGACAAGATCTATCCATAAAAAGATGGCAGAGTACAAGAGAGCAAAGGAAAGAATAAGAAAAAAAAAGTTAAATAATAATAATAATAATAATAATAATAATAATAATAATAATAATAATAATAATAATAATAATAATAATAATAATAATAATAAAAATCTGAAGAAAAATACAAAAAAGAAATGGATAATGATAATAATAATAATGACTGATAAAGACGAAAAAAATATTTGGTAAAGGATAATAAATAAGCAAATATAGAGCAACAAAAAGAAAAAAAATTATACGGATAAAGAATTTTAAAAAAATAAGAAGGCTAAAAAACAACAAAAAATTCCCAAGAACAATAAAATAAAATAAGAAAGACAGAAAAAGTAAAAAAATATAACCTCTTATCTGTAAAAGAAGATGGCAAAGTGCAAGAGAACAGTGAGAAGGAATAGAAAACAAAAAGAAATAAAAGTAGATGATGATAATAATAATATTAATAAAGAAGAAGAAAAGATAACAAGAAAGATAGAAAGCAAGTAATTCCGAAGAACAATAAAAAATAACATGAAAAAGCAAGCAAACAGGAAAGAAAGTAAGAAAAAAAAAATACAAATAATCTCGTATCCCCTCAGGATCACCCGGGAGAATGGAGCTGGAGCGACGGCAGCGCCCTCAACTATACCCACTGGGACGAAGACCAGCCGGAGTAAGTATTTATTTTATTTATCTATCTATTTATCATCCTTTTCTTTAGTTTTGTTATCTATCTTTTCAGTGTGTTGCATTTATTTTTTTTTTCTCTGTGTGTTTGTATTTTTAGGATATGCATTTTTGAGTTTTTGGTTTGAATTATGTGGCGTAGATATGTTTTCCCATTTTTTCACATATTATATTGTATTTTCATATATTCATAAATAGTTTGAATGTTTATTTTTATGCTGGTAATTTTGAAGTACAAAATCAAAGCCTGGATATATCTAGCATTCTTTTTATTTTTATTTTATTAATTAATTAGTTTATTTATTTATTTGTTTATTTTTTGGCGGAATTGAAATAAACTCGAATTTTGAATTAATAAATAATTTTGGTGCAATCGAGCGAGAAAAATGAAGTTGGTTATTTATAGAACGTGTTGAAATGTATTGTAATTAATATTTGATAGCAAGACGTATTATGCAAAGTAGAATGTATTATTATATGTAGTTTTATGTGTATGATTTTTTTTGTTTATAGTGTATAATGAAGTATATATAGATTAGCTTACACTCGTTTAATACATTGTGCTTTAACGATAACAATAACAACAACAAAATCAAAAGCTGAAAAAAAAATATATATTTCTACAAAGCTTCGACATTTCCAATAAATCATCGTCAATCAATTTTGTTTCACTAGAACAGTTCTGGGAATCATGAAAACGACTAGATATTGATTTTGTGAGGGATTTTTGTGATGCATTCTACAACCGTAAATATTTGGTAACCTAATGGCAATGAAAACCTAATATAAAAACTTAAAAGCTTAGATAATACTCTTTCGATTGTCTTAGGGTTGGAGGTAAGACATAGCCAGATAAGATATACTCTTAGTTTTATAAAGGAAAGTAGACGCACTTAGCAACTGGGATTGCCAAATCAGCTTATCTGTGGGGACACTCGAAGTATATGGTCACCCCTTTAAAAATGTAAATAAACAGATAAATAATAAAATGAGTACGTCACAGGAGACTATGATATGAGAAAGAATTAAATTCAGTTTCGCACAATCATAGGCTGATTTTTAATGTAATTGTCGCGTTTATAAATCTTTGATTAAATACTTTGTTCTAACAACAGTACTATTTTTGCATTCTCGAATGCAGCAGTTTCCCAATGACTATTTTATTAAACCTTTCTTTTTCTAGTAGAAATATTTGAACTGAATTGCAGGGAGAAAGTGAATATTTGACTGATTTCATGCGTGAATATTTTGATATAGTGTATGTTGTGTTCAAGATATAAGTATGATGATTTACCATTAACTGTACTTAATAATACAAATACGATCACATGTAAAACCAAGGTAACTTTCATGTTCACATAAAAATTAGGACAAAATTGGAAGAAAAGGCCATTAAAGTCAATGATAATGATAATCCTAACAATAATAACAATGATGATGATGATAATGATAATGGTAATAATAAGAATGATGATAATGATGATAACAATAATGATAATGATAATAATAGTAGTAATGATAATCATAACAATAATAAGAATGATAATAATAACTGCAACTCCAGATAACAACAATAATGATAATGACAATGATACTGATGATGATCATAATAACAATAACAATTATAATAATAACAATGGTAATAACAACAGCATCAACAACAACAAGAGCGACAACAACAAC
This sequence comes from Penaeus vannamei, assembly GCF_003789085.1. NCBI lineage: Eukaryota > Metazoa > Arthropoda > Malacostraca > Decapoda > Penaeidae > Penaeus > Penaeus vannamei. Next base: position 28,380 of record NW_020870924.1, read on the forward strand.
AGCAATAACAATATTAATGGCGATAAAGAGAAAAAATAAAATTCCCCCGCCCTTACCAGATCCCTGGACGGCTTCGGCGCGGCGGTGGTGAACCACGAGCAGAAGGACGGCAAGTGGGTGGTGGAGAGGCTCACCGAGGACTACCACTTCCTCTGCCAGAAGAAGCAAGGTGCGGGAGAGTGGTACGCACACACGCTCACGAATGCACATGTACATACACGTACACGTACATATACACGCACGCACACACACACAGACGTATAAGCACGCTCACGTTTATGTACATGCACACAAGGTCTATATAAGTACTTATATAGACCTTGCACGCACACGCATGCTCTCATGTGCACGTACATGCAAACGCTGCAAACCCACGCGCGCACCACTTCATGCAAATATTGTAGTTATGATGATATTGACAATGATGAAATGACAATGTAATATGGCAATAATTTCTTATTATTGCTACTATCAAAATTTTACTATTCTTACTGCTACTGCTGCTGCTCCTTCGTCTCCTCTTTCTCCTACTCCTTCTTCTCTATTTCCTTCTCCTTTTCTCCTCCCTCTCCGCTTTATCCTTTTCCTTCTCTTTCTCCTTCTCCTGCTCTTTTCCCTTCTCCTCTTCCTTATCCTCCTTCTCTTTGTCCTTCTCCTTCTCCTCCTTCTTCCCCCTTCCTTTCTTTTTCTTCTCCTCCTCCCCCTACTACTCCACCACATCCCCTCCCCCTCCCCCATCAACCCCTCCCCCTTCCCCTACTTCTCTCCACCACCAACTTTCCTTCACCCCTCCCCCTCACCGCCCTTCCACCCCCTCCCTACCTCCACTTTCCTCCTCCCTCCCCACCACCTCCTCGATCCCAATAACCCACCCTCGCCTCCCGCGCTCTTCCCCCAGAGCCGTAAAAAAAAAAAGCAAAAAAAAAAAAAAAAAAGAAAAAAAAAAACAACACAACACACCCACACACCACAACACACACCAGACACACACAACACAACCTAACAAGGCAACCAGCTGAGAAAAGAGAAATCGGCAAACTCAACATGCACAATACAAAATTTCAAACAACCAAAAAGAAAGAAAGAGAAAAAAAAGAGAACGAAAACCTGTTTCGAAGAGATAAAATAAACACATAAAAAAAATAAAGTGTGCGGACGACGACACAAAGACGACAAACAAAAATACCTCAGAGAAGAAAAAACTAAACACGAAGAGACTGGGGGAACAACGAAAGACTGTCAGGTCCTCCTCGCTTACCACCTCCTGGACCAAAAAACAGCACAGGACACAAAAAACGAAATAGATAATTAACCAGATAAATGCGCACAAAATTGCCGGGACGGAAACACCACTGACTGATGAAGATAGAGAATTTGATATACAAGTGAATAATTATGAAGAGATGAATAGATAGATATGTAAATTAATTAAGAAAAAGAAAGAATAAAAATTGTATAAATCCGTAATCAATCAAATGATAAAATATGGGAAAAATTGGTAACAAAACACAGCCATACACCAAACAAACACACCCAAATAAGTGAAAACAGAAAAAATTAAAAAGAATCAATATATGGTAAAATAAAAGGAATGCATAACAGCAAGTATTGAGTAAGCTAAAACTAAAAAAAATCAGTGAGCAAACATAGAGTTGATAGTGAAAGGTAAATAATTGAATATAATAAAGGCATATGTATTTGAGTATATAGATCGATAAAATAGGGATGTACAGTGAGTATTTTGGATTGGTAATAAGATGCATAAGAGACGATATAATTGACGTGAAAACATATAAAGATTGGTATAACGAGTAACATAACAATCATATACGTGCGAACACTAAACAGCATTGACATCAAGCGTAAGCAATATCACAAGTAAGGAAGTAAATGCGCAAGTATATTCCAAGATAACGTAAACAAAAACAAAAAAGGAGTAATTGTGATGTAGTTAGGGTTAGCTATAGGTTCGTAATACTGTAAGTTCGATGAAAGATGCATAGTTATGAGAAATAAAGAAATATTAGGAGAAAACCACAACTCCGATAATACAACCCCCCTGCCCCCCTCCATACCCCTATCATCTCTCGTGACAATCTGCGCCCCCATAGTGCCACGGTTTTCATCCCGCTTTTGACCTCACAAAAAACCCGACTTCCCCAACATCCAGCGAGACCGCCACGAGTCCCACCAAACTCCTCCCCCCCCAGCCCACCTATCCTAACCGCCACTCTCCACCCTCCTCCTCCCCCCCTCCCCTGCCCCCCACCCCCCTTTCCTCTCCTCCCCTCCTCCCCCCCCCTCCCTCCTCCCCTCCTCTCCCTATTATTATACGTTACCTCCCTTTCACATTTAAACCCACATATATAAAACTCTCATCAAAAATTTTACCTCAACAGCAAAATAACTACTTGATACACACCTATTTCCTAATCACAACTTTATCTCTTATCTATCCCTCCCTTTCCAGCAATCAAGCCTTTTCTCACTTTCAACATTTCTACAGATCCACTTACATCATTCAACCATTCCTTCGCGCATAAGCAAAGGAAAAAAAAAACCCTCTCCTTGTCTCACAACACCTAAAAATCTCACCTAACCGCTTTTCCATCACTCTCCCTTTCAACACCTCTCCGCTACATGCATTCTTCTCCAGCTTTACCGCCAGTACGCCCAACTCATCTCTCTACCGAAACCTTTCCTTCTTTCTTTACTATCCCCTCTTTCCGTCTGCCTCCCTCTCCCTTCGCTCAGCGCACTCCCGGCCGACTCGGCTTCTATGGGCGACGACACGACCTAGGGATCCAAGAATTTCCACCTTGTTTACCGATGAAAATATTCAAGACCGCCATCTCGACTCGGATGTGAAGAAATGCACCTTCTCAGATCCAAAGGTTTAGAGACATGGGAAGGGTGGGGTAGTGACGGGCGGCCGTGGGTCTCGACAAGAGGGAGACGAGGTGTGGTGGGAGGCGGAGGAAGGTGGATGGAGGGCCGGTGGGTAAGAAGAGGGAGTGGGAGGGGTGGGAAGAGGAGCGTGGGTGGGTGGCGCAGGGGTGGGAACAGGAGGATGAAGGTGGGTGGAGGGGAACCTAGGAGAACAAACAGGAGAAAACGACAAAAAACATGGCAGAAAGAAAGAGACTAAAAAGTACGGAAGTGAACACCTAAGAAAAAAACGGAAAAAAAAAAAAAAAATGAAAAAACAAAAAGAAAAAATAAAAAAAAAAACAAAAACAAAAAAAAAGAACAAAGAAAAAAAATAAACAAAACAAAAAAAACCAAGCAAACTAAACACAAAAACAACATCCAAAACCCAAACACAACCCACAAAAAAAAAAAAAAAAACAGCAAAAAACAACACACCAAAAACCCACCCACACAAACACCCCCCCGCCGCAACACCCAGTAATACAACCTCGACACACCGTGGTTAAGGAAATCGCTTGGCAACTCACCATAGCCCACCAAACACCAACCAAGATGGAGTGGGTGTTTGTGGTGTGGATGGGGAAACCCCACCCCCAAAACCAAAACCATACACACCAAAGAATGCTTAGTGCATCATTACTGACAAGGCGATGTTCACGTTTCTTTGTACAATCCTCTGCTCCATATCTCGCACCCATTCTCTTCTCTTCCTTCCCACTCTCTCCCCTCACCCTCTCCTACCTATAATAACATTCACATCCCTCTCCTGTCCCCCCTCCCATCACACACCTCACCCCCTACCCCATACCTCCCAATACCCCTCCCATACCCCCAACCAATCCTATACCCTATTTCACTACTTTCTCATCATTCCCAACTCCACCACACTACAGAACCCGCCATCAAAAAAACCCCCCATCGAAATACACCATAACCAAAAACCTAAACCACTTCCCTACTTAAAACACCCAATAAAAAAAAATAACAAAAAAAAAACCCTATAACTAATACACACACCCTATAAAAAAAATCAAACACAAATAAACATTACCACACCCTCATCTCACATACTAACAATCCCTCCCCCTCCCCTCCTCCAAATATCCTACCTCCCCCCTACCTACACCCACTCCATCATCCCCCCCCTCTCAAAAACAAAACCTCCTCACCACAATAATATCCCACATAAACAACAATCCAAAACACCCAAAACTCTCCCCAACCAAAACCACAAACCCCAACAACTTCACAATCATCTTACCACACTTCTCCTCCCTCCCTAAACATAACACATACAAAACACTCCCACTCTCACAACCCTCACCTCTCTCACAAACCAAATAAACCAACATACAACAAGAACAACAACTCAAAAAAATCACCACCCCTTAACCCTAATCCCTTTACACTACAAAAACATCCCAAAAAAAACAACTCTCCACTCACCAACATCCCAACAACCCAAAACCCGACTAACATACAACCAAACTCCAAAACACCCATACCACCAAACTCAACCACATCACATCCTAACATACAAAAAACCCCACAACAGGCAAAACACAAAGAAATCAACCGACAAACTCAACATACCAACCAAAACAAACACCGAACACACACACTCACCACTATCAATAACCCAAAAAAATACCTAGACAAACGCAAAGAAAAAAAAAAAAAAACAAAACAAACCAAAAAAAAAAAGTACCAACCAACCCACACACACCCAAAAACATCGTAAAACGATGACAACAAAACAACAAAACAAACCTCAAACAAACCAACAAAAAGAAAAAAACAACACACACTACGCCAATGACTACAGACAACAACAAACAGCCACAAAAAATTCCTGCGGGGGCAGAGAGCCTCACCTCCTCCCTCCTCAAGAACTTAACAGCATCCTCCAACCATACCCATAATAGAAGAAAAAGAAATACACCCTAAATCGGGCTTAGAAAAAAAACAAAAACAAAACAAACCAGTGACCCAAAAAAACACAAACACAAAACCCAGACTAGCAAAAACTTCCAAACCAAAAAGGGACACACTTACAACACTACAAAAAGACACTAAAAGAAAAAAAAAATAAGAGTACACCCAACCGCCCACTACAAACCGACAAACTACACCACGACTAATCCAGACCAAACACACCACGCTAAGGCGACCAACAAACAAAACCACACCTCACCCAAGAGAACAAATAAAGCCAAAAAACCCGTATGAACAACAAAATATAGAAATGAATACAATGAATGGCACTCAGAAATCAAGAAAAACCTATACAAAAGAACAACAACATAGACATATAAATACTAGAAACTATAGAAAAACACCAACACACCACAAACACACAACAAAAACCAAAAAAAATCAACTACACACTACCAAAAATAACAATACCCCAAAATAGCCAAAACAAAAAGACATAAAATAGAAAACTCGACACCCTAAACAACCAAACCAACACACCCAAACATATAATATTAAGAAAAACCTATAGAAACAAAAGCCACCAAAATAATCCGAGATAAGCATATATAAAGACAAAATAAAACAAAAAGAAAAAAACCAAACCGAGACAATGAGTAAAACAGTAAAAAAAAACCCACTCAGAAAGATTGATACAACATAGAATATATTAAGTGATAACCTGAACAATAACCCAACACACAGTCACATTTCCATCCAAAATCGTTTAATAATCAAATACTCTACTTAACTCCCACGCCAATCGTTCTATATAAATTTTACCATCTCTACTAACAACAAGCTTCATCATACAAAAAACAAACAACAAGCTTCAACCCCCCCCATAAAAAACCAAACAAAAAACAAACACAACCAACAAAAAAAAAACAAAAACCCCAAACAAAAAACCAAAAACCAACGACAAACCCACACCAAAAAAAAAACAAAAAAAAAAAAAAAAAACACAAAAAAAAACCAACCACAAACAACCCAAACACATTCTACATACACAAATAAAACAGATTCCCACAAAACATTACGAAATCCCACACACTTCAACCACATCCCCCTCACACCACCCACTTCCAACACTAAACCCTCTCCCCAACCCGAAACCCATACACCCCTAAACACAAACCCTCCAAACCAAAAAAGCATACAGAACTCGAAACCAACCCCAAACCACAAAAAAAAAAACCCAGCAAAAACAACACACAACACGACACACACATAACACACCACACACACAACACCACACAAAACACACACACCAAAACACACCAAATCACACATCACACACACACACACAAACAACCGAACCAAACAAGAAACATAGAAGAAAGTGAAATAAATTACAAAACAAATAAAACGACAAAACACTGCTACAACAAACTACTAATCAAAGTACGAAACAACAATCCCACACTCCACAGAGAAAGCTCCTGCCAGAAGCGCGCGCAGGAGTGCCAGACAGTTCACGGCGGCGGACGGTGTTCGCTCATCACATGGCCGAGCAAGACTTCGTGTCGAGTGAGTGCGGTGATTTGCTCGTGGGGGGGGGTCCTTTCACACATATAGATGTACACATACACGCACACGTACACACACACACACACACACACACGCGCGCACACACACACACACACACACCACACACACACACACACACACACACACACACACACACACACACACACAACACACACACATACAGATACAGACAAACACACATACTCATACACACAAACATGGACATGTACACCTTCAAATCACAACATTACCTACCTTTTAAATATTTGAACGTGCAAATTTTACATAAAAAACTTCTCCACAAATCACAATTTAATAACTGTACTCTTTACCATTGTATCGCCATTTGCAAAACGTAACATTAAATAGATATTAGATTCCCTTTTTTCTTCTCAGATAACATGATAGAGATAACAGCAAATTCACTTTTCTTCCTCGTATATAACTTCAGAAAATAACAGAATTAGAATCAGTAATACATTTCCATTTTCACGTGATAGATAACATGATAAAGATAACATCAAATGATGTTTCTTTCTCCCTGTCGCAAATAACAATATAATAATAACATTAAAGTGAGATTAAAATTCCCATCCTTTCTCGCAGATAATATGTAAGACTAACTTCTCCTTTTGCTGTAGCTTTGTCCCATACTTTATGGGTTCGTTATATCGTCGTTGTTTTCACAATCCGGCGAGCGTACATTTTTTTTTTCAAGAAAATTACCATTTCAGATTTTCCCCTCACTTGTTTTTTTTCAGTATTCTGATATTTTGTGTTTTTAAAAGTGATTAAATACCTGCATGTCGTCAATGTCCAGGTGGTGTTATTTCAATAAATGCCAAATTTGGTTCTGGCAGATAGTTCTTGTGACCGAATGCCCTTCCTGACGCCATGCCTCTCTATTTACCCGGGCTTGGAACCGGCACTGACTTGGCCTGCCTTGCCCTCCTAGTGGCTAGATTAACCCTAAATTACAATCAGATTTCCTTCTCATCCTCAGAGATAACATGATAGATATAGCGTCAAATATTTTTTTTCTTTCCCTTGAAAATAAGATCATGAAAAGAACACCAATTCAACACCAGATTTCACTTTCTTTTCTCGCAGGTGACATCATAAGAATAACATCAAATCAAACGAACAGCAAATTCAGGTCATAGATTAACACCAAATTAACACCAAATTCACACCAGCTTTCCTGTCTCTCCTCATAGATAACACCAAAAGAATAACACAGACTAACACCAAATTAACAGAGAGTAACATCAAATCACATATTAACACCAAACTGACATAGCCTAACCCCAAATCAACACCAAATCAACACAGATCAGCACCAAAGTAACACCAGCTTCACACCATCTTCCCTTTCCTTCCTCGCAGATAACATGATGGGGAACGGCTGGATCGGTTTAAATGACAGAGGTACCGAGGACGACTGGGTTTGGAGCGACAACACTAAGGTCTCCATCACCAACTGGAATGATGGTGAGGATGAGGGAAAGAGGGAGAGGGAGAGGGAGAGGGAAAGGGAAAGGGAAAGGGAAAGGGAAAGGAGGGAGGGAGGGAGGGAGGGAGGAGGGAGGGAGGAGAGAGAGAGAGAGAGAGAGAGAGAGGAGAGAGAGAGAGAAGAGAAGAGAGAGAGAGAGAGAGAGAGAGAGAGAGAGAGAGAGAGAAGTTGGGACAGAAGATGAGGAGAATGAGGGAAAGAGGAGAGGGGAATGGGAGAGGAAGGGAGAATGAGAGAATCAGGGAGAGGAAGGAAAAGGGAGTGAGAGAGAGACAGAGAGAGAGAGAGAGAGAGAGAGAGAGAGAGAGAGAGAGAGAGAGAGAGAGAGAGAGAGAGAGAGAGAGAGAGAGAGAGAGAGAAAGAGAGAGAGAGAGGTTTGGTTTATAGAATAAATATATAGCTATATATATTGTTGCAAAAGTAGATGATAGATACAGATAATTGTATGTATATTCATGTGTGCGTGCCTTTAAATGTATGCCCGTGATCGTACGAATGAGTACGCGAGCGTGTGCGTATCTTTGTGCCTGTGTCCGTATGCATGTATGCAAACACACACGCGCACATTCATCATCCTACCCCTTTACTGACCACCCTCTGACCCCCTGAACCCCCCAGGCGAGCCCAATGGCAACGCAGGGAACGAAAACTGCGGCGAGATGCGAGCGGACACAGGCAAGTGGAACGACCTGCCCTGCCACCTCGCGCGTGTGTTTGCGTGCAAGAGCAAGGCCTCTGCCACGCCCGTCTCGCCAGTGCAGCCCACGACCACGCCCTATCCTGATTGTGAGTGGGGGATGGGAGGGGAGAGGGAGGATTGAGAGGGTGGATGGGGGGATGGGAGGGGAATGGTTGTTGATGGGAGGATGGGAGGGGACAGGGAGGGAGGATGGGAGAAAGTAGGGGAAGTGGGATGGGGGGAAAGGAGGGAAGGAGGAAGGATGGGGTAATAGGGGTAGGAGGGAGGGAGAGGGAGGAAGGTAGGAGTAAAAAAGAAGGGAAGAAAAGAGAGGAAGAGAGAGAAGGAAGATTGGTTCATGGATAAAAAAGGAGGGAAGCAGATTTTAGGATTAGATGGGGAGAGGGAGGAGGAGATGAGAATGGAGGTAAAAGGACGAAGGATGAGGAAGACAAGGAAGGTAAGAAAGAGGAAGAGACGGAGGGTAGAAATGGGAGTAATATGGGTATTAGAATAGAAGAGAAAGGGACAATGAGGTGTGGGAGACTACAGAATAAGAGAAATTAGAGGGAAGAAGAACAGAGAAAAAAAAGAAAAAAAGGCAAGTATATAAAAGGCCTAGTAATACATAAAAGACAAACGAATATAGGGTAGGAAGGAACCCAAAATGGACAAACAATGTCCAAAATAAACAAAACCATGTAGATAGATGAGCAAGTTATCCCTTTAAAGAATAAATTGGTTCCCGATGCATCACATGATACGTTTTCTGTAATATAAACTAAATTATCAAAGAAAACGGGTATGTGCCTACGATATATTTAAGACAAACTGTACAATGTAGGAAGCGATAAGGCAGGTATGGAAATTTGGGTAAAATTACCGCGGATAACAATCAGGGTTACAGTAAAAAAAAGATATGGAACGGTTACCTTGACGTAAACTGAGACACTTTTCATCTATGGCAAAAGGTGTGCAAATCGAAAATAAAGGAGTTACACGACAGAGAAGAGAGAAGACCCACCCATCATTTTCTAAGTCCCTCGCCATGTTGACATCGTGAATGTAAACAAAATTGTGACCAGTCAACTCATTCTTGCGCTCTGTTAAGTAGTTCATGCATTACTACGCCATTGGCAAAACTATATTTGGCTAATTATCAGTGTCTGCTGTTCCACATATATGCTTTCAAAGGCCTTTGTTAACATTGTTTTACCTCATTTTCATGTTTCAAGATTTGTTAGACAGTGATTTAAGGAAATCGGTCTGAAGCACCTTCTACACAGGCGTATTTTCGCGTTCTACCGCCGTTTGACAGGACGATTCCCAGGGCAGTCCGGTGACAGGAGAGGAGACCGGCGAGAAATGTTTCGGTTTTTGTCTTACGTCGATTCTAGGTTGTTCTTAAGACTATATAGTGGAAACGAAGAAGAAAAAGATCTTAATAACTATCGCAGTTCGATTTCTGAGGCCATCAAGTACCGCAAATCCCGAAAAAAGCGATAAAAACGAAGCGATCCACGATCCACGATAGACCGACCGAAAGAAGCGAAGGAAAATTGACAGTTCGGTCTTTCGATATATAGTGATATTTGGTTTATTGTTTACAGTATGGATGTAGCTCTATCTTGCCGTACATACCGAGGTGAAGAGAATGTGTCCCGGGGGGTGTTGGGGGGCTTGCCCCCCATCAACTCTCCTCTCGGAGGCACCGTAAATTGCTAGGTCAGGTTGGGTTATGGGTTAGGACGTTTTTTTGAGTTATTAAGGTGTGAAATCCCGTAGATATTTTGACGAAAGGTGGGTTGGATTCCCGTAGAGTTTTTCGAGCTGTGGCGCGTCGGTGCGTAGACTTTCAAAGGTGGCGGACATGTCCGTAGAGTTTCATTAGCCGATTTTTAGCGTTTTTGTGCAAGTTTTATACGTTTCTGTTTGCTATTATTCTTATTTAAGCCAGATTCATTCTCATCACATGAGAATAAATCTGATGATGTAAATATTGTCTGGGAAGTCCCGATTGTCATAATCGAAAAATTAACCGAAATTTGTAGTGTTAAGAATTACATATTGGCATATAAATGTTTATATATGCATGCACATATACATACATAGGTACATTTATACCTATATTTGTTCTTTTACTTCACCTGAACTTTTTATATTTGTACAAACGATCAATTTCTAACATATTCCCCTTCCTCCCCCCCTTCTCTCTCTCACACACACAAAAAAAAAACAAACAAACAAACAGATTCCGGCTGCGGTTGGGGCTGGACAGAGAACCCGGTGAGCGGCGAGTGTTACCGCTTAGAGCTTCAAGAGCTGAGCTTCGATGACGCGAGACATTACTGCATGGAGCTTTCTCACTACGAAGGGCAGAGCAAGCCGGATCTGGTATCACTGACCACGGCGCAGGAGCAAGATTTCGTGGATGGTGGGTTCTGGTATCATTGTTAGTGTCGTATTATTATTATTTTTTATGGTTATTATTGCTATCATCATTGCTAATGCTGTTGTCATTACTATTGCTATTATTTTTATCATTATCATTATTATTGTTGGTTATCCTTATTACTATTGTTAATATTAATGCTATTGTTGTTATTACCATTATTAATATTATCATTATTATCATCATAATTTTCATCATTATTAATATCATTATTATTGTTGTCGTTACTGTTAACGATAACAGTAATATTAATTGTGAGAGTAGTGATAGTAGTAGTAATATCGTAATAGTAGCATTAATAATAGCAGTAGCAATGCTAATGATAATAATGACAAGAACCAGAGCAATAAATAATAATCATGAGAATAACATCAACAATAATGACAAAACAAAAACGTCTAACAACAACAACAACAACGACCCAGCAAAACGCTGGAATTCTACAGAAATTCGTCTGCCAAATGGAAACAAAAGAGGACCGACAAATGGCGACGTCACTAGGGACTTTTTTCCCTGAGGGCCACATTTTTGTTATTTTTTATGGCTACTGATGTTTTGATGCAAAGGAAAAGTGTTTAAAACAAAAATGAGATATTTTCCATGTTCAAATAAATTAAACATGAAAATTATTGAAACCATCCTGGTATGAACGGATATAATTTTTTGACCGAACGTCATCGCGGCGGAAATTTCATCCGATGTCACTTTAGCCGGTCTTCTATCTAGGCGTCATCAAAGGCAGAGCCACAGTCCCATACAGTCACTTTAAACCTTCAGCCCTACAACACATTCGCTATGAACAGTCGTATATTTTTAGATAAATCAAATTTTTAAACACAATGTCGCATTTTCTTAATTTATACATTTAATACATTTTCTATAAGGAGATGCAGGTGCATTATGTTGTTGAATATTACATTACTGGCCTGGTAATGTATTTGTTGTATATTGTTTAATGCAGTACAATAAACAAGGACGTAACGCAGGGAATCATATAATTACCAGACTGATCCTGCAAGCTAATATTCATCGTTTATGATAGTTTATATTCCAATGTTATTATTTATATCCGTTTTATTTATCAACTGATGTGTAGAGAACGGCAGAAATGTTACTACGGAAAAGCAGACAGCCCTGACTAACACCCCACCCCTCAACTTCCCCCCTCTCCCCTTCTACACCCTTACAGACATGGTAAAGGAACAACACCTTAGCCAATCGACGCTGTTCATCGGTCTTATGAACAACCAAGACGGGCACAGGTGGTTAGATGGAACCCCTGTTCTTTTCTTCAACTGGAATGACGGAGAACCAAGCGGAGGATACCCGAGAGAGGAGTGTGGAGGTGAGAAGGGCGGTCTGATATTGTTTTAGATATGAAAATGAAGAAAAAAATGTTTGTTTGATTGTTTGTTTCTTAGATTGAATGTTTCTATGGCTGTTTGGTTGATTTATTATTTGTTTGTATGTTTCTTTCATTTTTCCTTCCTTCATTTCTTCATTCCTTCCCTCTGTGCCAATTCCTGTTTCTCTGTGTACAGCTTTTCCTCCGCTTTGGCATATGATGCGTATGGTCCTTGTCTCACCACGTTCACTGTATCGATTTTGAAGACGAGTGAGACTTTTCATGCATCCAAACCATCATCTTTTTTTTTTACTTTTTTTTCTCGAAAATTCGCCAGGGGAACGTCTGGGGTAAAATCATGGAATTTCAAGTCCATGAATTACTGTTTTTTTTGGTTTTATTCTTTTGGATTATTATTTTTTTTTATAGTGAGGCTATTTCGCTTTTTTCTTTTGTGTGAAAAGATAAGAGAAAGTGAAAGAAAGAAATTAGGAGAAGAAAAAGGAGGAAGACCTTTATTTTTTGTTAATCATTACTATGATTTTTAGAACTGATAAATCGATAAGATTTTCAGTTATCAATTTAACTAATCAAATCGTCTTTATTTAAACTGATGATGGTTGCCTTTCATAGTAACCCGAAATAAAAGTAACACAACCCCCCAAAAAAGAAGAAAAAACAATAACTTATATTGCATTTGTATTAACTAATTGTAAAATGCACATTATACCACCATATCTTTCACTGCAGCAAATATGTGGCAGACTGTATGCACGTTTTGGTTTTGTCTAAAATTTCCGTCCCTTTGTGTAACTAACTGAATGTGAATGACTGTGACTGTATGTGAATTGTCTGTATGCAAATGGCTGTATGTGTCTAGTTGTATGTGACTTACTGTATGTAACTGACTTTATGTGACTGATTGTATGTGAGTAGCTGTATGCGATTGAATATGAGACTGCATGCGACTGGCTGTATGTAATTGACTGTAAGTGACTGACTGTATGAGATTGCATGCGACTGGCTGTCTGTGACTGTATGTGAGTAGCTATATGTGACTGACTGTATGAAATTGCATGCTATTGGTTGTATGTGACTAACTGTATGTGACTGACTGTATGTGACTGACTGTATGTGACTGACTGCATGTGACTGATTGTATGTGACTGACTGCATGTGACTGACTGTATGTGACTGACTGCATGTGACTGATTGTATGTGACTGACTGCATGTGACTGACTGTATATAACTGACCGTACGCGACTGACTGTATTCGACGCTTCTGTCTAGTCTAAAAGTCTCTTTCTCTTTATGCGTCGTTGTAGCGACTTCCAAAGCAGGATTCTGAATGATATGCCATGCATGTTGTATAATTAATGGCGAGTTATTCTGAAGGGAGTGGGGCCATTTGCAATCACAAGTCTCCGCGTAATATAGCGTCGGTCGCTTAGTTGGTCGGCCAGTAGGTTAATACTGTAAGTAGGCAAGCAGATAGATATGGAGGCAGTTGGTCTGTCGGTCGGTCAGTCAGTCAGTTAGTCAGTCAGCCAGTCAGTCAGTCAATCAATCAGTCAGTCAGCCAATCAGTTGTTCAGTCAGTAAGTCAGCCAGCCATTTCATCAATCAATCAGTCAGTAAGCCAGTTTGTCAATCCGTCAGTCAACAATCAGTCTAACTTTCAACCAGACAGACGGCC
>NW_020870924.1:57500-62500 GCF_003789085.1 Penaeus vannamei
AGAGAGGAAGGGAAGGAAGAGAAGGAGGAGAAGGAAAAGAAGAAGGAAGAGAAGGAGGAGAAGGAAGAGAAGGAGGAGAAGGAAGAGAAGGCGGAGAAGGAAGAAAAGGAGAAGGAGAAGAGAAGAGGAGAAGGAGAAGAGAGAGAAGGAAAAGAGGGAGAAGATGAAGAAGATGGAGAGGGAGATGAGGAAGAAGATGAAGAGGAAGAAAAAGAAGGTGAAGGAGAAAGAGAAAGAGACGGAGAGAGAGAGAGAGTAAGAGTGAGAGTAAGAGTGAGAGTGAGAGTAAGAGTAAGAGTGAGTGAGAGTAAGAGTGAGAGAGAGAGAGAGAGAGAGAGAGAGAGAGAGAGAGAGAGAGAGAGAGAGAGAGAGAGAGAGAGGGAGAGAGAGAGAGAGAGAGAGAGAGAAAGAAAGAAAGAGAGGTCGATGAGAAAATGAGATCTAAAATACTGAATCAACACCACCTTCACTGCCGCCGTTAGCATCAAAGAAGCTGACCTCACTGTCGACTTCTCACTCTGGGCTCTTAGAAAACGTAGATGAGTCCAAAGAAACCGCAGATGTGCGGAGGAAGTGGCATTTCCCCTTGCAAACATCTTTCATCAAAGTTTCAAAGAAAATAGCCTTAAGCGTGGAACAAAAGCAATGTTATTCCCGTCCAGAAGGAAGTAAATAGGAAATTAATCTCCTAGTTGCATTGCTTTCACTTATAAGTAAAGCTTTTGAAAGAATCATTGCAGAGAGAACAATTAAATAGAAATTATCTTTTATGTCCTAGATAATTTGGCTTCTGTAAAAATCTGCAGACCACCTTCTCATGTCTCTTCCTGGGATGAAGAATTACTTGTGGCACTGAACGCTGAGGGAGCCTTCGATCGGGTGTGGCACATAGCCCTGTTGGTAAAACTCCGCGCCCTCGGTGTGGAGGAGTAGCTGCTGACACTCCTTCGAGATTACCTCCACGGCAGATACTAAAGTGTTGCCCTGAGCGACAAGAAATCTACCCCAAAAGGAATCATGGCAGGTGTGCCACAAGGTAGCGTCCTAGGACCTCTCCTCTGGAATGTCTGCATCAGCGACCTTCATGTTATCCCACAGGCGAAAGATTTTACAGACATCACCCTTTTGGACAGTTATGATAAGGAGGACGAAGCAACAGCTGTGTCCAGGATGAATGGACGCCTGAACGACATTGTGAGGAGCAATCGCACCTCACAAGTCCCAGTTAAGTCTAGTTAGCAAGACACAAGCACATGCCCACCTCACCTGCGATTCTCATCTGATGAGAACTATAGATGAGATTGCAATGACAGAGAGAGAGAGAGAGAGAGAGAGAGAGAGAGAGGAGGGGGAGGATAAAATTTCGAATAAAAGTAAATGCAAAACAACCAATCAAACCATCTAATAAAAAATGTAAACACACACACAATACCCTACACGAACACCCACCACCTCAACCCACATGCCACACCCAACCCACAACCCATTTCTAACCTAAACTCCCCTTTTTCACCCCAACAGCGCACACGGTCGGTTGTGAAGAAGGCTGGCAGACCTTCGGCGACTATTGCTACTGGTATTCCAACACTGACTATTCGTACTACACTCTCACGTTCAGCGAAGCGAGAGACGACTGCAAGAGTAAAGGGGCAGACATGGTGTCCATTCATTCACAAGAAGAGAATGAGTTTGTTTACTCTCTCGTTGCGGATGGATGTGAGTATTTTTTGTGAATGAAATTGTGGATTTCTTGCGTTGTCAGTGGAGATGCTATTATTATCATTATTATTACTACTGCTATTATTATTATAATTTGTAGCAGTAGTAGCAGTAGTGGTAGTAGTCTCATCATCACTATTATTATTATTATTATCATTGCCGTTATTGTTATTATTATTATTATTATCATTGTCGTTATTGTTATAATTAATATTATTATTATTATTATTATTATTATTGTTATTGTTGTATTTATTACTATGATGATTAATATAATTCGTAATAGTAGTAGTAGCAGCACCAATAGCACCAGCAGCAGCAGTAGTAGTAATAGTATCATTATTAGTATCATTATTGTTATTACAGTTACTATTTCCATCCTCATCCTCATCATCTGCATTATTGTTGTTACAATTATTTCCTATCCATCCCAGCCTATTACATGAACATGTGACTAAGCCTATGTTATGAGGTGCAACTTCCGCTCATATTCAGAGACACCTTAAACGGACCGCCGGACCGGCCTCTCACGCCCGTCAGCCAATCACCGTTGGCCTCTCACGCCCGTCAGCCAATCACCGTTGGCCTCTCACGCCCGTCAGCCAATCATCGTTGGCCTCTTGCGCCCGTCAGCCAGACATCGTTGGCTCCGGCTCGCGAAAGCCCGACGTGATTGGCTGGCGGGCGCGAGAGGCCGGTTCGGCTCTCTGATTAGGGTCTCCGAATTGTCTCTGAATATGAGCAAACCTTCACACTTCTTTAAACTCTTTTCTTATTATCTTTGTACATATAACGGCAAAAAACATTCCTGTTTTAGCGGGCTACTACTATAGTACGTGGCTAGGCCTATCCGACGAGGGACATCCTAGTGAGCTTACGTGGGTAGACAACACCGCCGTTACTTTCACCAGCTACGAGCAAATGGACTATTATCGTGAGTGATTTTTAATTCTTAACGTTATTGTTTAGTTTATGAATCTTAATCAAGTCAATTTCAGTTTTCCGTATTATTTTTTGCTGTTCTTTTTATTTTAATTATATATATATACATATCTATCTATCTATCTATCTATCTATCTATCTGTTTATCTATATATATATATTTCTTTTCCTTTTTTCATGTTTAAATTATTTTTAGATAATGAATTTTAATTTCATTCAGTTATTTACTTTATCTGTATGTTCTTTTATTACAAATTATCATCGTGTTGGCATCGTTGGATAGCAGTTCAGAATGGGACTTTTTTATATATTGCTTTACTTAGAACGGGATATAGGCCTATTTTTGTTTTCTTTTCTGTGTTCTACTCACAACTTAAAACGTTTTAAGCAGGGGAAGTTCTTGCCTGAAATCTCAAGCGTTTTTCTTGCTAACTCAAGCATTTCGCTTGCTTTCTCAAGCGACCTCCGTCGATGGCTTGACGCGCTTGCTAAGTCAAGCGGTGTACCGTCACCATGGCAACAGCGTCGTTCGCGTACCGTACTTGTCACGATCCTTCGAATGCGGGCGTTGGCCAGGAACTCTGCTTAATATCTTATCAGATAAATAATTCTTTCACGGTATTTGATTCTGTAATTTTCTTAAAATCATATTCAAAGAAATTGAAATTAACCGAAAACGAAAGGAAATAATGGAGATTATGGGAATAAAAAGTTTTACTTATGAATGATAAATGATTAGAAGACGAACAATTTTCCTCTTATTGTTAAACTTCTCGTCTGTCTAAATCGAGAATATATCTGCTATTTTCTGAAATAAAGAATATTTTTAGTGAAAAAGTCTGAGAAATTCTAGCAACATTCTTCTGTTGATATTATATTCGATGATTTGTTATATTATCCTCATAAAATCGGGTATATGGGGATGGATAGGCCTATATTTTAATTCATGGATATTCATTTGTTTTGATAACGCGTCAGAATGAAAAGGCTGTCAATCGGAAGTGTATGTCATTGTTTTAGAGGCACTTTATATGAATATAGGAGAAAATATAGCACTTTGTTAAGATGTTTGGGTAGATTTATTTACTTCTCTGCCATCTTAATGCGGCGCTAGCTTGTAAGTTGTTTTGAATTGCGCGCTCAAACTGTTACCAACCGCAGGTGGAATAAACTCCACCCTCGACTTGTGCATAAGTTATCTCTTTCCGAGATTGTTGGTGGGAATATTGCTTTTAAAACCCAAGTATGTATATTTCGTGTGTTATTTTGATATTTCTATGCTCATCAAGGACTGTTATGATTTGTACTTTATAAAAAGACATTTCCACATGTCTGGCATCACTGAAGATGGCCTGCCTGCCTTGGAAAGCGTTTTAAGCAGGGGACGGTACAGCGCTTGACAAGAATTCTTGCCAAGCGCTCCCCTGCTTAATTAAAACGCTTTTTACACTATACTTACATCTCTGGCTGTTTTCTGTATATATACGTATGTATGAATACCTCGTTTAATCTCTCTTTCTCACTCTTCCTTTCCCCTTCCTACGTCTTCCTCTCCCTCTCTCCTTTCCTCCTCCCCTCCATCTCTCGCTCTTTTTCACTTTCCTCCATCTCTCTCCCTCTCTCCCTCTCTCACTTCTCCTCCCTCCATGTTTCCATCTCTCCCCTCTCATCCCCCCTTCTCCCCTCTCCCTCCTCCCCTCATCTCTCTCCCCTTCTCACCTCTCCTCCCTCCTTCTCCCCCTCTCCCCTCCATCTCTTTCCCCCTGTTCCCCTCTTCCCTTCTCACCTCTTCTCCCTCCTTTTCCCCCTTTTCCCTTCTCACCTCTCCTCCGTTCTTTTCCCCTCTCCCCTTTTCACCTCTGCTCCCTCCTTCTCCCCCTCTCCTTCCCTCCCCTCCATCTCTTTCCCCCTGTTCCCCTGTTCCCCTCTCACATCTCCTCCCCCCTTTTCTCCCTCGCAGCCATCTACTCGACGCCCGCTTGCGGAATCATCGACTTTGCGGCTTACACAGCGCAGTCGTGGGGCGTCGAAGATTGTTCTGATTACAATTTCTACGTGTGTAAGAAGCCACAGGAATCGACGCCCATTAACCCGCCTTCTAATGGGTGCAAAGATGTGAGATTTTTTTTATGTTGTTTGGGTGAATTTTCGGGGGGTTTGTTTGTTTGTGTGTGTGTGTTTGTATTTGATTGTTTGTGTGTTTTTTGGTGTGTATGTGTATGTGCATGCGTGTGTTGTTTGTTTGTGTGTATTTTCTTGTGTTGTGTTTGTGTGTGTGATTATACATGTGTGTGTGTGTGTGTGTGTGTGTTTATGTGTGTTTTTATATATTTTTTTTC
>NW_020870924.1:82260-89760 GCF_003789085.1 Penaeus vannamei
GACACACATGATAAGAATGATCTTAATGAAAAAAAGGGGAAAAAATAATAGTAATTAGAACGAAGATTAATGAATCAGTTACTTTTCTAAGGTGTTCAAGGAGCCGAAGACGTGGGGCATGGCGGAAGGAACCTGCAACTCCTACGGAGCCTTCCTGACCAGCGTAGGAAGCGCGGAGGAGCAAGGGTATCTGCAGAGGTGCGTGGTTTTGTCTTTTTTTGGGGGGAGGGGGGGGAGGTATTATGGGTGTGTGTGGATTTGGGAGGTCGTGTGTGTTTGTTTTTTGCTAGATTTTTGTGTAATTTTATTTTACTTTGTTTTGTTTAATATGTGTGTATGTATGCATGCATGCATGTATGTATGTATGTATGTATGTATGTATGTATGTATGTATGTATGTATGTATGTATATATATATATATATATATATATATATATATATATATATATATATATATTTTTTTTTTTTTTTTTTTTTTTTTTTTTTTTTTTTTTTTTTTTTCTTTCTTTTTGGATAAATTATTCCAGTTTCGGGCGATTGGATCCGAGTGAATTATTGTCATGGTCGTCGTCACAGTTATGGATCATTACCACTGCTATTACCATCACCACCCTCACCCTCACCCTTATCCTCACCCTCACCCTTACCTCACCCTCACCCTCTCCCTTACCCTTACCCCTACCCACCTACCTTACCCTCACCCTCACTCTCACCTCCTCACTCTCACCCTCACCCTTAACCTCTCCCTCACCCTCACCCTCACCCTTACCCTCACTCTCACCCTCACCCTTTCCCTCTCCTCACCCTCCCTCTTTCCTCACCCTTACCCTCTCCCTCACCCTTACCCTCTCCCTCACCCTCCCTTACCCTCACCATCACTCTCACCCTCACTCTCACCCTCACCCTTACCCTCACTCTCTCCTTCACCCTCTCCCTCACTCTCACCCTTACCCTCTCCTTCACCCTCACTTTCATCCTCTCCCTTACCCTCACCCTCACCCTGACTCTCACCCTCACCCTCACCCTTACTCTCACTCTCACTTTCACCGTCTCCCTCACCCTCACTCCCACCCTTACCCTCGCTCTCACCCTCACCCTCACCATCACCACCACCCTCACCCTTACCCTCACTCTCACCCTCACCCTATCCCTCACCCTCACCCTCACCTTCACCTTCATTGTCAGCCTTATTATGAAGATGACTGACCCTTCCATTCCCTCTCCTACAGCCTTCCCGGCATCAGCAGCATCAGTGGGGATTTTCTCTCGATTTGGGTCGGATTCCATCTTGCTGCGGATTCAGGTAAGGAAGGAAGGAGGGAAGGGAGGGAGGGAGAGAAGGAGGGAGGGAAGAGAGGGACTGAGGGAAGGGAGGGAAGAGATGGGAAGGGATGGAGGGAAAGGAGGCAAGGGAGAGAGGGAAGGGAGGAAAGGGAGGGAAGGAGGGAGGGAAGGCAGGAGGAAGAATGGGGAGAGAGGAGGGGGAAGAAGAAGGCCTGTGAGGAAGGAGAAACGAGGGAAGGATAGAGGGAGGGAGAAGGGGATAGAAGGAAGGAAGAGAAGAAGAAGAATGAAGAGAGAGAGAGGAAAAAGATGGAAGATAACTAAAGATACATAAAATGAGAGGAGAAAGAATGAAAAGTAGGAAAGGAGGGACAAAGGGAAGAGGGAAGAGAGCGAGAAGAGAGACTGGGAGAGAGGGATGTATGGAGAAAGGAAGAGCAGGAGAGAGAGAGAGAGAGAGAGAGAGAGAGAGAGAGAGAGAGAGAGAGAGAGAGAGAGAGAGAGAGAGAAGAGAGAGAGAGAGAGAGAGAGAGAGAGAGAGAAAGAGAGAGAGAAAGAGAAAGAAATGAGAGAAATATATATATTATATTATATATATATATATATATATATATATATATATATATATATATATATATATATATATATATATATATATATATAGAGAGAGAGAGAGAGGAGAGAGAGAGAGAGAGAGAGGAGAGAGAGAGAGAGAGAGAGAGAGAGAGAGAGAGAGAGAGAGAGAGAAAGAGAAGAAGAGAGAAATAGGAGAGAGAGAGAGAGAGAGAGAGAGAGAGAGGAAATAGAGATCGGGGAAAGAGGGAGGAAAGAAGAAAGAAGAAAGGAAAGAGAAAAGAAAGAGAGAGAGCAGAAGAAAAGAAAAGAGAAAGAGATGTCAAGCAAGAAACTCAAACCAGAGAACGTGGAGTAACCTCAACGCCGTGCAAGTAGCTATACCATCCTCTCTCTCTCCATCTCCCTTTACCTTCCCCCTCCCCTCTCTCTCTCTTTTCTTCCTCCCTCCTTCCTTTCATCCTACTCTCTCCCTCTCCCTTGCTCCCCCTCCCTCCCTCACTCCTTCCCTCCCCTTCCCTCCCACTCTATCCCTCTCCCTCTCTCTCTCCTTCCCTCCCCCACCTTCACGAAAAACCCAAATCCCTAATTCTAATTTCCTGCTAATTCCCCCCCCCCCAGGGTATTACTGGACAGATGGCTCAGCAGCGGATTACGTCGACTGGGCAGTTGGTCAGCCGGACAGCCATCTGGGGAGGGAAGGCTGCGTGCTGGTGGATAAAGTGACGTTCAAGATGTCCGATTCCGTTTGCGAGACGTTCCAGCCGTTCATCTGCGAGGCGGCGGAAGGTAATTTTTTTTCTTTTTCTTTTTTTTAGGGTGGGTGAGGGTGAGTTGGGGGTAGGGGGGTGGGGATGTATATTTGTTTATATAGTTTGTGGTTTTTACTTATTCCCCTCCATAGACAAAGGAAAGAAAAAAGAAAAGAAGATTAAAAAAGAAAAGAGATAAAAACATCCCTCTCTCACAGGCATTTTGTTGTGAATAAACAGATAATTAAACGAATAAACGGAATAAAATGAATAAATAGATAAATAAACATATTGATAGATACATAAATGCATTAAGAAAAAAAGAAGAATCAAAATCAAAACCTCACATCCCCCAATTTTTTTTTAATCAACTGAAAAAAGTAAAAAAAAAAAAAAAAAAAAAAAAAAGAAGAAGAAAACCAAAACCTCCCCCCTCCCTCTCAAAAAAATAAAAAATAAAAATACTGACCCTTCCCTCCGCCAGGCACCATGCTGACGACCCAAGCCCCGCCCACCCAGACCCCGGATGTGCCCTGCGACGACGACCCCTCGTGGCTCCTCTTCAACGACTACTGTTACAAGTTCATTTCCGAGGCCGACGAAGCCCCGCAGACGTGGTGGTCGTCGCACAGGCTGTGTCGCAACGAAGGGGGGGAGCTGGCGTCGATTCACACTTTCGAGGAGAACTATTGGATCGTGTCGAAGGTGGGTTGGGGAGGTGGGTCGGGAAGAGTGGGTTGGGAGGAGTGGTTGGGTTGGGAAGGTGGGTTCGGGATAGGTGGGAGTGGGGAGGTCGGTTGGGGTGTTGGGAGGGGTGGGTGGCTTGGGAAGGTGGGTTTGGGGATGGGGGGTGGGAGTGAGAATGGAAGAGTGGCTTTGGGAGGGTAAATGAGGAAGGGGTGGGAGGAGGAGCTGGGTTGGGAGGGTGTGGGTTTTAAGATAGGTTGGTAGGTGGGCTTGAGAGGTGGTTGGAGGAGGAGGAGGTGGATGGGAGTGGAAAAGTGGGTGGTTGGGTTTTTAAGGGTGGGTTTTATGGGTTGGTTGGGGCGGCCTGCGTTGAATAATAGGTGGGTTAGGTTGACACGTCCATGGGATTCAAGGCCGGGATGGGGTAGGTTAGAGTGGGCTGGGAAGGGTGGGTTGGGTGGGTTGCATTAGGGCTCGGGCTAAGAGCACAGGGGTGGGTTCAGTGCTAGGTGGGTTAAGGGTGAGGGTGAGGAAGGGAGAGAAGGAAAGGATGATAGGGAGTGGGGTGTAGATGTATGAAAATATATACTGAGATATTTAGAGGTATAGGCAGACAGATAAAATGATAAAGAATGAGAAAACTCACTACTATCCTGTTCTAATCTCTGTCTCTCTTCCTCTGTCTTGTTCTTTCTCTCTCTCCTTCCCTTTCTCTTGCTCTACTCTCTCTCTCTTCCCCTCTATCCTGTTTTTTCTCTCTCTCCCTCCCTTTCTCTTGCTCTACTCTCTCTCTCTTCCCCTCTATCCTGTTCTACTTTCTGTCTCTCTCTCCCTCAATCTTATTTTTTTTCTCTCTCTCTCCCTCCCTCTGTCCCGCTCTACCCTTTCTCTCTCTCTCCCTCTGTCCTGTTTTACTTTCACTCTCTCCCCATTCTCCTTAACAACTTCCCTATTCCTACTTTCCATTCATCTCCGAATCCCCTTTTCTCACCTCTCCCTTTTCATATCTTTCCCCTCGCAGATCTACAACAAGACTGACCAGACGCTGTGGATCGGTGGGCGGTCCAAGCTGGACAGCAGTTACGAATGGCTGGATGGCTCCGTCTTCGACTTCATAAACTGGGCCGAGGGCGAACCGAACAACTTCTTGGGTAAGGTTTCGGACGCGTGGAGACAATGGGGGGTGGGGGTGGGGGTAATTGCGAGAATAGAAGTGTGCGAATAGAAATGGAATAAGTAATAGAGTGAGATGTTTTGTTGCGGAAAAAGTAGTTGGTTGTTATTTTGTTTGCGCGTGAACGTACTGACGCACACGCAACCGCGCACGTACTCACGCTCACGCACCCACACACGCACTCGCACACGATCACACAAGCACACACACACACACACACACACACACACACACACACACACACATACACACACACACACACACACACACACACACACACACACACACACACACACACACACACACACACACACACACACACACACACACACACACACACACACACACACACACCACACACACACCACACCACACACACACACACACACACACACACACACACACACACACACACACACACACACACACACACACACACACACACACACATACATAACACACACACACACACCTACACTCACACACATAAAACAAAACCAACAATAAAACAGCAAGAAAAAAGAAAAAAAAGATTCAACAAATATCACTGACCCCTCCCTCTCTCCCCCTCATTCACCCCCAAGACCAAGAGGACTGCATCGGCATGTACACGCGGGCATCCGGGTACTGGAACGACCAGAACTGCGCCCACACCGAGGGGCGTATCTGCAAGCGACCCCACCACGCCACGCTGCCCCCCGCCCAGTCGACCGTCGCTCCCGAGGGCCACTGCCCGTCGGGGTGGCTGCATGTCGGTGAGTTCGGGGATGGGAGCATGTTGGGGAGGGTATGTTGGGGGTATGTTGTTAGGGTTTGTTGGGGTGTATGTTGTTTTCTTTGTTTAAATTAGATTTCAGTGCACTATTAAAGACAAGTCTCTCTCTCCTCTCTCTCTCTCTCTCTCTCTCTCTCTCTCTCTCTCTCTCTCTCTCTCTCTCTCTCTCTCTCTCTCTCTCTCTCTTTCCCTCTCCTCTTCTTGCTCTTTTTTTTTTTGTCCTTTCCTCCTTCCTTCCCTCATTTTCTCCATCCCTCCTTCTCCCCCCCCCTTTCTGTCTATCTATACACTTACCTACCTTTTACCTACCCACCTATCTATCTATCTACTTACCTACCAACCTACCTACCTATCTATATATCTGTCTACCTACCTACTTTTCTATCTATCTACCTACCAACCTACGAATCTATCTACTTACTTATATATCTATTTATCTACCTACCAACCTACTTATCTATCTATCTACCTACGAAACTACTTATCTACCTACGTATCTAACTGCCTGCCTACCTACTTATCTATGTACCTACCTATCTATCTATCTGTCTCCCCTTCTAGGATCGAAATGCTTCAAGTTCTTCACGGAGAGGTTGACCTTCGACGATGCCCGAACGGCTTGCCAAGCGCAGGGGCCTGGCGTGGACATGATCAGCGTTCATTCGTCCAGTGAACAAGGTGGGTGCTCATGGCTGTTCACTTGTTGTTCACTTGTTCATGACAGGTTGTTCAGCTGGTTGTTCATGGCTGTTTTTTACCTTATATATATATATATATATATATATATATATATATACATATATATATCATATATATATATATATATATATATATATATATATATATATATATATATATATATGTATACATATATATATATATGTATACATATATATATATATATAATATATATATATATATATATATATATATATATATATATATATATATATTGATGCTTGGAGTTGAAATTTTATTTATTCATTTTATTTTTTTATTATTTTTTTTTTCAAAATGTAATTGTGATATTGTTGTGATATAGGTCTAGTATTCTTAAAGAAATTGTTCTTAATAATTTTCATATATTGTTCATGATGAACTGTCCTTATGGTCAATGTCTCCTTGCCATCATCATCATCATCATCATCAACATCATCAGCACCCCCACCACTACCACCATCATCACCACCCCCACCCCCACCACCGCCATCATCATAATCATCATCATCACCACTACCACCCATTACCATCATCTTAATCACCACCACCACCACTACCATTATCATCATCATCATCATCATCATCATCACCACTACCATTATTACCATCATCTTCATCATCATCATAATCATCACCACCATCCCACCCCCATCACTAACCCCCCCCCCCCCCCCCCCCAGCCCACCTGTCCGCCGCCCTTG
This sequence comes from Penaeus vannamei, assembly GCF_003789085.1. Classification (NCBI taxonomy): domain Eukaryota; kingdom Metazoa; phylum Arthropoda; class Malacostraca; order Decapoda; family Penaeidae; genus Penaeus; species Penaeus vannamei. The sequence continues at coordinate 88,928 of NW_020870924.1, forward strand.
GCCAGATGCAGGTCAACACGTGGCTGGGGATGCGGAACGAGCGCGGCTTCCACTGGGTCGACCAATCAGCTGTGACCTACACCAACTGGGCGCCGGGAGAGCCCAACGGCCACTACTATGGGGTGAGGAAGGGGTCTTACGGGGGGTGTTATGGGGGTGGTAGGGGGGGTGGTGGGGGTGGAGGGGTGTTGGTGTGGGTGTTTGTGTATGAAGGGTATTTGGATCTGTGTGTGTGTAGTAGGGTAGATAAATAAATAGATATAGATATAGGTAGGTAGATATATATAGGTAGATAAATAGACACATTGATAGCTAAAACACACACACACACACACACACACACACACACCACACACACACACACCACACACACACACATATATATAATATATATATATATATATATTATATATATAATATATATATATATATGTAGAGAGAGAGAGAGAGAGAGAGAGAGAGAGAGAGAGAGAGAGAGAGAGAGAGAGAGAGGAGAGAGAGAGAGAGAGAGAGAGAGAGAGAGAGAGAGAGAGAGAGAGAGAGAGAGAGAGAGAGAGAGAGAGAGAGAGAGAGAGAAAGAGAGAAAGAGAGAGCAAACAAGAGAAAAGAAAGAGAAAGAGAAAGAGTGAGAGAGTAAGAAAGGGGATTTTTCCACTTTCTATCTCCAAAATCGATAATTCGGGGATATATTATCAAAATATTCACATTAATGATAAATGTTACTCTTGAAAGATATACACATAAACACGTACAATAGAATGAGGCAATCAAAATGTCTTAGATGATTTATGATCAGATTAAAAAATCTGTGTTTACGTTTTATTGCAGTTATT
>NW_020870924.1:94760-100245 GCF_003789085.1 Penaeus vannamei
TGTCCCAGCAAAGACTGCCCATTGTAACAAATATAATTAAAACTAAATCTTAAATCTTCAAAATCCTCCTCTTATTGCTCTTTTCCTTTTCTCTTCATCTTATTCCATCCTCCTTTCCCAACTTTGTTTTCTTTCATTTACTGTATTCTTCCTCACTTTCTCTTTATACTCTCTGTTCCTCATTAAAATATATATATATATATATATATATATATATATATATATATATGTATATATATATATATATATATATATATATATATATATATATAATATATATATATATATATAAAGAAACATGTATATTTAAAAAAATATACATATTTTTTTTTTTTTAATAAATGTTATTCTCCCTTGGCCTTCCTCTTCCTCCCCCACACAGGACAAAGTGCAGTACCGCTGGTCCGACGACTGGCCGACCATCTACACGAACTGGGCCAAGAACGAGCCCAACACCAACCAGACGGACTACAACTGTGTGAGGCTGAGCGCCATCAAAGACGGGTCGTGGTACAGCGAGCTCTGTACCGAGAAGAGGCCTTACGTCTGCAAGCACAAGGATGGTAAGGGGGTATAGGGAGGAAGGGAGATAGGGTGATAAAGAGGAGGAGGAGGAACGCGGATAAAAAGAGTGAGGAATAGGTTTCTGAATAGAGAGCTGTGTGTGATTTTTTAATAGGTCTTAAGGTCTGAGAGTACAAAGGGGTAAGGAGAATGGGGAGGGAGATATGGTGATAAAGAAGAGGGATAGATTTCTGAATAGCGAGCTTTGTTCTGATAATAGATCTTATGATTGCAAGGGCAATGATGATAAGGGGTATGAAGAAGAATGGAAATATGTGATAAGGAGGGCGAGGGATAGGCGAGGAGGAACGCAGGTAAAGCGAAAAGGCCGAGGAATAGTTTTTTGAAGAGATAACTGTTTTCTGAGAATAGGCCTTTCGTCTGCAAACGCAAGGATTGTGAAGGGAATGAAGTGGAACGGAGATTTGTTGATAAAGACAAAGAGGGTGAGGAATAGGGGAAGAGAAACACAGATTAAAAGGGTGAAAGAATGGGTTTTGATAGGTATAATTTTTTTTTGAATAGCGAATGTGTTCTAATAACAGGACGTCTACAAGCACAGGGGCGGGAGACTATGAAGCTCATTAAGTTTGAAGAAGAGTTGTGAGATTGCGAGCAATGTTTTGAGAAGTTATAAGTCTAATAGCATAAAGATGGTAGGTTATGAGGGGAATGACTGATTGTAATAGCGAGGGTTACATTTAGGTTTCCCGAATAGCGAATGATTCTGTCAAAGTGATTCGTCCGTTAGAAGAAAGACGTTATGTAATGTGCAGGATTCCTACTGAACATATTGTAAATAAAAGAACGAGAAGAAGAACAAGAAAATACAAGAATAAAAGTAGACACACGGATAATGAGGGTTAATAAACAGAATGCTGAGAAGAGGTCATATATGTAAGCCTAATGGTACTAGGATATTAGGAGAAACACAACCACAATGATAAAAGTTAGTGGTCCAGAGGAACTGTTTTGACACGGTCGTATGTCGGCAGCGGTAAAGAGGAGACAGTGGGTTGTGAAATCAAACATAACCACAATAATGATGCTGAAGGTAGCGTCATAGTACGGCGAAGAATGTCCTGAAATTATGAAACGAAAGAAAGAAATAATAAATGCTAATAAAAGGTAGTGTCATAGCGCTGCGGAATGTGTTCTGAACTTATGAAATAATAAAACAAAAAAAATATTATGGTATCGGTATCAGGCTATTTTTTCGATAGGTACAGTCATTCTTTAATAGTAATAATTGTAATAATAACAAAAATTAAGATAATGTTAACGATAAAAATATAATCATATTTCGTAATGATTATGATAACACCAAAATAAAAAGAAATGAATATAATGGAGTCATTATAAGAACAATGACAGCAGTAACAATTATCAAAGTATAAACAAGAATTATTAAACAAAACAATGGAAATAACAATAACGAAAAATATTAATTCCACAACACGCCAGCACATATAAGACCGCACGTCCTTTATCATTAATTAAAGCCAGCATGAACGCATTCAAACACCTCCGAACTCCCCCCCCCCTCTCCCTAACAGGTCCCGTGCCCCCCCCGACCCCCCAGCCACGGGAAGGTGTCCGGACGATCGCTGGCTCAACCTTGGCGGCGGCTTCTGCTACCTCGTCGTCGAATCCGCCAAGCCGTGGAATGACGCGAGTATGAAGTGAGTTCTGGATTCTATTTTGATTATCTGTTATGACCGTCTGTTTCACTGTCTGTTTGTCTGCTTACCTACCTGTATGTCTCTGTCTGTCTTTCTGTCTCTCTCTCTTTCTCTCTCTCTCTCTCTCTCTCTCTCTCTCTCTCTCTCTCTCTCTCTCTCTCTCTCTCTCTCTCTCTCTCTCTCTCTCTCTCTCTGTCTGTCTGTCTGTCTGTCTGTCTGTCTATCTGTCTGTCTCTCTCTCTCCCAAAGAAGGGAAAAAAGAGGGAAAAGGGGAAGAGATGGAAAAAGAGAAAAAAAGAGGAAAAGGCAAATGCAGCCACAAAAAGAAAAAGAAAAAGAAAAAGATAGTAACAAAAAGAAAAAGTCCATGACAGATTAGTGGCATGCCGAGCGTAGTCATGTGTCACGTGACTTACGACACGTGCTCATGACGGAGAGCGACTAATGGGCCTTAACCCATGGCGAGGGAAGGGTTATTGTGGGTAATAGTGGTCATTCTGCGAGGTCATGGGGGTGGAGTCTCCGTGGGATGGGCGGGCTGTGTCGGCGGCTGCGGAGGTTTTGCTTTTATTGATGTTTTTGTTTTATTGATCGTTGTTGGTGTAATTATCATTGTTTTTATTATTGCTATCATTGTTATTTACATTGTTATTGTTATTAGTTGTTGGTGTTATTATTATTGTTATTATCATGATTATTATTACTTTTGTTAATATTATCATTATTATTATTGTTATTGTTGTTGTTATTATTATTATTATCAATATCATTATTATTTTATTATCATTATTATTATTATTATTATTATTATTATTATTATTATTATTATTATTATTATTGCCATTATGCTTCATCAATTCATACGAATTTCAAAATATTCTCATGATAATTAGTTTTTCGTTTTGAAGGTTATCTGAAACACTAAGTTGAATACTTAGGATTCGTAAAAAGAAAAAAAAAAATCTTTAGAATTCCTTTTTGCAATGTCTCAACGGAAGAAATCTTTCTCTGACATGCAATTTTGCATATTGTTTGACATTATCTTAATAACTTATAATACTGGCAATACAATTTGTATATTTTATTTTGGTGATAGTAAATACCAGTGGTATGTATTACCTTGAGAGCGTTCAAACTTACATGTTCAAGAATTTCGAACAATCTGAACGGTCATAAATAAATTCATTAATAAGAATATTAAGTAAAAAATGTGTTTAAAAAGAAGAACTAAAAAAATGTGCAAGACCTACAAATAAAAGATTAACTAAGTATTTCCATAAGGTAACTGGACCAAACATAATATAAAGAAAATAAAAAAAGAAAGTCGGGAACATCTACACGGAAAAGTAAATAAACAGGGGTTACACTCAGAAAAAGAATCAGGAAAATCAACGAAGAACAGGAATTTCTTTCTTTCTTTTTCCTATTCTCTAATATCGTCTTTGTTTCTTTCTTCCAGATGCGTGCAGGAAAATTCCCACCTCGCCTCGATCCACTCCCAGCAAGAAATGGATCTGATAACGATGGCGACCCACAAGTTCAGGGATCCGCTGTGGATCGGCTTGGTGCAGAAGACTAGCGGTGCGCATGTCGATCGTGTTTTGTTTTCTGGCTTTTTTTTATTGTTTTAATTTTTGTGGCTTTTATTTTGGCATTTGGCTGAAGGAGAGGTAATAGATGTCGTATAGCAAGGGAGGAGTGAGGGAAAATGGTGGGGAAGAAGAGAAAAAGGAAGGGAAGAGGCTGCAGAAAACTGGTGGTGCGCATGCCGATGTTTTTTTTTTTTCTATTCCGTTTTGATTTTTGTGGCTTTTATTTTGGCATTTAGTTGAAGGAGAGAAAGGAAAGGAAAGAGGATGCAGAAGACTAGCGGTGCGCATTCCGACTTTTCTTTCTTTTTTGGCTTTTGTTTTAGGGGAAGGCTAGATCAGGAGCAACTCGAGGAGAAGAAGAAGAAGAAAAAAAAACATGGGGTTTATTTAGGTGGCGTCACAAACGTTACGGATGCTTTGTGAATATGGTCGATCATTTTAGTCTTTTCAATTTTCAAAAAGGATTATTTTAATGATTATATTTTCATTGAACAATCATCAAAACAGACGCCATGACACCTCCACGAGTTGCTACGGATCTAGCCTTTCCCTTTTGTTTTAGGAGGGAGGGAGAAAGTGAGATATAAAATATAATAGCCAATCCGACAACGAGGTATAGGATGAGAGGAGTGGAAGAAAACGACGGGGAAGGAGTGAAGAAGGAAGGAATTAGGTTAGTTACAGATAGACGGAAGGAAGAGATCGTTTGTGCAGACGACTTCCGGTAGGCATCCAGTTCGTGTTTTTTTTTCTTTTTTTTTTTCTTTATTTTGTCTTTTATTTTACGGAGAGGGAATATATGAGGTATAGGATGGGGGGAAGGAATGATGGGGAAGGAGAGAAGGAAGGAAGGAGGATGGGGATAGAGATAGAAGGAAGGGATGTATGAGAGAGAAAGGGAGACAGAGTAAAGAGGAAGAAGAGGAAGATGGAGAAGAAAAAAGATGACGAAGGGAAGATAGAGCAGAAAAAAAATAATGAAGGGGAAGATGGAGAAAAAAAGATGACGAAGAAGAGGGAAGGAATACGACGAGAGAGAAGGATGGACAAAAGAAAAAAAAAAAAAGATAATTCACCCGATGTTTTTGTTTTGTTTTTTGGATTATGTTTGCGAAGACGAATGAGGGAGAAAGCAAGGGAGAAAAAGACGGGGAAGGAGAATAGATGGAGATGAGGGAAGGAATGAGGTTGGAGAAGGAAAGGATAGAAAAAAACAAAACAAAACGCAATTCTGTTTTCATTTACATATTCCTTAATGAAAGGGAATGGGAGAAAGGGAGGGAGAGAGAGACCAAGCACCTCACACACACACACACACACACACACACACACACACACACACACAACACACACACACACAACACACACACACACACACACACACACACACACACACACACATATATACATACACACACACACACACACACACACACACACACACACACACACACACACACACACACACACACACACACACACACACACACACACACACACACCACACACGCACCCCCCCCCACCCCACACGCACACACGTACACACACATTATAAATACATACACCGGATGTACATAAGATAATACAGGCCAAAGCACTTCCCATTTGGTCTCTTGTTAGTGACAGTGGGCGGAGCCTAATAGATGT
>NW_020870924.1:113673-121173 GCF_003789085.1 Penaeus vannamei
GTGACCCCGGTGTAAGGGGGAGGGAAGGGGGAAGGTAATGAGATGAAGTTAGAGAGTGAGAGTAGTGGAAGGAATGGAGGGGGAGGGGGTTATCAGCTTATGCCTCTCCGTCCTCTCGCCGCCGCCGAAAGCATGTGAGGCAGCTCGGGAGCTTCGCCGTAATCACCGTCATTATTTTGCGAGTGCTGTGCGATAACGATGTAGTTTGTTCACCGGGAGTTCGTTGCGTGTGGGTGTCGGGAGGTGCTTGGCGGAGATGGGATCGTTGGTGGCGGGGATGGGTGTAGGTGGCGGGGATTTGGGTGTAGGTGACCGGGGGCGTGGGCGTGCGTGAGCGGCAGGCTAGTCGTGTTTTTTTTTTTTTTTGTTTTTTTTTTAAGGAACGAAAATAAATAGACGATGGGTAGGAAATAATTAGTGAATGAATGAATGACATGAAGGTAGATAAATGGGCGAGTGGTAGAGAAGGCGGTTTCTTTTCATTTCATTTTCTTGTGAATTATTTCTTTCTTAATCTTAAAAAGAAATGAATGAATTTTATTGAGATGGAGATTGGTAGGTAAATGTTAAATAAGTGTTTTTTTCATGTTTGGGAAGACGTCCGTAGTGATAAGTATTGTGTGTGAGTGAGCCTGTGGGAGGGGGTGTGCGGATGGATGTGGCAGGTTGAGCTTTTGATAGGCTTTGAATGGATGGAATGCAGGGCGAGCAAGATAAGAGGGAAGGGGAGAGGGAGTGATAGAGAGAGAGTTTCAATGTTTAAAGGGGGCAGAGAGGAGGGAGATGAGAGAGAGAGAGGAGACGAGAGACGAGAGAGAGAGAGAGAGAGAGAGAGAGAGAGAGAGAGAGAGAGAGAGAGAGAGAGAGAGAGAGAGAGAGAGAGAGAGAGAGAGGTCGATGGAGGGGAAGATAGAAAGAAAAAGAGGGACACACACACGCACGTACGCACGCATGCATGCGCCATTTAGACAGACAGACAGACAAAGGATAAGAGAGAGAGAGAGAGAGAGAGAGAGAGAGAGATAAAGACGTAGCTACATAATGTCTATATTCATGACCTGTGTGTGCGTGTGCTTGCATTTGGGTTTGCAATTACACCCAGGCGGGTCAGAGTTCGGCCGGCACGCACACAGGCAGAGAATGGGAGTGGCCGAGGGGGAGAGGCCATAGGGGAGTGGCCGAGTGGAGTGGCCGAGGGGAGAGGCCATAGGGGAGTGGCCGAGTGGGAGTGGCCGAGGGGGAGACGCCGTAGGGGAGTGGCCAGGCGAGGCGGTGGTGACCAGCTCGTGATGAATGGCACTTTGGCACGGGTTGGCTGGCGCGTCTCTGCTGGAGTGTGTTGGCCCATCGCTTGAGGTCTGTCTGACTGTCATTTTCTCTCTCTCTCTCTCTCTCTCTCTCTCTTCTCTCTCTCTCTCTCTCTCTCTCTCTCTCTCTCTCTCTCTCTCTCTCTCTCTCTCTCTCTCTCTCTCTCTCTCTCTCTGTCCCATGTATATTTTACAATGCTGACGTAAGTATGTGTCTGCCTGTGTATTTATTGTCTCTTTGTCTGTGAATGTGAATTTTTGTTTCTCTGTGCGTTTGCGTGTACGTGCGTGTTTGTGTGTGAGTGAGTGTGTGTGTGTGTGTGTGTGTGTGTGTGTGTGTGTGTGTGTGTGTGTGTGTGTGTGTGTGTGTGTGTGTGTGTGTGTGTGTGTGTGTGTGTGTGTGTAACGTGCGTCTTTGCCTATGTATGCGTGCGTTTTATGAAGGTATCTTTCGGCGTGCGGCAGGCGGGTAAAAAGGCCGAAGTAGCCAGCGTGCCCTTAATGATGAGCTTATTTCCCGCCGCCTGGTAAAGCGTCTTAGGTCGCCTTGATCTCTTCCTCTCTTCTAGGTAGTTTTTTATCCTCGTAAATGTGGAGAAGAAATGGTAGATTTTTTTTTTATTTCCCGCACCAAAATTCCAGAAAAAATCGTTTGTTCTTTATTATATGATTTTTTATGATTAAGCAGAATGGAATGGGAATCTGTTCTTTACAGATAGAACAGAGGGGTTAGGTTAGTCTATGTATAGTGTATTCTCTCAGTAGTAGTTGCTGTTTTGGTATTAACACTAAAATTTAAGGGTGAATCTTCTCATTTCTTAGTATGATGTTATATAAACATGCATACAATGTAAATAGTATGTAAACATTGCAACTGATAAACTGAAGATTCGTGTGCATTTCTCGCAAACAGGCATATTTTACATGACATGAAATTCGTGAAACGCGATATTTTTTTTCATTATATTTCAAAAGAGAGAGAGAGAGGACAATAACCTCAAAAGAAGAAAGAATGAGAGAGAGGTGAAAGAAAACACCAGAGATGAGAAAAAGAGATTGAATGAGAAATAGACAGTACCTTAAAATGACTCAGAAGTATCAGAGAAATGAGGACAAAGATGTTTCTTAAGAGAAATGATCAAACTTCAATAGAATAAATGAAAATATCCCCTGTATCCCTTAAAATTAGAAAATTAAAACAATAATGAGAGGAAAATGTGAAATATATATTTTTTTCATGAGAAAAGAAAAGAAAAACAAAAGGTGACATTATCTAAAAGAGAAACTAACAGTAATTGAAGACCAAAGAGAAAAGGAAAAACGAAAGATAAAAAAAACAAATAGAGAAACGTTGGAAATAGTCGCTGACGAGAAAAGAGAATGATTGAGTAATTAGGCGCGTAAGGCAATGATGACGTTAAAGTTATCAATAAGTTGCTTCTTAATATACCTGTCAGTTTGAAATTGCGCTCCAGGGAATTCGACTTTTTTTCCGTGTTATCGATGTTGCTGTTTGTCATGGCTGTTTTGGTATTGTTATTATATCATCATCATTATTAGCTTGTTTTTACCATTGTATTTATTATTTAATGATGGAACGAGAGATATAGAAAGAGAGAGGAGGAGGAGGAGGAGGAGAAGGAGAAGGAGAAGGAGAAGGAGAAGGAGGAGAAGGAGAAGGAGAAGAGGAAAAGGAGAAGGAGAGGAGAAAGGAAAAGGAAAGGAAAAGGAAAAGGAAAAGGAGAAGGAGAAGGAGAAGAAATCGTTGATTTTATAGTCTATAAATGTATCGAGGAGCATCTCCACTTATTTTGTTTTACAATAATCACTATATCAGTTATACATCATAACTGTATCTATATATCTATCTATCCATTTATCTTCCATATCTATCTATCTATATATATCTACCTATCTGTCTATCTATCTCTCTATCTATCTATCTATATCTATCTATCTATCTATCTATCTATCTATCTATCTCTATCTATCTCTATCTATCTATCTATCTCTATCTATCTATCTATCTATTTATCTATCTATATCTATCTATCTATCTATCTATCTATCTATCTATCTATCTATCTATCTATCTATCTATCTATCTATCTATCTCTATATATATATATATATATATATATATACATACTTACACATATATACATACATACATACATATATATATGCATATACATGTATATCTTTATTGATTAGTTTTTATTTTTATGTACATTTTACCCGTAACCATACGTATATTAATGTATATTTCTAACAAAGTTTTTTTCTCCTCCCTCTCCCAGGTAAGGAAGGACCAAGTGACAGCATCCGGAAGATCGAAGATCCGCGGGCGGTGAGTGCGGGGCGCCGGGCTCGGAAATGCTTCGGGATTGGGGGATTGGGGCGGGGGATTACTTGTGGGGCAGGGTGAAAGGGGCCTGTTATTGATACTGAGGGAAAGGGAGAGAAGGAGAGAGGTGTCTTTGGGAGGGGAGGGGAAAGAGAGAAGATGGTAGATGTGGAGGGGGTTGGGTGGTGGTGGTAAAGGGGGGGGGGAGGTGATGATGGGTGATGATGGTGGAGGTAGAGGTAGAATTGAAAGTATTGAGGATGAGGGAGGAGGAATTGGTTAAGGTGAAGACTGATGTGGAGGTGGAGGAGAGGGATAACAAGATCGACACGATACGGAGAAGTACAATCGCCAGCTATAGCATGTTCAAGATAATTGCAATATTTATATCAGGACTCCAGTATCAGCGGTGTTCATGATGCCCAGCACATACCATATATACCATAATATTTAACATATTCCATTATTGTACGCCATTATAGCTCTTTATGGTGCAGGTTAATGAAAGTTGATGTTCACGTCTCCCGTTCCCTGATTATTGGCCACCTGTCTGCCTGGCGTGGCGCGTGCAGCCCGGCGGTGAGAGATCGCGCTTGTTGCAAGCAATGAGCCTCTAGGGCGTGTGATTGCCGTCGGGATGGATGCAGGGAGAATAAATGGATGAGCGAACAAACGGAGGAGGATGAATGAATGAACGATGGTGAATGAATTGATAAAATGAGTTGAACAAATAGTGTGAATTTATGAATGAACGAAGGTGAACGAATGAATGCTTGAACGGGAGGTGAGCGATCGAACGTGAATCCGAGTGATCGAATGAATGAGAACGACCGTGGAACGTGAGGAGAACAACGAGCGACTGTAGGGAGAGGCGAGTAGACGAATGCGACAGTGAACGAGCGGGGAAACGAAGGGGACTGAGAGAAACGAGCGACAAGGAAACAAACGTGAAGCGACATGGAAAGAACAAACACCCACAAACAAGAAAAAACTAGATTACTAAGGAGGAGGAGGAAGAAGAAGAGGAGGAAGAGCAGAAGCAGCAGGAAGAAGAAGACGAAGAAGGGGAGAAGGAGGAATAGGGAGAAAAGAAGGAGAAATAGGGAGAAGAGAAGGAGGAAGGATGGGGAGGAGGAGGAGGAAGGGGTTGGAGAAGGAGGAGGAGGAAGAAGAAGAGGAGGAAGAGCAGAAGCAGCTGGAAGAAGAAGACGAAGAAGGGGGGAGGAAGGAATAGGAGAAAAAAGAAGAGAAATAGGGAGAAGAGAAGGAGGGGATGGGGAGGAGGAGGAGGAGGAAGGGGTTGGAGAAGGAGGAGGTGGAAGGAGGGAGAGGAGGAGGAGGGATAGGCGGCTGACCTTTGCCCTATCAAAGGGGAAGGGAGGAAGGTATTTCCAGTCTTTCGTCAAATAATGAGGGAAGCCGATGGAGGAGGAGGAGGAGGATTGTGGGTTTTCACGCCTCAGTAATAAAGAGAAGAAGAAGAAATGAAAAAAAGCTGGTGGATTATAGATAGTCGTTTTGGGATTTCTAATTCATCGAACTTCACATACAAGATTTCCCAGCCCCCGTTACCCCCCCCCCCCCCCCTTCGTTCATCGTCACAGGGAAGGAAGCCACGACAACGGTAATAACGACGGCAATTGACATAAATTACAGCGGCAGCGACGAACAATAACAATAACATCTATGTTCGATAACAACAACAACAGCAGTAGTAGTAGGCATCCATACTTTTGAGGACCGGGGCGTGAATGTTACTTCACTTTGCTGATTTCCCACCGGCGCAGAAACGTTGTGTGTGTGTGTGTGTGCGTATATGTGGTGTGTGTGTGTGTGTGTGTGTGTGTGTGTGTGTGTGTGTGTGTGTGTGCGCGTGTGTGTGTGTGTGTGTGTGTGTGTGTGTGTGTGTGTGTGTGTGTGTGTGTGTGTGTGTGTGTGCGTGTGCGTATGCGTATGCGTTTGAGTACACGCGTCTGTGTATGCGTCTCCCCTTACACCGTACGGCCTCTTAATACTGTTTAATACCGTGTGCTTGTTTTTGCTCTTCCCATTTATTATTGTTTTGTTTTCGTAGTGAGGGTCAAAGGTCGAGGGGAATCCTAACCTCTTTACCGCTGCCTGTCCATCGCCCTTTGGCCTTTAAAGAAAGCGCGGCTCCGGGATTCCTACGGCAAGCGGTTGGGCGGAGGAGACTGGGGAGGGGGGGAGGAGGGTGAAAGAGGAAAAGAAAGAGGAAGAGGAGAAAGAAGGAAAAGAAGGAAAGGAAAGAAAGAGGTGGGAGGAGAGAGGAGAAGGAGAGGAAGGCGGAGGGGGGGTGAAGGGAGAGGGTTTGCGCAAGGCTTTAAGGTGGGTTTCTTAGTGTTGTTGTGGTTATCGTCACTGTCGTTATCGCGTGTCATTATGGTCAGCAATCATCATTATCAACATCATCAACGACAGCCATCAGTCATCATCCAAAATGAATATTTAGCCGTGCATATTTTTGTTCCCGATAGTTATGCAGACGAAGAACATTGGCTATGATTTATTTCGGACGAGTCATCACTGTTTTCGCTGGCGTGGCCATTGTTCATGAAAGCGTCGCGTGTATGTTGCGTTTAATTAGAATGTTAACGATACATTTGTCCCCAAAAGTTACTTCGATTAATTGAACCGTAGATAGCAGTCCGGTGGGTGGAGAGGAGGGAGAGGGAGAAGGATAGCGGAGGAGGGAGAGGAAGAGAGAGATAGAGGGGGGAGGAAGGATAGAAGATGGAGAAGAGAGGGATGGGAGAAGGAAAGATGAAGGGGAGTGGGAGAGGATAGTGGAGGAAAGAAAGGGAGAAGGATAGGGGAGGTGATAGAGGGAGAGGGAGAGGAGAAAGGAAGATGGAAAGGGTTAGAGGAGAGGAAGAGGGAGAGAAGGAACGAGGGGGAAAGGGAGAGAACTAGAGGAGGAGATAGGGGTGAAGGATAAACGAGGGAGGCGATGATAAAGGAAAAAAGGGAGGAAGAGGGATAATAGAGGAAAAGGAAGAGGTAGAGGGAGAAGGATATAGGAAAAAGAATAGGGAGAGGGAGAAGGATATAGGAAGAGGAGAGAGAGAGTAATTAAGGAAGAGGGAGAGGGAGATATGAAGGATAGAGGAGTAGGGGGATGATAAAGAAAGAGGAGGGAGAGGGAGAAGGAACAGAGGATGAAGAGGGAGAGGGAGACAAGGTGAAGAACAAAGAGGAACGGAAAGTGAGTAGTAGACAGGGAGGGAGAAAGGGTGAGATAGAAAACGACAGATGAGGGAGTAGAAGAAGGAACAGAGAAGTGAGAGGGAAAGGTACATATAAGGAAGAAGAGAGAAAAGAGATAGAAGAGAGAAAAAAATAGACAAAACAGGAAAAAATGGAAACAAAGGGCGAAAAAAGAAAAGTATACTCGCGAACACATGTCGAGGATCAGTTGGAGTGTGACGCAATCTCTTCCCTGCGCGAGACAAAGGAGTCCATTGGCCCTGAAGCTTTTAGTCGGATATATTATTAAGTCCGGGAGAAAGAGAGAGGGAGAGTGAAGATGGAAGGGAGGGAGAGAGAGAGGAGGTAGGGATTGGGAGAGAAGAGGGGGGAGGGAAGGAGGGGAGGATGATGAAGAGAGAGAGAGAGAGAGAGAGAGAGAGAGAGAGAGAAGAGAGAGAGAAGAGAGAAGAGAGAGAGAGAGAGAGAGAGAGAGAGAGAGGAGAGAGAGAGAGAGAGAGAGGGGGGGGGGGAGAAAGAGAGATTGAGTGAGTGAGTGAGTGAGAGGAGGTGACGAGATGCCGCCGCCGCCGCTGTGCTTCGAGAGAGGGCGTGTGGATGTTTAGGAGGAGGAATCGGATG
>NW_020870924.1:128673-133673 GCF_003789085.1 Penaeus vannamei
TTTCCCTTTTTTAGAACGGAACCATCCTCTTCTCCATGTGGCAGGTGGATTAAAACGAAATAGTCGAAATACAGCATTGAAGGTACAAGGCGCGCAGCATGGCAACATAGAAGCAAAGATTGAATTGTCCAGATTCAGAGGGATAAGGGTTCGGCATGGGCGTGGGGGGGTAGCGGATGGCTCTGGATTGAAATAAAAGAGAGCGAGGAAAAGGAGGGATAGGAGGGGAAGGAGAGGGGAATAGTAGAGAGAAGGAGGGGGAGGAAGGAAGGAGGGGAATAGCAGAAGACAGGAAGGGGGAATAAGAGAGGAAGGAGGAGGTAATATAGAGGAGAGAGAAAGGAGGGCAGAGAAGAGAGGGGAATTTTCGGAGGGAGTAAAGAAAAGAAGAGTAGGAGGGGGATAGGGGAGAAAGACAGGGGAGAGAGAGGGGAATAACGGTGAAAATAATAATAGAGCGGAGAGGACTTTTTGCTTTGGTGGAGTGGGGAAGGGAAAGGGATGGAAAACAGTGGGAAAAGAAAAAACATAATTATCTATGAATGCAAGATAATAAAGAGAGATTAAACTAATGGTTAACTGCATATATCCATTAATCATTTATATAGGCAAGAGGAGGGGACGATTTTGATAGACAAAGAGGGAGAGAGAAGAGAAGAGAGTAGGAGGAGAGGAGAGAGAGAGAGAGAAGAGAGAGAGAGAGAGATGAGAGGAGAGAGAGAAGAGAGAGTAAGAGACGAGAGAGAGAGAGAAACCAGAAGAGTAGAGACGAGAGAGAGGAGACGAAGAGATGAGAAGAGAGAGAGAGAGAGGGTGAGAGAGAGAGAGAGAGAGGGAGAGAGAGAGAGAGAGAGAGAGAGGAAGAGAGAGAGAGAGAGGAGAGAGAAGAGAGAGAGAGAGAGAGAGAGAGAGAGAGAGAGAGAGAGAGAGAGAGAGAGAGAGAGACAGACAGACAGACATAGAGAGCCAGAGAGAGCCAAGACCTAGGGAGAGTTTAAGAAATTCTCCCCCCCTTCTCCTTTCCCCTTGTCCCCTCCCCTTCCCCTTGCCCCCCCCCCAGCTGGTGATAATCCACCTATTAGCACAGGTGTCGTAAATTAGTTGACGCTTCGGATCGCTTCAGACCGCAAATTACCTTTGAGGTTTACCGCTGATCATATATCACACACGATGGATGGACAGGGGTTGGAGGGTTGAGTGGGGTGGATGGGTGGAGGGACGGATGGTGCGGGCGGGTGGAAGGGGTGGGCGGGTGGAAGGGATGGGCGGGGTGGAGGGTGGGCGGGTGAAGGGGTGGGCGGTGGAAGGGGTTGGAGGGATGAAAGGTTTTGAGGGGCAGTGGAGGTGGGTGGATGGAAGGTTGGGTGGGGGGGGCGTGGACAGATGAAAAGGGTGATTGTGTGCGTAGGTAGGTGGATGAACGGATGGATGGGTGAGTGAGTGGATGGAGTAAGGATCAAGGCGTTTGTTAATATTCTCTCATTATAAATGTACTTCTGGATTCGATAGAATGATAATGGTAGCACCTTAAGAGACAAAGAACCAAAAAACAAAGAAGATATAATGACAACAACAAAAAATCATAATAACTTTGAACCCAGGCATCCGGACTTTGGCTCTCCCTCTTCTTTTTTTTAAGCTCACATCATTATTCTTTTCCTCTTTGGGAATGAGAAAAAAGTGCTGTTAGACTCATTGATGTTTGTGACGCTAACGAAGCAAGACGACAGTCCACTAATGGTGACATGATGAAGATATGATAGCTTTAATATATTCGTTATGCCGCTGCTTGTCTTTGCTTTTGGGTTGTTAGGTGTGAAGTGCCTCTTATGCCACGAGTAACGCCGTCGTTGTTCACGTCGACACTTAAGGCCTCCTCCCCAAGTGGTCACAGGCCTCGATCGCAAAACAAGGCCCGCCACCTCGACCAAGGAAGATGGTAGAGGCGGCTGTCCTTTCAGTCAACGAACGAACGAACGCCGCAACGGGGAGCCACGAACTAGCCAAGGTCGCCGCACGCCTAATTGGCGACGTGACCTGACCGCTCTGCACCAACCTATATATGAAAGATGGAATAATGCACTACCGCATTGATATGATGAATATATAAGACATATATATATATATATATATATATATATATATATTATATATATATATATTATATATATTATATAATTATATATATATATATATATATATATATATATTATATATATATATATGGGGGAGGGGGTATGGTGGTGTGCTTGGGGTATGCCTATGGTTTAGTGTTGTTGTAGATTTTTGCTCGAAAAATTCAGTTTCTTACATGTGCTTTTGCCCGAGTGTCTGAATATTCCGTATGAATATGTATCATTTGCATACATCCAATGTACATAAGATCTTTATTCCATCCGTGTATGCGTATGTAAGTATGTATCTATACACGCATTCATGGTTGTATTTCCAGACGTCTGCAATCACGAATTACTCACAACACGATTTCATCAGCAGCATATTGCAGACGCCAAAAAACGACCTAATTTGCCTTAACCAAATATTTTTATTGCAACTTCATTTGCATTCGGAACTGAAATTTGCAACTCCGAACTGGATCTTAATTAAAAAACACTCGATGAGGGTGAAAATGACAACAATGATAATGATGATAATAATGATAATGACAATAATGATAATAATAATATAAGGATGATACTAATGATAATAATAATATAAGGATGATACTAATGATATGAGGATGATGATATCAATGATAACAATAAGAATGATAATGATGATGATAATGATGATAATAACAAGAAGAAGAAGCATAAAGCTATTAACAACAACAGTAATAATAATAATGATATCATAAATGATAACAAAAATAATAATGTAGATAATTTACATAATACTAATAAAGAAAATAATAATAAGGGCAATGAACAGCAATGATAACAACAATGATAACCCATAAGACAGAAAATAAAGCGAGCGATTGCCTTTGATAAACGGCTGTTTTAATAAGCCTTTATTTGGCCTCATTACCGACATCTAATTAACCCGGAAGCAGATTGAAAGATTGCAGTAATCAGCGGCGTTATTTCCTCGTAGTTAATTGCTAATGATGACCGGGCTAATAATCCATCAATTAGAGGAGAAGAAGAGCGGGGAGGGGGAAGGGGAGGGGGAGGGAGCAAGTAATTATCTCCGGTTCTAAGAAGGGTTAGAGTTTAGTATTTAGTAATTATGTGCTACATTATAAACGCTTGCCGCCGTTTCATTTTGTGCTATAAAAGGGTAATCTTGTTTTTTCGCTTTTGTTGATGCAATGCAGTGGTCATGGGGAAAGATGGAGGTGGGTGGGCGAAGGAGAGGGAAAGGGGTGGGGGAGAAGGAGCAGAGGGACGAGAGGAAAAAAGGAGAGAGGAGAGAGGAAAGGAGGAGGAAAGCATGCGCAGCGTGGGTTGGAGAAGAGAGGCGGAAAGGGCGTGTCAGGGGAGGAGGAGCGAGGAACAGAGGAAAAGGAGAGAGGAGAGAGGAAAGGTTGGAGGTCGGTGGAGGGAAGGAGAGGGAAAGGCTGGTGGGGAGGAAGGACGGGCGAGAGAGGAAAGGAGCGAGGGAGATGATGAAAAGAGAGAGGGGACTGGAGAGAGAGTAGAGGTGGAGTGGTGGAGAAAGAGAGCATAAAAAGGTCTGAGTGGGGGAGAAGGAGGGAGAGAGAGGAAAAGGAGGGAGGGAGAGAGGAAAGGTGTGGAGGTGGGTGGGAGAAAGAGAGAATGAAAGGCTGGGGGAGAAGAGAGGGGAAAGGGTGGTGGGGGAGAAGGAGCGAGGGAGAAGGAAAAGGAGGGAGGAGAGAGAAGGTGGAAAGGTGGAGGGGTGGAGAAGAAAGAGAGATGAAAGGGTGGAAGAAAGAGAGATATAAGGGGTGGGAGAAGATGGAGGGAGGGATCAGAAGAGAAAAGGAGGGAGGGATGTACGGGGAGAGAGGAAAGGAGAGAGGTGAGAGAGAAAGATTTGGAGATTGGGTGGAGAAGGAGGGGGAAAGGGGTGGTGAAGAGGAGGAGAGGAAAGAAGGGAGGGAAGAGAAAAGGAAGGAGAAAGATGGAGGTGATGGTGGTGAGAAGAGAGATGTGAAAGGGTGGGGGAGGAGGAAAGGAGCAGAGGGAGAGAGGGAAAGGTGGAGGTGGGTGGGAGAAAAGGAGAGACGAAGGGAGTGGGGCGGGGAGGGAAGGAGAAGGAAGAGAGGGAAAGGTGGAAGTGTGGTGGCTCGAGAAGAGAAGGGAGGGAAGAGAGGAAAAGGGAGGGAGAGTAAGGAGGTAGCGTAGAGAGAAATAAGAAGAAGGTACCGGAGAGGAAAGGAGGGAGGAAAGAAAAGAGTAGGGAGAGGGAGAATAGAGGAACAAGGCGGAGAGTGCAGAAATTAAGTGGAATGCAGTAAGATTTGAAAGAGAAGGGATGAGGAAAGCGCTTGAAGAAGAAAAAACAGTAGGGACAAAAAAGCGGAAGAAGAAATTAAGAGAGTAGAAAGAGAAAGAGAGAGCTAGCATAAAGAGAGAAATGGAGGGCTGAATAAAGGAAAAGAGCAAGAGGAGAGCCAAAAATGGGTTGGAAAGAGAGAGAAATGCGAGGAGAGGGGGAGAGGAGAGAGAGAGAGAGAGACGAGAGACGCATGAGAGTAGAGAGACGAGGGCCGAAACTTAACCACCACGCACACAGTAACTCCTGAGCCACCACCAATCCGTCCATCACCGGGGATATATCTTCACCATTTCGAGAGGAGATGCAGAAGAAGAGAGAGAAGATGAGATGAGAGAGACGAGAGGTGAGAGCAGGAGAGAGCAGAGAAGATGAGGAGAGCGAATGTCGGCAGAGAGAGAGAGAGAGATTTAAATAAATAATAATAATAATAATAATAACTGGCAACTACCTTTTTTCACACCCACGCACGAGCAACAACACAATACTCATCGCGTGACCTTATCTGACCTGTGCTCCGGCCGTCTTGACCTCACCAC
>NW_020870924.1:138673-140643 GCF_003789085.1 Penaeus vannamei
ACACACAACACACACACACAACACCACACACACACAAACACACACGCACCACACACACACACACACACACACACACACACATATAATATTATATATTATATATGTATATATATATATATATATAGTAATATATTATACATATAATAATTATATTATATTATACATATTTATATATATAATATATAATAATATATATATATTAATATATATATATAATATATATATATATATATATATAAATATAATATATATATAATACTACAACACACACACACACACACACACACACACACACACACACACACACACACACACACACACACACACAACTATATATATAGTATATATATATATATATATAATATATTATATATATATATATATATATATATATATATATATATATTAATTATTATTTTATATATAATATATATAATATATATATATATATTGATATAGATAATATTATGATCTGTGACCACATACTAACGACAACTATATATTTTGTCAATATGTGTTGTGCTGGTGTGGCTGTGTGTGTTGTGATGTCTGTGTGTGTGTGTGTGTGTCGGCCACTCGTTGTTACATGTCGGTGTGTGGTGTGGTGTCTTTTTTGTGCTGGTCTTGTGATTCTAGTTGTGTGTGCTGTGTGTGATTCGTCTTGCCATGTAGTCTGCAATTTTTATGTGCCATGTCTGTGTGTCTGGTATGGCCATTTTATCGTATATATATACTCCACCTATATATATATATACTATATGATATATATATATATTAATATATGATATATATACTATATCTATAATTCAAATATATATTACCTTTCCTCAACTAAATCTAGTTTAGCATTAGTGGGTTTTTCTACCATATATATAATATACCTATAAGTATATATAAGTATATATATATATATATATATATATATATAATATATATGACTATATATACTAATATATATAGTTGTGTGTGTGTGTGTGGTGTGTGCTAAATTTATACTAATTTCATTCCTGTGTGTGTGTGTGTGTGGTTGTGTATAAGGTATATTATAGAGTACATATACATATATATAATGAATATACATGTAATATACGTATCGCATATGTATATATAGATTATTTACTTATTTATGGATGGATGCATGTGTGTGTTGTGGTCTGTTTCTATGTGTATTTATATATGTGTGTGCTTGTTCATGTGTATATATGTCCATATGTTTTTACTGTCATCAGAGACCCACTTCAAACTGACCATTATTTTCGCTCGCCGCCCCCCCCCCTCCACCCAAGCACGCCCAGCGCCGCCGCCTGCCTCGCGCCGCACCCGCCGGGACCGACACAACCGCACCTTTTATGGCGGCGCCTCACACGTGCTCAGCGAAACGTGTCTGCGAGGACGCGGGGTGACTCCGCAAGGGGAGAGGCAGCGGGAAAAGAAGAGGGGAAGGAGGGGAGGACAGCGAGGGAAAGAACAAGGGGGAGAGAAAAGGGTGGTTAAAGGGGCCGAAAGGGGAGGGGCAATTTGCTCGCGAGAGGGGAAAGAGGGGAAGTGGTCATCACGGGCGTTTAAAGGCGCTGGCCAGCTGTATCGGCCTCGGCGCCCCCGCCCGCCTTACGACGCTTGTTAGAGCGGCGCTGCGACCGCGACGGGGCCGCGCAACAGGGACGGACGCTCCCCCGCGTTCGAGGGGCTGCGACAAAGGCTAATGCACTGTTTGTCATGTAATGAAGGAGGCAACAAAGGTGGTCGCCCCGCCGATGGCTCTGGGATGGCGAATGCACTCACTGCGCTGCAAGGGTTGCGACAAAGCCTAATGTGTTCTTTATTGCGATGAGAAACGCAAATATTGAATGCCTCCGTGATGTGATGGCGTATGAAGTGATATCATATGCAATATACATATGAATCTGTTTTGTTTACAGCCGACGAATTATCATAATCGAAAAATAATGCTTCAGAGAACTGCGTTTGGA
>NW_020870925.1:0-2500 GCF_003789085.1 Penaeus vannamei
GCTATTATAAAACTGTCAGATCTCCACACCTGACCTCGCTCTCCGCCTCCACCTCCTCCCGCAGACAGCAACGATGACACACTCTGTTTATCATCTTCATCCACGCGGCTCTAGATTTTTCAGCCAATTTCTGTTTATGATCCCATCTCAGACTTCAAGGAAACCTTTTCGCGATAATGCGGCCAAACGTGTATGTCCATGCCCTGCACGAAGCCGGGGTACGACCTGTATGCCATGCCGACAATTGAGCACCCACCAAATAACGACCATCGGCTCATGAAATCAACAGTGACTCTTTATAAGCGATCAACCTGTAAACTGTCAACTAACAAATGGATATCCAATGCCCTCACAAAAAATCATGTCATCAATAACTAGCACACGAATTACATACAACGGCGCTCGAGTAGATGTGACTCAGACAGCAGTCAACGACCGTAACCACATCCATCCTAAATGATCACAGCTCTCACCACCGCTCTGAGTAATGCACTAATCTACTGTTTATTTAATCATGTGTATCTTTATTATCTATCCATTTTATTTAATCATGTGCATCTTTAATCTTCCATGTTTATTTAATCATAGTGCATCTTTAATCTATCCATGTTTATTTAAATCATTGCATCCCTTTATCTATCCATGTTTATTCTAAAATCATGTGCATTTCTTTTAATCTTTCCATGTTTATTTAATCATGGCACAATCACCATGTTACTAATCACATCAATATCCTATGTTTATAATTCGTGTCATCTTTAATCTATCCATGTTTATTTAATCATGTGTATCTTTATCTTCTCGCAGTTTTATTAATCAGTGTGCAATCTTAATCTACCATGTTTATTTATCATGTGCATCTTTTAATCTATCCATGTTTTATTTATTTTGTGTATCTTAACTTATCCCATGTTTATTATTTCATTGTGCATCTTTAATCTATCCATGTTTATTTAATCATGTGCATCTCTTAACATCGCTGCGTTGAACATTCGTCCCACGCCGGTTCAAACGCACATCAAATACGTGTCCACATGCATTCATGCAAGCACACGAATTAATCTCCGTTACACGCTTAGGACACGCAAAAAAATCGCTTTTCCACTCTCGTGCCTTTTGTGAACGCACGCACGCACGCACGCACGCACGCACGCACGCATGGCCCGCAGACGCCTGTTTGTGCATGCTTGTGTGTGTTTATGCATGTTTGTTTGTGCATGTTTGTGAGTGTGACGCCTGTTTATTGCTTTGCTTGTGTGTGCTTGTGCATGTTTGTTTATGCATGTTTGTGAGTGTGACGCCTGTTTGTGCATGCTTGTGTGTGTTATGGCAGTTTGTTTATGCATGTTTGTTTATGCATGTTTTCGTTTGAGTGTGACGCGCTGTTTGTGCATGCTTGTGTGTGTTTATGCATTTGTTTATGCATGTTGGAGTGTCTGTGACGCCTGTTTATGCTTGCTTGTGTGTGCTTGTGCTTGCGTCATCGCGTGTTTTACGAGAGGGGTCTTAAGATCAGCTGATCCCTGGCGATGACCCGGCGGTGATAAAATGGGACGTAAATAAACGCTGGCAACTCACGTATGACAGTGGAACGAGGTGCTTGAGGTGACAGGTGACATGACACGCTTGGCGCAGGTGAGATCTGTCAGGCTTGCAGAATTGGCTTTGGGGTTTAGAGGTCTCTCGTTGGTTTGTTGTTGTTGTTGTTGTTAGGGGTTGTAGTAATGCTAGTGATGTTATTACCAGTATTCTTATTGTTATTAATGTTCTTGTTATCATGATTAACGTCATCATTGCAATTATCATAATAATCACTGTAATCATCATCACTATCATCACCATTATCATCATAATCATTATCATTATTCAGAGAAGAAAAATTATAGCATAGTTGTTATTGTTATTAATTACACTGTCCTGATTATTTTCTTACTATTATTGTTGGTATCAATATAATCACTTCTATTATCATTACTATCATCATCATTATGATTATGATTATCATAATCACTGTAACAGTTATGTAAATTATTAACTACATATGATGCATGATTTTAGTTTTGGTGAATCGGGATAAATATTAATCAATTAACATAATTTAATATCAGCTAATTAACGAAATTGAATATCGTTTATACTCGCTCTCCCTCGACTGTCAAAGCGCATGTAAGACAGTAACACCCCCACCCCTACCCCTACCCTACCCTACCCCTACCCCAACCCCTAACCCCTACCTCCTACCTCCTACTCCTACCCCTACCCCTACCCCCTCTCCCTCTCCCTCTCCCTCATAATCAAATCATTCCAATAGTAATAGCACAAATAGAAATTAATATCAAACATTAAAATGGAAATTATTAATAGCACAGTGGTGAGTAGAAGTAAATATCAGAAATGGAATGCAACATCAATTTAATCACAAAATGGAAAATCAAAGCAAATACCCACAAACCAACAGTGGCCAGGAAGAAATACATTCACAAAAAATCAACACATAAGC
>NW_020870925.1:10000-20000 GCF_003789085.1 Penaeus vannamei
CACGAAATCGGACTATTAACAGCATTCAACGAAATAAAGTTGATAAAAGCTTTGGAGAACAGCAACAGAGGAGAAGGGCGAGAGAAACAGGCGAATGTAGAGAGAAAAACAGGCTGTTGAAATGTTGCAAAAAATCATTTGTTCATTTGATTTGATGGACTTTATCTGATACACCTGTTGTCAGAGGTAAGTGAGCCGATGACGTTAATAGCTCACAAACCTTTGCATACAGGTACGTGGGCGTGGTGTCTATATCATTTCAGGCTGTCCATCTCTTTACATATACATACATGTGTATGTATATATAATGTATATATATATATATATATATATAATATATATATATATATATATATATATATATATATATATATATATATAGTATATGTGTGTGTGTGTGTGTGTGTGTTGTGTGTGTGTGTGTGTGTGTGTGTATGTGTGTGTTGCATGTGTGTGTATTGTGTGTGTGTGTTTTGGTGTGTGGTGTGTGTGTGTGTGTGTGGTGTGTGTGTGTGTGTGTGTGGGTGTGTGTGTGTGTTGCGGTGCGTGTGTGTGTGTTGTGTTGTGTATACATGTGTGTTGTGTATGTGTGTGTATGTGTGTGTGTGTGTGTGTGTTGTGTGTGTGTGTGTGTGTGTGTGGTGTGTGTTGTGTGTGTGTGTGTGTGTGTGTTGTGTTAACTGAATGCTTAAAGAAACTATTTTGCCTACTGACTGAACGTAAAAGAAACTCGACTGAATATTTTTTTTTAAATCCTCTAATAGTGATCAATATTTCAAAGAAATTATATGAGTATTCATAGAGTAGTCCAAAGAAACTACCTTGATTATTGACTTAATGAATATTCAAGGAAAATATTCTCAATTATTATATCTTAATTGCTAAATAAATAGTTCAACGCAAATATATTAACTATTGACTGAATATTTCAAAGAAATTTTCCTAACCGTTAACCGAAAAGTAAAAAAAAAAAAAAAAAAAAAAAAAAAAAAAAAAAAAAAAAAATTAATTATTAACTAAATATCTAAAAGAGAACACCTTAATTATCGACGTAGAATGAGTGTTTCACGAGAGCAGGCAAGTATTAGCGCAAAAAGGGAGGCGAGAAAGTCATAAAAGATCATAGCCATGGAAATTCTACCTTCCTCCCATTAACGTTTTATTGCTTCCGTCAAAGAAATCCTTGCATAATACATCCGTTTATCGACGTAATTTACGGAATTATTTATGTCAGTAATTAACGAAACATGAGAAGCAGTTGATTTTTTTTTTTTTTTTTTTTTTTTTTTTTTTTTTATACAGGGAAATGTTGAAGCAGGTCGTGGTACTACTTGCACTCTATATTATAATTTCGTTGTATATTGCTTTCGTTATATCCATTTTATTTCGCGAGGCAACCGTATACAATACAGAATGTTTTTTTAAACCTAGCATATGTATGTGAGTCATATATATTACGTATTTACATACCTGTGACTATTCTTATGGGTCCTACTTTCTTAATTATCTTCACTTTCACCGTCATTATCTCTATCATTATCTTTATCATCATTATCATTTATGGCTACAGATATCATAATTAACGATAATAGAATTGGTAATAATAATATCAACATCAGTGAGACAGGAAACGTATTTTGTTGTTGTTATCATTATTGAAAAAAAAAAATCATAGGTATATATATCCAGATATTTTCAGTTTTTTTTCTCTCTGTATTGAAGCCAATGGATGTCATTAAGTGAAATAGAGAATGACAGATTTAATGTCTGCGTCATATGTTCATGACAGCTGGAACGAGACAACCCCAACTGTTGTTTAAAGTTTTATTGTTGTGTGAATGGGATAGTTAGATCAGATGTTTATAGGGNGGAGGAGAAGAGAGAAGAGAATATGGGGAGGAAGAGGAGGAAGGGAGTAACAGGGAAAAGGAGAAGGGGAAGAAGGAGGGATAGGATAGAGGTAGAGAAAATGAGGAATCAAATCCTGAAAGGAGGAAAGAGAGGAAAACAGGGATAAGAAGGAGAGAAAGGAGGATAGGGAAGGGAGGAGAAGACGACGAATGATGGAAAAAGAAGGAGAGAAGGAGATAGGAAGGTAGGAGAAGACGACGAAGGATGGAAGAAGAAGGAGAAGGATAGAATAAAAGGCAGGGAAGGGAAGAAGAGGAATGAGGTAATGAAAAGAAAAGGAAAGGAAGAATAGGAAGAATATAGGAAACAGGATAAGGGAAAGGGAAAGGAGATAGAGAGAATAAAAGTAAAGGATGGAGATGGAGGAATGGAAGGGAGGAGAAAGGGAGAAATAGAGTAAAGTGAGGTGGCTAGCGTAGGGGAGAAGAGGAGGGGGAGAGGGGAAGGGAGGGGGGTGACCACTAATGGACGGGGGGGGGGCAGAGGGTTGGAGAGAATGATAATCATTAAAAATAATTATTACAGAAACCAAATTTATATCTCTAAAAATCATGGATAAATGATATCCTGATAATGAACAGGACAACAATAGCTGAAATTATAACAGGAAAGAATAAATATAATTATATCAGTTTCTCCTTTTTTCTTTCATTTTTGGAATAATATTAGAAAAGAAAAAAAAAAAAAACATTTGAAAAAAAAAACACACAATCAAGATGAACCACGCTTTGTTGAACTAATAAAAGAATTCGATGATATAAACAAATAGTATTTCTTTTATATTTGGACCTCAGTTGAATGTACCATCAGATTTTTTTTTCTTTTTTTCTCTCTTTTTGTATAAAACTATTGAATCAGGAATATTACGGTATTTCAGTACGAAATATATCTCGAAATGAATATAAAAAAATTGTTTTGTATATTTGTGAATTGTATTGTATACATGAGTAGCTTTTAAATCTATGTGTATTAGTAATGTGCACCTGTGTATAATTTTCTAGAGAAAAGACAAAGGTAAACATATACGCACATGGATAGATGGACCACAAAAATAGATGTGTGTGTGCGTGTGTTCCTGCATGTGTGCGTTAAAAGAAAACAATAAAGATATCCGCATATAGATAGATGGAGCATGGATAGACAGATGTTTTGTGTGTGTGTGTGTGTGTGTGGTGTGTGTGTGTGTGTGTGTGTGTGTGTGAGTAGATTTCCCATAGAAATAACAACCTATATGATATCAGAGAGATCTTCCCAGATGTTTTGTGTGTGTGTGCGTGTGTGTGTGTGTGTCTGTATGTGTCCTGTACGTGTGTGTGTATGTTGTGCTTCTGTGTGTCAGCAGATTTCCCACACCAATAACAACCGATTCGATACCAGTGTGTGCTGTGTGTGTCGGTACCGCGTCGTGCATGTGTTTGCGTCTGTGTATGCGTATTTCTAACAACGATAACCAGAAAGTTTTGTTGTGTATGTGTGTGTATTTCTGTGTGTTTTTGTGTCCGTGTCTGTCCGTGTGTGTCAGCAGATTTCCCACAGCAATAACAACCGATTTGATACCACACAGACGGATCTTCCCAGATGTTTTGTGTGTGTGTGCGTCTGTGTTTGTGTCCGCGTCTGTGCGTCTGTGTGTGTGTGTCCGTGTCTGTGCATCCGTGTGTGTCAGTAGATTTCCCATTTCAACCGATTTGATACGTGTTTTGTGTGTGTGTGTCTGTGTGTGTCTGTGTGTGTTTGTGTCCGTGTCTGTGTGTGTGTCAGCAGATTTCCCACAGCAATAACAACCGATTTGATAACCACACAGACGGATCTACCCCACACTAATCCATCTACCTTTTCCTCTCTGCAGTTGAAACCCAACTGACTTACCACATCGCTCGTCTGGGAGTAAAAGCAGACATTTACCTCCCGGTCACGAGGAAGCCGGAGAGAGAACGGGAGAGAGACCGAGAGAGAGGGAGAGATAAAGACAGGAAGAGAGAACGCGAGAGGGATAAAGAGAGGGAGAAGGAGGGCTTCGAGCAAGGTAAGTCGTACAAGGAGAGGGAGAGAGAGAGAGGAGAGAGAGAGAGAGAGAGAGAGAGAGAGAGAGGAGAGAGAGAGAGAGAGAGAGAGAGAGAGAAGGAGAAGAGAGGGAGAGAGAGAGAGAGAGAGAGAGAGAGAAGAGAGAGAGAAGAGAAGAGAGAAGAGAAGAGAGAGAGAGAGAGATGATGAGAGAGAGAGAGAGAGAGAATTGAGATACAAAGAAGGAGAGAGAGAATGGAGAGAGGAGACAGAGAAAAAAAAGAGAGAATTAGAGATAGAGAAAAAGAGAATTGGAGAGGAACAAAGAGAAAAGGGAAGGAGGGAGAGAATGAGAGAGGAGAGAGAGAGAGAGAGAAGGGAGGGAAAGAAATGAGGGAGAGGGAGAGAGAGAGAGAGAGGGAGAGGAAAGAGAGAGAGAAGCGAGAGAAGAAGAGAGATGAGAGAGAAGAAGAGAAAGAGATAAAGAGAAGAGAGGAGGGAGAAGAACGAAGAGAGGAGAGACTTGAAGAAAAAAAAAAGAACAAAAGAACAAAACGAAAAAAAGAAAAATGTCAAGAAATTCAAATCGAAAAAAAATAAAAATAAAAATAAAAAAAAATAAAAAAAAAAAAACAGCCCCTCCCACCCCACCCCAACCCCCAACTCACCCCCCACCCTCCTCTCCCTCCCCCCCACAGAGAAGAAGCAGCCCTCCTCCCTCTACGCCGTGAACCGCGCCAAGGAGAAATACGCCCCCGTCCACACCAACAGCAAGGGAGCCAGCGCGGGCGTGGAGGAGAGCGTGGAAGTGATCGAAATGGGCGCCGGTTTGGATGGCACTCGCCTGCAGGTCAGGAAAGTGGGCAGCACCCCTCAGAGCGACCACACGGTGCCACACCCGGCCCTCGGAGCTCCGTCGATCCTGCACCCCACCACCAGCTCGACCACCCCCTCCCCGCCCGTGACCACGACCACGCCCACGACCACGCCCACGACTACGACTACGACGACCACCACGACCACTTCTACGACTACCACTTCGCCGACGACCACTTTGCCTGAAAGTGAGTTTTTTTTCCTTTTGTTTTTGTTTATTAATGTTGTTTTTTGTATTTTTGTTTTTATCATCATTATTTTCATTATTTGTGTTATTGTTTTTGTTTATGTTGTTTTCATCATCATTATTTTCATTAATTGTGTTATTGTTTTTGTTTTATCTTCGTTTGTTAGTGTAATTAGTAGTGATAGTATTGTTATTATTAATAGTGTCAATAGCAATATTGATAATGATAGTGATAAGGATAATGATTATAATGATTGTGATAATAATGACAATAATGACAATAATATTTATGATAATGATGATAATGATGGTTTTGGTGATAAAAATGATAGCGAAGATATAATGATAATTGTATTAATAATGATGATAGTAGTGATAACGATAATCATTAATAATAATGATAATAATGATGCTATACCACTGAAAGACTGATAATAGTGATAACAGTAATAACAGTGATGAATAATAATAATGTGATGATTTATAATGATAAGGATAATGATAATAAAGTAATAATAATAATCATCATAATATATATATGATAATGAAAACGATAGTGATAGTAACAATAATAGCAATAATAATAATGAAAATAATAACATAATATAATGATACAATTGTAATAATGATAATGATAATAATAATGATAATAATAATAATACATAATAATAATAATATAATAATAATAATAATAATAATATAATAATATAATAATAATGATAATAATTTAAAAATAGTAGTAATAGTAAATAAAATAATAAATAATAACAATGATAATAATAATAATAATAATAATAATAATAATAATTAATATATATAATAATAATATAAACAACAACCAACAACAATAATCAATAAATATCGATAATCACTATCCTTATCAAAATTACTATCAAAGATACGACATCAAGCCCATACTAACCCCCCTACCCCGACCCCCCCCTCCACCCCACCCTACCCCGCCCTCCACCCCCACCCCCCATTTCTTCTCTTATCTCCCTCACCCACTCACCCCCATCCTTCTCTATCTCCCCCCCAACCCCAACACCCACCCCACCACCCCATCCTTCTCTACACCTCCCCCAACCACCAACCCCAACCCCACCACCCCCCATCCTTCTCTATCTTCCCCCCCACTCATCACCCGCCCCACCCCCACTTCTCTATCTCCCCCCCCACTCACCCCACTCACCACCACCCCCCATCCTTCTCTACCTTCCCCACCCCCACCAACCCCCAACCCCCACTCCCAACCCCCCATCCTTCTCTACCTTCCCCCCCCACTCACCCCCACCCCAACCTCCCCCACCCACCCCCCATCCTTCTTCTCTTCCCCCCACCCCCACCCCACCCCCACCCCACCCCATCCTTCTCTATCCCCCCCACTCACCCCACTCACCCCTCACCCACCCCCCACCCCACCCCACCCCCTCATCTCTCATCTCCCCACCCCAACCCCCCCTCCCCCTCAAAAGGAGATAAGACTCGTGCCATCCTATTGCATCCTACATTACTCCCGTATTGTGGGGAATCCCCCCGCCGTAGCTTCGCCATAAACGGTTTTAGCTTTGATGTCGTCGAGATCAATCACTCAATCTAAATGTGGTGTTACGGTAATGAGAGGGCGGGGATTTGCCGGTCGTGGGATTGGGGGGGGGGCGATTAGCGGGGGGGGGGTTGTGGTTGTGTGTTGGGTATGAATGGAGGGTTGGGGGGATTTTTTTTTTTTTTTTTTTTGAGGGGGGGAGGGGAGGGGGTGTTTTTGGTTTGTGTGTGTTCGTTTTTTTCTTCTTGTGTGTGTGTGGTCCGTTTTTTCTTTTTTTGGTGGTTTTTTTTCTTTTTTCTGTGTTTCCTGTTCGTTTTTCGTTTTTTTGTGTGTGTTTTGTTCGTTTTTTTATCTTGGTGTGTGTTGTTCGTTATTTTCTCTTTTTCGGTGTTTTTCTTTTCTTTTGTGTGTGTGTTGTTCGTTTTTCTTGGCGTTTTTTTAGATATGTGTGGGTGTTTTATTTTCATTTGTATTTGGTTTTATTTTTTATTTGATTATTTTCTAATTGGTTTATTATCTGTTTTATTTTTTCTATTTAATTATTTTCTAATTGATTTATTATCTGTTTTATTTTGATTGATTTATTTGTTTTATTTATTTTCTATTCGATTTATTATTTGTTTTTGTTTTGTTTTTTGTTTTGTTTTCTTGGAATTGTGTGACCTTTTAGATTTGTGTGGGTATTTATAATGTATTTTTTTAGTTGTTTTTTGTGGGTATTTTTTTTTTTTTTTTTTTTGGGGGGGGGTATTTCATTTTGTATTTTTTAGTTTTTTGTGCTTTTGTTTTTTTGTTTGTTTGTTTGTTTTGTGTGGGTACTTTATTTTTTTCTTTCTTTCTTTTTTTGTGTGGGTACTTTATTTTTTTCTTTCTTTCTTTTTTGTGTGGGTACTTTATATTGTGTTTTGTGTGTGTGTGTGTGTGTATTACATTTCCTATTCTTGTAGGTTTGTGTGGATATTTTGTTTTGTGTTTTGTAGATTCGTGTGGGTGTGTTATTTCGGATTTTGCAGATCCGTGTGGGTATTCCATTTCGTATTTCGTATTTTGTGTGGGTATTCCATTTCGTATTTCGTATTCTGTGTGGGTATTTCATTTCGCATCTTATAGATTCGTGTGGGT
This sequence comes from Penaeus vannamei, assembly GCF_003789085.1. NCBI lineage: Eukaryota > Metazoa > Arthropoda > Malacostraca > Decapoda > Penaeidae > Penaeus > Penaeus vannamei. Next base: position 17,647 of record NW_020870925.1, read on the forward strand.
ATCTTCTTTCGTATTTTGCATATCTGTGTGGGTATTTTTCCTTCGAATTCTTGTATATCCGTGTGGGTATTTCATCCCGTATTTTGCATATATGTATGGGTATCTAATATTGCATTTTGTATATATATATATATATATATATATATATATATATATATATATATATATATATATATATATATATATATATATATATATATATATATATATATATATATATATATATATATATATATATATATATATATATATACATATATATACATATATATACATATATATATATATATATATATATATATATATATATATATATAATATATATATATATATATATATATATATATATATATATATATATATATATATATATATATATATATATATATATAATATATATATATATATATATATATATATATATATATATATATATATATATAATATATATTATATATATATATATATATATATAGTATTTTTTTTTTATATAGATGTATGGATATATTATAATGTGTTTATTGTATTTTTACAGGATACTGCAAGATCAAGAGGCCATGGGACGCTAAATCTCGTATTATCGAGGAACACACGAGTATCCGGGTAAGTTGAGCGAAGAAAACGGGAAGAAACGTAAACAAAAAACGGAAGACGAGCGAGATGCGCATTGCGGATGGAGGAGGTGGAAGAAAGTAGAATAAACATGGGAAGATGAGGAGGAGGAGAATAATAATAATAATAATAATAATAATGATAATAAAAATAATACTAACAATAATAATAACAATAATAATAATGATAATGATAATAATAATGATAAATAATAATAATATAATGATGATAATAATATTATTGATAATAATGATGAAAATAATAAAAATAATAAAAATGATGATAATGATAATAATAATAATAATAATAATAATAATGATAATAATAATAACAATAATGATAATGATAATAATAATAATAATAATAATAATAGTAATAACAATAATAATAATAATAGTAATAATAATAATATAATAATAATATAATAATAATATAATAATAATAATAATAATAATAATAATAATATAACAATAATAATAATAATGATAATAATATAATAATAGAGCTCATTAAGGGGGGGGAGAAAAGAGAAAGAGAAATTTAAAAAATGAGTAAAAAGGGAGATACTCTTAAAGCGAATAAAAGTTATCCAAATACGTATGGAGGAATAACGAAGAAGAACGAAAGAAAGGGAGAGAAAGAAAAAGAGATACATGTGCATGGAATCTTTCGAAAGTGTGATGAAGAATAAATGGAAGGAAGAAGAAAGGAAATAGGGAAGTAGGAAGTAAAAGGGAGAAGGAATGGGAATTAGAGGAAAGGAAAAAAAGAGAGAGAATAGATGAGAAGGAAGAAGGAGGAATGAGAGAGGAAGAAAGAAGGAATAAAGGGTGTGTGGGAGGAATTCGGAATAAGTGATAAAGGGAATAGGAGAAAAAGAAAAAAATGAGAAAAAGAAGAAACAGGAGGAATGAAGAAAAATTTAAAAAAAAAAAATTAAGGAATGATATAAAATGAGGAAAACATAAGCAAGAATGTGAGAGAAATAGGAAGATACAGGAAGGAATAAGGAGGAGAGAGAATAAAGAAGAAATATGAGAGAAAGGAAGAGAGAGGGAAAGAACATGAGGAATAAAGGGGGAGGGATAGAGAGGAGAGAAAAGAGAGGAAGGGGAAACCAGAAAAAAATGGTAGAGGGAGAATGGGATTAAAAGGAATAAGAGAAAAGAAGAAGAAAAATAAATGTGGAATATGGAAGTAGGAATGAGGGAGGAAGAGGAACAAGGGAAGAATGGAGAATAACTGTGGGAGGAATAAGGATAACGGGAATAGAGGGAGAAGATATTTTAAAAAAGATAGAATGAGGGAAGGAGACAGATAGAAGAAATAGAATTCCACAAAGAATTAGAAAAAATAAGTAAATAAAAGAGACAGAAAATCAAGAAAAGAAACACAGATTACAATAGGAAACGTAAATATCATAACGAAGGAGAAGAATACAAGAATAAGAAGAACAAGAAGAATGAATCAATAGAAAAGAATAATAAGATTTTTTTTTTTAAGAAGAACAAAACAGACACGAACGAGAGAAAGAAGTAATAAGGGAAAAAAAAGAAAAGGAAATACACCCCACATCCGGGGTCTTTGTTCAATCACCGTCATACGAGTTGCTTTCTCGAGGAGCGCCGAGGGACTAGCAGCTCGAAAAAAAAAAAACTTGCTCTGATTGTCCTCCAAAGCGCAGATGGCAATAGCATTGTGTGTGTTCTGAGTGGGATGTAGAGTATCGGAATCCTTCCTCT
>NW_020870925.1:27542-30042 GCF_003789085.1 Penaeus vannamei
GTTAATTATTCTGTCTCTCTGTCTGTCTGTCTGTCTCTCTCTCTGTGTCTCTGTCTGTCTGTCTGAATTTACGGTTGCTTGGGATGGAGTTAATGACTAGGGTTTTAGACCTTTGGTTAGTCCAGGAGTGTGATATTGGTCATACCATTGAAACCCGTTAAATTTGATATTATTGTTGGTATAGAGTGGTTCTTGCTGAATGGCTATGTCTATTTTTTCTCTGTAGAGAGCATCCTTAAGGAGTGGGAGATGGGTTTTAATACTCCCTCTTCCACTGTAAAATTTTAATGGGTCGTTGATCCATTTTCTATGTTGTTTTCATTACTATCTAGTGAGGAGCGTGAGTCTGAGTCTGACATATGAAGAGGTGAGGGAAATTATGTGTTTGGCAATGAGACTACATTCCCATTGTCTGTGCTAAAGTTTGTAGGGCGGGAGTGGATCAGCGCTTGTGCTTTTCCAGTTTTTGATGTCTGTGATGTGTACCGAAGGTGGCTGACTCCCTTAGTCTTAGGGGGTTTGGAGCAGTGGTGGCTTGCTCTGGGAATTCATTTATGGCGTTTGAGGAGTTGGTGAAAGGGGTTTGAAATGTGTTGACAAGTTGTGTCAGTTTGGTTGCCAATATGTTGAATTGCAGTATAACATTCTGCATTGCATGTTCTATGGCAAGAATTCTGCATTTTAATGTGTGTTAAATTAACCATGAGTGTGTGTGTTCTATGGCAAGAGTTCACAGCCTCGATTATAGTTTTGGGCATGCGTTAGTGGGATTGTGTTTCAATGTGGGCAATTGTGACTGTGTTTTCAACGTGGGCAATTGTGATTGTGTTTCAATGTGGGCAGGTTGTACAGGAGGGTTTATGCCTTGAGGGACTTGTGCCTCTTGGTGTTCTGCTGCAACATGGGGAGGCTGAACTGTGGATCTTGGCAGTGTCGGCCAGTCTTTTGCATTGGGAGGTGGTGGTGTGGCTTGGTTTGGAGGCGGTGGGACCATGCGTGTAGGAGTGGTTTGGCTGGTTGTCTTTTGCAATCTTGCCACTTTGTGGGCATCGTAGCATGATGCTTGTTGTTGCAGTTTGGGCACTTTGTGTTCACTGGGCTGCCTTCGTTCAGCTTTCGGAGGCAGTTATCTGTGTCGTGGTTGGATGCACAGATTGCACATCTGGGGGAGCTCTGCACTTCTCCTTATGATGTCCGAAGCGTTGACATTTGAATCTTCGTAGAGGTTCTGGAGCGTAGTTACGGATTTTATAAATACCGTAATTTTTCAGGTCTAATTCCTCTGGTATAGGTCCTCGGATTGTGAGAAGGACCTGTCTTGTTTCTGTTTGGAGGAGGCGGTAGAAACATCTTTTGGCTGCTACCACATTCTGCTGTTGTTCTAGCAGAGAAAGAGGAAGTTCTAGAGGATAGCTCATCAGTATGCATTTCTTGGTGACATCAGATAGGTCTAGACACTTTAGATCAACAGTCTTATTGAATGACAAGGTGTTGGTCGAGGAGAGGTATCTTGTTGTTTCTTCATTCTTGGGATTAAGGATAAAAGAACTCCTTGCTATTACCTTGGTGGCTACCATGAGAGTTGGATAATCCTCTTCTAGAGCAGCTAAGGCGCTGTAAGCGGAGTTGAAGTCAGCACGGTTTCAGTTCAAACATTTCAGGAAACTTGGAGAAGGCACGGGCAGGTAGAACTGGAGCTTCATCTTCCATAGTACCCATGGCGGGTTCTTCATTCTGGGGTGAGGGCTCTCGTTTCTTCTTAGAAGCTGAGGAGCTGTCCATTTTCTTCTGCTCCTTGGACAGTGTCTGAGTCGGAGGAGGAGGGAGGATCTTGCTTCTTCCTCTTTACTTTACCTTTAGCCATGATATAGATCCTGCTAACAGAGGTCTCAGGTTTATGCTACTGGTAAGCGACTAAACACCTCGAGCTTATTACCCGTGAGACTATCCTATCACCACCTAGCAACAAACCCTTCTCAGCAGTTGAAGGCAGACCTGACCTAAGGTCCCCCCGCGTGGCACTGCCCTCGGGGTTCACCTTGGCTGCTGAAGGGACTCTAAGAACGAAGTGGCCCACGACAAGGAAAGAGCAAACCAAAAGTCAAGCGTATCTCTGAAAGGGGCTCCAAGAAGAGCAGTTAATAGTTGTGAAGATCTTGCAGAGGGCAACAGGCGACAACTCGTGGCCTGAAGCGTCTTGACAGCTAACGGCAGCAGCAGATCTAGCAGGAAGCCAGGCGACAGCTCGTGGCCTGGTGCAGACACGGACGACAGCTCGTGGTCCGGTGGCCAGACAGCAACAGCAGCAGCAGATGTGCAGCAATGGTAGAAGGCAAGGGGGAGACTGCGACGACCCTTGATCTTGCATAAAGATCGGCAGTCTTCTTTGGTCGAATGCCACCGTCAAGGTAGATGACGACACCCTCAGTAAAGGTCAAGGTAGATGACACCCTCAGTAGTTTCCCTGGCTGATCTTCACTGGGTGGGGCCACCATCAAGG
>NW_020870925.1:50520-60520 GCF_003789085.1 Penaeus vannamei
ATAGTAATGATAAGTACATTTATGATGATAATTATCATGGCGATGATGAAAATTATGATGATGCTAATGATGATAATGATGATGACGATGATGATGATGATAATGGCAATAACAATTACAATTAAAATATTACTACTAATAATTAAATCTTAAATGGTAGCGATAGCAATATTGATAAAAAATATAATAATAATAACAAAAATAATAATATCAATGATGATAATAATGATAACTAAAATGATAGTATGAAAAATTGATGATAATAATAAACATAATGATAATGGATATAACAATGATTAGGATAATGATAATTCAATAATGATAAGAATTACATATATAACTACAGCAACAATAAGTAGGAGGGAGTGTAGCAGTAATATTGATAATAATAATAATGATAATGATGATAATGATAATGTTGATATTGATGATAATAATAATGATGATAAAGAAGATGATAACGATTTTGATCAAAGTAAAAGTAACAGTAATAAATACACGATTAAGCATAATACGTAATATCGAAATGACGGTGACGGTCATAATAATAATAGTAATACTGTCTATGATTTAATGATACTGATAATGATGAAAGAAATTATAGAAACATTTGCAAATATAATAATCATAGAATCAGTAATGATAATGATGATGACGATAATGATCATAACAATAATAACATATAAAAATAATAACAAGAAGCAGAATAATGAGGTTGAATATAACAAAAGATGACAATGTAATAATAATAGTAGTTATAATAATAATAACAACGAGGATAATAACATTAATAATAAAAATGAAAATAGAAATGATGAGATTATCCTTAACAATAATCATTATCATAAAAAATAATAATAATAACAAACGAAAATATTAAAGTTAAGAAAAAGAAAAACAATAATAACGAAACGAATTCTAAAAAAAAAAAAAAAAAAAATATCGACTTACCCTCTTGTTTTCGCTTCTCTTTTCTTCCCTTTGGTTCGTCTTGGGAAAGATACTTGTCATAAGGTTGATATTCGTCTGCCCGGTCTTTATTTTCACGTGGATGTACTGTAACTAGAGAAATTATTTTTAGCTTAGTTTAGTCCTTTGTTTACCTCCCACTGGCTAACCTTTTGATGCATGGTCATAGCAGTATATAACAGTATTACATTGGGAATTTAGACAAAACTTCATTACGATCTGTACTCTATCATTTAGAAAGAAAAGAATAATTACACTTTATCTACTTTACAGAATGCACAGTCATATCTTCAGCATGAGTCTATTTTCCTAAGACTAAGGGAGATATTCTTAAGTTGATGTTTCGATTCTGCAGTCCTTCCCTCCTTTTGGAATCAGAGAGAATTCTGAACAAGGAATCCTTTAATAGCGTTTTTTTTCTCTCTTACTCTCTTCCTTTCTCTTCTTCTGTCTGTCTCTCTGCCTGCCTGCCTGTCTGTCTATCTGTCTGTCTATCTGTTTGTCTGGCTTTCTGTTTGCCTGTCTGTTTTGCTATTTTGCCTGTCTGCCTGTCTGTCTTCCTGTCCTCTGTTTGCCTGTCTGTCTGCCTGTCTGTTTGCCATTCTGCCTACCTGTCTATCTGTCTGGTTTTCTGTTTGCCTGTCTGTTTGCCCCTCTGCCTGCCTCTCTGTCTATGGCACACATACTACATACTACAAAATCATTTACAACTCACCCCTTTCTAAAAGGTTAAACGTCGTAAGCTGCGTTAGGATTTTTTAATCTTTCCTTATTCACATAGTTTTCCGCGTACGAATACCTTGCGGATTTATTTCACCTAAATCATTTGAGTGTTATGCTGTCCAGATTTTTCTTTACTGACACTTCTTACGCGATTTCCCGTGAGAAGGAGAATATAATAGGACTAAGGCTAAGCAAGAGGACATGATATAAGCGAAAGAGAAAAGAGAAAAAAAAGAAAAAGGTTAGATAAACAATTACTTACATGGACAAAAAGTACCATATATCTCTCCCCTTTTTCCTCATCCATGTATAAAGATCGATTACGAAAAGGAAACCAGGGAACGAGATGCTGAGAAACGGGACTTGGTGTTGCTTCGCACGCTCAATAGATGGCGCTGGCGGACACTTCGTGCCACGCGTGTTTATAAGGACCCGAAGATTTTTTTTGCCAGATCTGAGATGTCGCTCGCGTGACACCTCCCTCTCTTTCTGTCTTCTCTTTGCCCTCTCTCTCTCTCTCTCTCTCTCTCTCTCTCTCTCTCTCTCTCTCTCTCTCTCTTCTTCTTCTCTTCTCTCTCTTTTCTCTTCCCTTCTATTCTCTCTTCTTCTCTCTTCTTTCTCTCTCTCTTTCTCTCTATCTATCTATCTATTTATCTATCTATTTCTGTCTATCTATCTCCCTCTCTCTCCCTCTCTCTCCCTCTCTTCTTTTCCTATATGATTCACTACGTCTGTCTCTCGTTCTCTGCATGATCATTTGTATCTCTTTTTCACAAGATCACCTGTTTTGCGTACTCACTGAAAGATAGATAGATATTCACAAACGCGTGTCTATTCATTTATTTATCTATCATCCATCGTAGTCTATAGTAGTATCCCTTAAACGAATTCCTGGAAATGTGTAAACTTTTTCTTTTTTCTTCTTTTTTGGTATATATTGATCAATTCAACATATTCAATGTACATAAGCATGCACAAAACCACTCGGGCACATATTCGCATGTTGACACATAATCCCCGGTTACACGCGGAGTACAGGAGCTTATCCCTAGAATTACAAATACAGGTTTGAAAAGCACGAGCCAGTCCTGCAGCTCCCTTCATTATAGCCCCGTGCATGTGCGAATCATGCACGCCATACCCCGACCAATCATATGCTTAATCACATCTTCAACGGGGAATGTCGGCTTTCTGAATACGGGAAAACCCCCAGAGACAAGAGGCAGAGAAGTTTCGATTTGGGTAGAAATTCGACGAGGAGAGGCGAGGAGAGGAGAGGTTGGAGGAGGTGGGAGGCAAGCTGTGATGCAAGGGAAGTGAGAAGAGGAGGGAGGGATAAAGAGGAGTAGGGGGAGGATGTCTTTTTTTTATCGTTTCTCTCTCTCTCTAGCTTTCCTACTTTCTCTCACTATCTCTGTCTCTTTCTCTCTGTCTCTCTCTCTCTCTCTCTCTCTCTCTCTCTCTCTCTCTCTCTCTCTCTCTCTCTCTCTCTCTCTCTCTCTCTCTCTCTCTCTCTCTCTCTCTCTCTCTCACTTTCCCTCATAAAGATTAATAAACACGAGTACGAAAAAAATGTTTTATTCATCATTCTTAAAATCAACTAAACTGTTTATGTTCAACATCATCATCATTTCATAGTGAGCTTTGCATGATTGATGTCTGCACAGGACGAACGTGCATGTGATTTCAAATATATTCTCTTTTTTTTTTTTTTTTTTTTTTTTTTGCAAAACCTTTGCTCATTTTCCAGCTGGAGTCATCAAAGTTTTAGTGTTCGGATTATTTTTATATTAGGTATATAATCTGCAGTCTGGTGTGGAATTTAATGCGATAATAGAATGCTTCAGTGTTCATGCTTCCACTTCATAGAATCATGGTGATAAGAAGAGTCATTATTCTTTTATTTCCAGGGCCATGATTATGATGATAATGACAATGATAATGATGGAAATAAAACTGTAATAATTTTGATAATGAAAATGATAACATCAACAATGATAATGATTCAAACAACAGTGATGCCACCAATAACAATAACATCAATAACAAAACCAATAATGATGATAATGGTATTTCTGATGATAGAGATAATGAGTGTATTGAAATTACTAATGGTTATGATTACACTTCTACTTATAGAAATGATGACAGTGTAAATAATGACAAAAAATATCAATCATAAAAATAATCAATATTGTAAAACTATAATAACAAATAAAAGCAATAATACTAATAACTGTGACAACAATAACAAAGATAATACTAAACATCAATATTATTCTTATCATAATAATAATAAAAATAGTAATCCTAGTGCCATACTAATAATTATGGTGATAAAAATGATAATCATCATTATCTTCATAACTACTATCATTATGTTAATCATCACAATCATTATCATCATCATCATCAAAATAGCAATATCATAATGATAAAAGTAATAATGATTAGAATTAAAACAATAGTACTGATGCTACTACTAATGATAATAATGTAAATGCTAATGATAACAATGACAATGATAATGATAATAATAATAATAATAATAATAATAATAATAATAATAATAATAATAATAATAATAATAATAATAATAATAATAATAATAATAATAATGATAACCAAAATATCATGAATGACAGTGGTAAAAGTAATAAAAATTATACCAGTAAAGATGATAATAATAACAGTGATTATAGTAAGAATTATGATAATAATACGAATAGTAATAAAAATAACTAATTATGAGGATGATAATATTGATAATACTAATAATAACACTAATATTCGTAGTAATAATAAGAAGAATAAGAATAGTAATAGAAATAATAATCATAATAATACTAAAAATTGACAATAGCAATAATAATGATAATGATTATAACTCCTCATATTAAAGGGTACAGATGAGAGAAACAATTATGCTCATTGATGATGATGGTAATAATAATAATGATAACAACAAAAATATTAATTCCATAAATAATGATGACAGTCATGACAATAACACCGACAACGGTAACATTAAGAAGAAATAGAATAATAATAATGATAGTAAAAGACGATGATAAGGATGATAAAGATAAATGAATCATGAGTCATAATGATAATACCTACATAAACACTATAGTATTAAGAACAACATCAACAATAATTATGAACATTTTGGTTATGGTGAAGATAATGATGATGATGATTAAAACAAGTGATAATAGAAATATGATGTCAGAAATAACAATGAAATTATCATAATTTGAGAAAGATTAATGCTATTGACAGTATCAGTAATGGTACGAATGTTAATACTACTAATATTGTTTTTATGCTAAATATGATTATTCTGAATATGATGATTGTAGTTATTATCATTAAAGTTGTTATCATCATTATTGTTATTATTGTTACTGTTATTTTTGTTGTTACTATTATCGTTCTTATCATTGTTATTGCTATTATTATTAGCATTATTATTAGCATTATTACTTTAATCATTTTTATAACTATCATTATTTTTTAACTATTATTATTATTATTATCATTACTATTATATTTTTGGTTGCTTTTGTAGTTTTTATCATAATTATCATCATAATAAATGTAATTTTATTACTATTACTTTCATTCTTATCATTATAATCACTATTATTATTATTATTATTATCATTATTATTATTATTATTATTATTTATTATTATTATTATTATTATTATTATTATCATTACTTATTATTATCACTATTATTTTTTATTTTTATTTTTTGTTATTATTATTATTATTATTATTATTATTATTATTATTATTATTATTATTATTATTATTATTATTATTATTATTATTATCATTATGATGATTATTATTATTATTACTATAATTATTACTATCATTATCATCATCATCAACATTATTGTCATTATTTTATCATCATTATCATTTTTATCATAATAATCATTACAATTTCATTTTCATTCCAAATTGTATCGTAATTATTATTTCTAGTAGCATTATTATCATCATTATAAGAATAATAATAAGTACTATTATATATCATTATAACTATTATTATTATTATATTTCTACGATTTTCATCCTCCTCATCACTTTTGTGTATATGATCATTGGTAGTATTTTGTCATTATCATTATAGTTATTATTTTTATCATCATTGTTATCATTACTTGAAAATTTTAATATTATCATTACTAATATGAATATCATCCTTATTTGAATCTATGATGCTTATCATCCTTATTACTCTTATCAAAATGATAATTAAGTTAATGATAATAACATTTAATATTATCATTACTCTTATTATTATCAACATTACTATAATTGTCATTATTTTATCATTATCCTCTCCTTTCTCACTCTCTCTTTCTCTCGTTCTCCTCTCTCTCTCTCTCTCTCTCTCTCTCTCTCTCTCTCTCTCTCTCTCTCTCTCTCTCTCTCTCTCTCTCTCTCTCTCTCTCTCTCCTCTCTCTCTTCTCCCTCTCCCTCTCTCTCCCTCTCTCTTTCTATCTATCTATCTATTATTTTTATCCTTATCCTCTCCTTTCTCACTCTCTCTTTCTCCATTCTCGTTCTCTCTCTCTTCTCTTCTCTCTCTCTCTTCTCTCTCTCTCTCTCTCTCTCTCTCCTCTCTCTCTCTCTCTCTCTCTCTCTCTCTCTCTCTCTCTCTCTCTCTCTTCTCTCTCTCTCCTCGCTCCCTCTCTCTTTCTCTCTCTCTTTCTTATCTTTCCAATATTCAGGTTTTTTTCTTTATCTCTCCCGCTGTTTTTTCCCCATAAACCCCACTAAAACCCGACTCTTCTTCGGTCCTTCCCACTTCCTCTATCTTCTGATTATTTTTCCCCTCGGCCATCCGCCACTATTTCACTCCCCCCCCCCGTCCCCCCGCCCCCCACCCCGGCTCTTTCTTCTTATCTCTGAAGCCAAGCAGCAGCAGCAGATATCTTTCACTCTATCTCGCTAATTACATTTCTTGCGTCAGCTTCATCAGTTCTTGAAGCCTTAATGGATGCTAATGGACGGGGACGTCGCCATGAGCATTTCTTAACAAATCTCATTACTTTATCTGGAAAAGGTTTACTGGAGTTTTAAATTCTGCCAACGAAGATGAAGATATTTTTGAAATGGCCAGGCGGAGAGAGGTTGGAAAATTCAAAAGGAACGCCGGAAAATGGCTGAACTGATTGTGAAAGGGAGGTAGAGTAGACAATAATTATTATTCGGAACAAAACAGAAATAAGAATGATTTTGCAATGTTGATTGTCTATCTGTCAAACCAGATTATGTGCATTATGATTGAGTAAGTTCATTCCTGAATCTTTGACGAAGTGTCTTACTGAAGTCGAAAGTCTAAACTTCAAATGGAAGAGGCATACTTCTGTTCTCATTCATTGTTGTTGTTATCATTAATATTACTAGCGTTGTTATTATTTCAGTTCCTTGCTTATGTACTCTATCGGCATGGATTAAGAGAAACAAACTTTGCCTCGATGTATGGCCGACTTTCCATCTTTTTATGACTTTCACTCATCAGTAGTGAAATGTGGTGCGAGTGAACCGTAGACTTTTGCTGTCAAAGTGTTAGAGGAGTGTTATCCAAACATTTTCGCCAATTGTACCCTTTATTTCCTTCTTGTACTGGCACTCCCCTCCCCCCGTCCACCATGGCTAAACAGTTATAATTAGGATAATGCAAATGATATATTAATTATGAAAAGACTGCATTACAGGAGTGTTGCTCAAAAAAATCGAATTTAATGCACGAATAAAAAAAAATGATTTAATAACAAAATGCTTGAAAATACTTATACAACTTATCATGAGATGTGAGGCGTATGTGTTCTTTGTTTGTTCACGTGCCCCTAGGATCTATGTTTTGTACCCCCAGGAGTACGCGGACCCCAGTTTAGACAACACTGTGTTAAAGGATAAATATCTTTAAAATTATATACGTTTCCCCTTCTCTTTCTATCTATGTTTATGTATCTATCTATCTACCTCTTATCATTCATGTCCTTCATGTCAATTTTCGCTGAACCATTTGCTGCTTTACACTCAGTACACAAGAATAAATTACGATTTGAATATTACACATTTTTTTGTGTAACGATCTCCATATAAAGAACTTGCTTATATTAGCGCTTAAATCAAGTATTATTTTTGTTTGAAAAAATCATTTTCATATTAATAATAATAATAACAAAAATGATAATGATAATAATAATAACAATAATCTTATAATTAATAATAATAAAATTAATAATAATAATAATAATAATAATAATAATAAAAAAAAAAAAATAATACGAGCGATAACAAATAAAAGAAGCAAAATAATAATAACAGTCATAGTGGTAATACTCATGATGATGAATCATAAGAATAGCATCAACATAAAACAACTAAAAGAACAGCAATAGTAATACTAATACTCTCTCTCTCTCTCTCTCTCTCTCTCTCTCTCTCTGCATACAGCTTTCATCGCCAATGTTAAACTGATTAAAGAAAAATCGAATGATCAAGATGCTCCCAGAAATACCGAAACATCTGCAGGAATACGACAGCACGCAGCACCCTCCGCCGTCGAACCCCGGGCCGCTGAGAGCACAGTTTCCCTGCCAGACGATTTCCAGAACCATCTGCCAAACGACAGTGAGAGCAGGCGTTCCTCAAGGCAGGCGGCAAGAGCTGAGAACCACTGAGCTGATCAGCAGTAACTGCAATACACCTTTCCAAATTGTTTCGTTTGTGATTCATAATTGTTTATATAATGGCTAACTCTTAATTACAATTTTCCATTTGCTAATGTAATTAATTCTGATTTGTATATCCTATTGAATTATTGATACTGTGCATTTTTACCCGATGTCCACTCTTGTTTATATATAGTTTTAACCCATTTCTCTCGAATGATAACAAAAGAACCTCTGACAATAGATCAGATGAAAATACTTTTCCCGACTTCCAAGAACCTCGCTGTAATTATCAATTTGTAAATACCATGAACAATACCTACCACCCACCCCCAGTAGTCTCAGTCTTATCTCGTATAATATACCTAGTATTCCATCACAAATCATTGCCTTCCAAGATCAGGGTTTACATGAAATAAACTTACAGCGTAATATCATTGGACTGTGTGAAGCACACTTGGATAATAACATTTGTGGATTACATAACATCATAGGGTATCCCTTCTTTAACAATGTAAGTACTGATCACGGTGGAGAAGCAATATACTTATCTGACTCATTCCAGGGAACTATGCTACATGATCTTAGTGTACAGTTTCCCAATATGGAAACAATATTTCTCGAAATTATATTTCATGAGAAATTCTTAATTGGGATGCTCTACCGACCTCCAAACTCTTCTACTCAAGTTTTATTTTATGATTCAATGAGATCTCAAAACCTATATCTCTTCTCAACCTCATTGTTACATCATGGGCGATTTTCACCACAATCTTTTGAGTTTTGAAAATCGGTCAGTACATGATTTTATCACGCTCATGCACTCTTATGTGTTTTACCCGACTATCACAAAGCCTACCAGAGTAAGTGCCACGCGCACCACATTAATAGATTACATATGGGGTAACAACTTGGAATATTACCATTCCAGTGGAATCATAAACTCGAATATAAATGATCACTTCTCTGGCATTAGTACTTTCACAACCATTAATTCCATTAATAAGAGTTCACGAATAAAAATATAAAGAGAAGACTTTATCAAATTTCTAAATATGTTCACTTAAACTACTACTGTCATCGGAATGAATATTCTGTGAAAATCAAGCATGAAAAAAGGCATATATCACACCAGCAATAACCAACTTAATCGAAACTAAATACAAGTTGCAGCAAAAATAACATATGAAAATATTTTTAAAACTTATAGAGATACTCATGTGATAAAACATTTTATCATTTATTATCTATTACTTATATTATACTCATCAAGCAAGTTTGATGAGTATGCAGGCAATGTCAGAAAAAAATGGAATTTCATCAGTGACATACGAAATCATATTGCAAAGGATCAAGCTGCACTATCTGCCATGTTGAATAATGAAATATCATCTGATCCTAAAGAGGTTGCTGAAGGATTCAATGAATATTTTAGTGAGGTGGAAGCTAATCCAGCAAGTCAAATCCCTCGCGTCCAAACTGACCCGGCAGTTCCTCCCCGAAAGGGATAAATGTTCATTAAGATTATCCCAAGTATCTAACAATGAACTGAGAGACGTTGTTCATAACCTTAAACAATCAGCCGCTGGACATGATAACATTCC
>NW_020870925.1:65520-83020 GCF_003789085.1 Penaeus vannamei
TCTTTCCTTCGGCCTGGACTCCAGCGACCGCAAATCAAGAATTCAGGTATTTCTTGGCTTGAGAAAGTTTCGGAAGATATTCTGATATTTGATCGAAGTATTTTTTAATGATACACTTTTTCATATCTGATCCTACTTATTTGCCATTCTTATAAGTATATCTTATTTTTTTTCTTCTATATTACCGTATGACTTCTGATTACACTTGACTAAACCTCATTGTTATAATTGATGTCATAATTTCCTTGCTCTTCTTTTGGTTAATCTCTTCTCACCTCCTCCCTTTCTTCGCAGTCCCATCACCTAACACCAAGAAAGTCTCCTTCTCCATTCGCTAAATAGGAAAAAAGAAAATAAAATCCAGTAGAGCTTCTCCAAATAAACTAATGAGATTTGTTGGCAAATGCCCATGACAATATCTCCCTCCATTAGCGCCCATTAAGGCTTCGAGCTCTGATGAAGCTGACACAAGAAATGTAATTAGCGAGAGAGTGAAAGATATCAGATGCTGCTAAGCTTCAGCGATGAGAAAAGAGAAGAGGAGAAGAGGAGAGGTGGAGAACAGGAGGAGGGTGGAAGAAGGAAGAGCCAGGGAGAGAGCAGGTAAGAGAGGGAAATAGAAATGGATAAGAAGAACAGGAGGAAAACGAGGCAAGGGGGAAGAGAATACGAAAATAGGAAGATAAACGTGGAGAGGGGAATGGAAAAGAGAGTAGTTTTCAAAAAAAAGAAAAGAATAGCAAGGAGTCGACGTCCACAGCATCAATTTATATAAATGCATATGTATATATATATGTTTGTGTATATGTACATATATATATATATATATAATATATATATTATATATATATATATATATATATATATATATATATATATATATATATATAATTATATATATATATATATATATACGCAAACATACACACACACACACAAATATATATATATATATATATATATATATATATATATATATATATATATATATATATATATATATATTATATATATACATATATACATATGTATACATAGATATATAAATTTATTAATATATATATAATAACACAGACACACACACACACACACACACACACACACACACACACACACACACACACACACACACACACACACACACACACACACACACACACACATATATATATATATATATATATATATATATATATATATATATATATATATATATATATATATATATATATATATATATATATATATGGTAGAAAAATCCACAATGCACAATTATCATTTCACGTGCGTTCTATTCATAAAGGAATATAAAGGATATAATTAGGAATGAATATGAACGGGAATTACTACAGAATATAGGTAATAAAGGCGGCTGGGGAGACAGGAAAAGGACTCGACGGCCCTTCCGTACAGGATGAATAATGATCGCCGTGTAAGGAAGAAAAATTCAGATCCTTCTTCCTTCCTCGACTCCTCATCTCTTCCTTGAACTTGAATCTCCTCAAAGGCAACTTTAAGAGAAAAAATAACTCCATTATAATTGCCGGAAGGATGTATAGGGCCGGACGCAGAGAATGAGGGCTTTCTGACCGCGGTAGAAAAGGGGCTGAGGGCTGAGGGCGGGATCCCAGAAGCCCTGGTCCGGCTTGGTCTGGTCTGGTCTCGGAGTGTTTTCCTTTTTTTTCTTCTTCTTTTTTACCTGCTGTTCCTCCGGCCGAAGGGTGAGCGGAGATCGGTGAAGATTTATGGATGTTCTGATTCAGATAAATCGAAGCCCAACATCTTGCTTTGCTTGACCTCCTCGCAGACCCCCAGGCATCCCCCCAGCCCCTCCCCCTTACCAACCGGCCATTCTTAGCCTTAGCAACACACTAGTCTACTCTTTTCTTCTTAAGAGTGTCGTCTTCATGTATGTGTTCTTGTGTTGACACATGGATACTAATATCTATAAATAATATCCCTTTGCAGCAAGGTTAACATGTACAGTAAGATTCTTTTTAAACGCGCTCTCTCTCTCTCTCTCTCTCTCTCTCTCTCTCTCTCTCTCTCTCTCTCTCTCTCTCTCTCTCTCTCTCGGCCTCCCTCGCTCTCCCTCTCCCCCTCGCTCGCTCGCTCGCACTTTCTCTCGTTTTAGTCCCACTTCCTCTACCCCCTCCCCTCCCTCTCCCTGTAGCTTACCCTCTCTCTCTTCCCTTTCCCCATCCCTTTCAACCTTTTTCACTTTTTTCACTCCCGCTTTCTATGCACATATCTTTCTTTTATTCATTCTTTCCCTACCATGCTTTCTTTGAATCCTTTGACCATCTCTTTCATTCTTCTCTCTCAACTCTCCCTCTCTTCTTAGGTCTCCCATATGTTCTCCACCAAACCTTCTTTCTCCACAGTAAACTATCCTTAAAGCATTAAGTTCTACAGGATATAGTTAGTGCCAATTAAAGAGGGTAATACAGCAAATGTGTGGTAATGGCAATTGAATATAACGATGCGAGAACGAGACACGAGTAAACAGGAGAGAGAGAGAGAAAGAGAGAGAATTTTGTTTTGTGTTCGGTACCATGCATGGCACAAGAAATAGTACAATGAGTTAACAAAGATATTCAAAGCCACAGAATTTCTATTTCCTGTAACTCATGGAGAGCTATCCGTGTTTTGATGAACTGATAAAAGCCACAGAGATATAGTAAATGACTTAAGAATACAACGCCCAACGCGCAAAAAACGGGGCCATTTTCCACATATCGTGCGGATACCATTGCATGCTGGAATCGCTGAGCATGATAATGATGATCGCCTAAAATGACCAGTATATGACAAAGTAGGAATAAGCACCGAGCTGACAGTTCCTCAAATATCTGAAATCAGTACCATAAGGCTTTACGACCGGGTTTCGCAAGACGCATTCACTTGTGATGTGGATCTGTAAACATTGCAGTGAAGAATATAAATTGACACTCGTCCATTATATCTTCCCCAGTCGCAGTAGATCGACATGTAAATGCACACGAGTAGAAACCATGCTTCTAATATATGAGGAATGAAAAAATATGGGTAGAACACATTGAGACGTCAGCAAAAAACTGAAGCATGAATTAAAGTACTTTTGGCCACAGTATTTTACCACAAGATTTACCTTCAATAAATCCGATCTTACATTCACTGACTACATTTCTATTTAATGTATAATTCTAATAGATTTATTGCACCAATTTATCGTGTTAATTTTGGATATTCTCTTCCATATCCAATCTCCTATTTCTTTCAGTAACCGCCACGTAAAAAAGAAAAGAATGAATTTCGTTGTCCAAGTATGAAAATCCAGGATAAATCTAATGAAATTTGTTAAGAAATTTCCATAGCGACGTCGTCAAACATTAGCGCCTATTAAAGCATCCAGCTCTAATGAAGTCGATCCCAAAAATGTAATTAGCAAGACAAAGTGAAAGATTAACTTCAGAAATGGAGAAAAGGACAAAGAGAGTGAGTGAAAGAGAGGTGGGGAGGGGGTGCATGGAGCAAAACTGGGAGGGGGTGAGGGGGAAGACGGTAATAACTTCATTTGCTGTATTTCCCTCTTTAATTGGCACTAGCTAGAATCTATAGAACTTAATGTTTTAAGCATAATTTACAAGTGGAGACGCTTCTTGTTATTACGCCAGCAGCCTACTTAAGAGAAAAACTATAAAACAAGGAATGCCAATAAGACTGATAATTAATACGACGAAATATTAAGGCAGCATCATGCTTTACCTGAAGGCAAAGCACGAGTCTGGCCCACCATTAATCTGAGTCAGATCTGCCATAAATCTTTACCAGTTTCCATCGGAGATCGACGAGAGTAACAAGAGGTAAAGAAGAGAACTTCCCTAAACCAAATCAGGCTCTAATATTTCTTTCTTAACATATTTTCTATATTTTATGTTCTTATTGTTATTACTGTTAGCAATATTCCAGTTTTTCGCGTATAGTCACGGTTAAAACAACAGGATAATCTAAACTGTGAAATATTCAACAGTTTTAGCATAAAAAAGGTATTGTTCAATTGATCCAATCTTCAGTGCAAAAAAGCCTTTTCCTTTTTTACATTATCATAGAATATGGACCCATTATAAAGGTTTAGAGAAATGCTTTTATCTAATTTGTTTTGTACTTCCGTGTGAGTGCTTTTCAATATAGAACTACCAAGAACAAAGTCAAACACACACACACAGACACACACACACACACACACACACACACACACGTATAAATCATATAGATAACTGTATCATGATTATTTTATACGCCCGTTTCATCTCCTCCGCCATTTTCCCTTTAGATATACTCCTCTCTCATTCCCTCTCTCGTCACAGCCATAAAAAAGCCTCCACCCACAGAAATTAAATCCAGCAAGCCATCACATGAAGTAATGATATTTGTTAAGACGTACATTAAGACTTCAGGTCCTGATGAAGCCGAAGCAAGGAATCTAATACTCGGCTTTCGGATAAAACTTGGCTTCAGCGAAACAAAGAGAGAGAAGGAAGATGACGAAGGGATAAAAGAGAATAAAAGGAAAAGGGGGAACAGAAAGATAAATGAGGGAACGAGAGCGAGTTGATGGGGAGGAGTGAAGAGGAATGGAATGAGGATGGAATGATGGACGAAAGAATGGTGCGAAAAAGGAGAGATGGGCTCAGGATAGGAAGGGTGAGAGAAAGAGGAAGGACAGATTGATAGGAAGATAGATGGAGGGAAAGCTAATGTGGAATGAGGGCGGAAAAGAACTAGAAAATGGGAAGATATAATAAAATAGATGGTGAGAAGGGAGAGGGAGAGTTGAGAGACAAGAATGAAAGAGATGGTCAATGGATTCAAAGAAAGCATGGTAGGGAAAGAATTAATAAAAGAAAGATGTGTGCATAGAAAGCGGGGGTGAAAAAAGTGAAAAAGGTGAAAGGGATGGGGAAAGGGAAGAGAGAGAGGGTAAACTACTGGGAGAGGGAGTGGGAGGGGGTAGAGGAAGTAGCACCATGCGTGGTGCAAAAAAATACTCTCTCTCCTGTTTACTTGTTTCTCGCATTATCATATTCATTTGCCATTACCAAGCCATTTGATGTATTACCCTCTTTAATTGGCACTAGCCAATTAAAGAGGGTACTTAATGCTTTAAGCATAATTTACTGTGGAGTCGCTTCTTGTTATTATGCCAGCAGCCTGCTTAAGAGATAAACTATAACAAGGAATGCAAATAAGACTGATAAGTAATACGACGAAATATTAAGTATGGATAAAAGGGGAAAAGTAATAAGAGACTCGACGATCTGGTCGCACTGGCTAAATAACAACTTCATGGAAGGAAGGCCACAGACCTCTCCTCCCCGGCCTTTCCCTCCTCCCCATGGTGGACGGGGGAAGCCAGGAGGGAGTGAGGTTCGTCGGCTGCTGCAGAAGCTGACAGGCTGAGGGACGGAGGGAAGCGAGCGTAACCCAGCCTGGTCTGACCTGGTTTAAGAATGTTTCTTTTTTACCTGCTGTTGCTTCGACCGAAGGGTGAGTGGAGGTTGGTGAAGATTGATGGAGTATCTGATTTAGATAGATGGAAGTGCAGCAACATGCTTTTCCTTACCTCCTCTCCCCTCTCCCCCTTCTTCCTTCATACATCCGAGTCCCTGTATCCTCCATCCACTCCAATCAGGCGACTGCTCCCATTCCTGGCGACACCTGTGTTTGTCACCTTTTCAAGTGTGTTCATGCGGATATTATGTGACTGTGTGTGCGCCTGAATACTCATATTTCTGTCTTCTGTTTATTTGCAACAAGAAGGTACTGTATTGTTGAGTTAATTTCAACCATTCTCCAATTCATTCTCTCTCTTTCTTTATCTATTTCTCTGTCTAAATCTATTTGTCCCTCTCTCTCTCTCTCCCATAACCTGCTAGCCTACCTCATCCCCTCTCTTTTCTTTTTCTTTCTTGCTTTTCAACTTGCTATCTGTCTGACTGTTTGCATGTTTGTATATTTGTGAATCTATCTATATCTATTGGTCTACTATCTCCCAATATCATGATCTGTTTTCCTGTCTGTTTTTGTCTCGCTAATTCTGGCCTAGCCTTCTTTCTGTATTTTTTTAATTCGATAAATATATATATATATATATATATATATATATATATATATATATATATATATATATATATATATATATATATATGTGTGTGTGTGTGTGATATAATATATATATATATATATATATATATATATAATATATATATATATATATATATATATATATATATATATATATATATATATATATATATGTACATGTGTGTATACATATCAAGCTATATCTATATATATACATATATATGAATGTATATATATATATGTTTGTGTATGTGTAAATATTGTAAAAGGGTCTTTGATTAGTGATGGTTGTGGTGATGGTTTCACTTTAAGTGAAACTTCCAGCTGCCGGATGATTATTAGCTTGTTTCTTATGTGCGTATGTGTGTTCGTTCGTGCGTGTGAAAGGTCCTTAGTCCCCGCCCCCAAAGCAATATCGGAGACGCCCTCAGCGTGGGCGGTCACTGAGCTCCGATCTTCCCGACTGATCACCTGTGAGGAAACCTTGTATGATCTCCATTTCTAGATGGTTCAAATATAGACTTGTGCTGATACTTAAACCTTTTCATATCTTGTAGTATAGACGTGCTGAAACTTTTACTTTTTCATATATTGTGATACCTTTGACAAATCACAAAGCATCCTGGTTCCCACTGTAATGGGCACTTGTTTCCAGCCTCCTTATATAGATAGCAAATGCATCAGCGAGATCCCGATCGATTCCAAGCTCAAGCTCAAGCTCTAAGCTCCTTTGAAGAGCTTACGTTGACGCCACCTACTTCAGTGCCACAACTCTCGGCGCCAAGGACACGCATTTATAGTTGTTATTTTTGTTTACTTGTCACTTTATGCTTTGCCTATCCTACCAAACCCACAGTCATCTCTCCCAGTCCCCTCCCCATACCAGACGGCTATTCTTAGCCTTAGTAACACACTAGTCTATCTTTTTTTTTTCTTGTTTGTCGTCTTCATGTATGTGTCCTTGTATTGACACATGGATACTCATATATATAAATAATTTCCCCTTGCAACAAGGCGAACATTAATTGTATAGTTGTATTATTCTAACGCTCTCTCTCTCTTTCCCTCTCTCTCTCGTTCGCACTTTCCCTCGTTTTAGTCGCACTTCCTCTACCCTCTTCCCTTTCCATGTAGGTTTCCCTCTCTATCCTTCTCCCTTTTTCACCTCTCTCACTCCCCTTTCTATGTTCAGATCCTTCTGTTATTCATTCTTGTCATACCATGCTCTCTCTCAATCCTATCACCATATCTTTCATTCTTCTCTTTCTCTACTTTCCCTCTCTTCTTAGGTCTCCCCTATGTCCTTCCTCCACTAAACCTTATTTTTCTCCCTTCTCACCATCTACCTTATTATATTTTCCGTTTTTCCTACTTCTCTTTTTTTCCTATCATCATTCCACTTTAGCCCTTCCTCCATCTATCTATCTCCCCTTATTCTTTCTCTCACCTGTCCTATCCTGAGCCTACTTCTTTTTCGCACCATTCTTTCGTCCATCATTCCATCCTCATTTCATTCCTCTTCACTCCTCCCCTTCAACTCGCTCTCGTTCCCTCATTTATCTTTCTGTTCCCCCTTTTCATTTTATTCTCTTGTATCCCTTCTTCGTCTTCCTTCTCTCTCTTTGTTTCGCTGAAGCCAAGTTTTATCCGAAAGCCGAGTATTAGATTCCTTGCTTCGGCTTCATCAGGACCTGAAGTCTTAATGTACGTCTTAACAAATATCATTACTTCATGTGATGGCTTGCTGGATTTCATTTCTGTGGGTGGAGGCTTTTTTATGGCTGTGACGAGAGAGGGAATGAGAGAGGAGTATATCCAAAGGGAAAATGGCGGAGGAGATGAAACGGACGTATAAAATAATCATGATACAGTTATCTATATGATTTATACGTGTGTGTGTGTGTGTGTGTGTGTGTGTGTGTGTGTGTGTGTGTGTGTGTGTGTGACTTTGTTCTTAGTAATTCTATATTTAAAATTTTCTTATGATAAATTCTGATTTGAAAGAACACTTATCTGTTTAGCATATCTAATTACGCACACGGAAGTACAAAACAAATTAGATAAAAGCATTTCTCTAAACAATTGAACAATACCTTTTTTATGCTAAAACTGTTGAATATTTCACAGTTTAGATTATCCTGTTATTTTACACGCGACTATACGCGAAAAAAAATGGAATATTGCTAACAGTAATAACAATAAGAACATAAAATATAGAATATATGTTAAGAAAGAAATATTAGAGCCTGATTTGGTTTAAGGAAGTTCTCTTCTTTACCTCTTGTTACTCTCGTCGATCTCCGATGGAAACTGGTAAAGATTTATGGCAGATCTGACTCAGATTAATGGTGGGCCAGACTCGTGCTTTGCCTTCAGGTAAAGCATGATGCCTTAAAACGAAGCATCATATCCGGGAGAGTGAAGGGAAGGGAAGTTATTACCGTCTTCCCCCTCATCCCCTCCCACTTTCGCTCCATATACCCTCCCCACCTCTCTTTCACTCACTCTCTTTGTCCTTTTCTCCATTTCTGAAGTTAAGAGCTGGAAGCCTTAATGGGCGCTAATAGTTGGAGAAGTTGCCATGGGGATTTCTTGACAAATTTCCTTAGCTGATCTGAAGATTTATCCTGGATTTTCATATTTTGACAACGAAATTCATTCTTTTCTTTTTTTTTACGTGAAGGTTATTGAAAGAATGGGAAAAGGGAGAGAATATCCAAAAGTAACACGAGAAATTGGTGCAATAAATCCAATAGAAATATGCATTAAATGGAAACATACTCAATGAATGTAAGATCGGATCTATTGAAGGTAAATCTTGTGGTAAAATACTGTGGCCAAAAGTACCTTAATTCATGCTTCAGTTTTTGCTGATGTCTAAATGTGTTCTACTCTTATTTTTTCATTCCTTTTATTTTAGAAGCATGGTTTCTACTCGTGTGCATTTACATGTCGATCTACTGCGACTGGAGAAGATATAATGGACGAGTATCAATTTATATTTTTCATTGCAAAGTTTACAGATCCACATCACAAGTGAATGCGTCTTGCGAAACCCGGTCGTAAAGCCTTATGGTACTGATTTCAGATATTTGAGGAACTGTCAGCTCGGTGCTTATTCCTACTTTGTCATATACTGGTCATTTTAGGCGATCATCATTATCAAGCTCAGCGATTCCAGCATGCAATGGTTTCCGCACGATATGTGGAAAATGGCCCCGTTTTTTGCGCGTTGGGCGTTGTATTCTTAAGTCATTTATAATATCTCTGTAGCTTTTAAATCAGTTCTTCAAAACACTGATAACTCTCCATGAGTTACAGGAAATAGAGATTTTGTGGCTTTGAATATCTTTGTTAACTCATTGTAATTTTTCTTGTACCATGCATGGTACCGAACACAAAACAAAATTCTCTCTCTCTCTCTCCTGTTTATTCGTGTCTCGTTCTCGTATCGTTATATGCAATTGCCATTACCAAGCCATTTGTTGTATTACCCTCTTTAATTGGCACTAACTATATCTTTTAGAACTATGCTTTAAACATAATTTATTGTGGAGTCTCTTCTTGTTATTACGCCAGCAGCCTGCTTAAGAGATAAACTATAACAAGGAATGCAAAGAAGACTGATAAGTAATACGACGAAATATTAAGTATGGATAAAAGGGGAAAAGTAATAAAAGACTCGACGACCTGGTCGCACTGGCTAAATAACAACATGGAAGGAAGGCCACAGACCTCTCCTCCCCGGCCTTTCCCTCCTCCCCAGGGTGGACGGGGGAAGCCAGGAGGGAGTGAGGTTCGTCGGCTGCTGCAGAAGCTGACAGGCTGAGGGACGGAGGGAAGCGAGCGTAACCCAGCCTGGTCTGACCTGGTTTAAGAATGTTTCTTTTTTACCTGCTGTTGCTTCGACCGAAGGGTGAGTGGAGGTTGGTGAAGATTTATGGAGGATCTGATTCAGATAGATGGAAGTGCAGCAACATGCTTTTCCTTACCTCCTCTCCCCTCTCCCCCTTCTTCCTTCATACATCCGAGTCCCTGTATCCTCCATCCACTCCAATCAGGCGACTGCNGTGTGTGTGTGTGTGTGTGTGTGTGTGTGTGTGTGTGTGTGTGTGTGTATGTATATTATATATATATAATATATATATATATATAATATATATATTATATATTATATATATATATATATATATATATATATACATAATTACATGTGTATTACATATCAAGCTATATACTATATCTATATCTATCTATCTATCTATATCTATATATACATATATATGAATGTATACATATATATGTTTGTGTATATGTGTAAATATTGTAAAGGGGTCTTTGATTGGTGATGGTTGTGGTGATGGTTTCACTTTTAAGTGAACTTCCAGCCGGATGATTATTAGCTTGTTTCTTTTGTGCGTATGTGTGTTCGTTCGTGCGTGTGAATGGTCCTTAGTCCCCACCCCCAAAGCAATATCGGAGACGCCCTCAGCGTGGGCGGTCACTGAGCTCCGATCTTCCCGTCTGGTCACCTGTGGGGAAACCTTGTATGATCTCCATTTCTAGATGGTTCAAATATAGACTTGTGCTGATACTTAAACCTTTTCATATCTTGTAGTATAGACGTGCTGAAACTTTTACTTTTTCATATATTGTGATACCTTTGACAAATCACAAAGCATCCTGGTTCCCACTGTAATGGGCACTTGTTTCCAGCCTCATATATATAGCAAATGCATCAGCGAGATCCCGATCGATTCCAAGCTCTAAGCTCCTTTGAAGAGCTTACTTTGACGCCACCTACTTCAGTGCCACAACTCCCGGCGCTAGGGACACTGATATTTAGTTGTTACTTTATTCACTTGTCACTTTAAGCTTTGCCTATCCTCCCAAACCCACAGTCATCTCTCCCAGTCCCCTCCCCATACCAGACGGCTATTCTTAGCCCTAGTAACACACTAGTCTATCTTTTTTTTTTTCTTTCTTGTTTGTCGTCTTCATGTATGTGTCCTTGTATTGACACATGGATACTCATATATATAAATAATTTCCCCTTGCAACAAGGCGAACATGAATTGTATAGTTGTATATCTATTCTCTCTCTCTTTCCTTCTCTCTTTCTCGTTCGCACTTTCCCTCATTTTAGTCCCACTTCCTCTACCCTCTTCCCTTTCCATGTAGGTTACCATCACTATCCTCCCTTTTTCACCTCTTTCACTCCCCTTTCTATGCTCAGATCCTTCTGCTATTCATTCTTTTCATACCATGCTCTCTCTCAATCCTATCACCATATCTTTCATTCTTTTCTTTCTCTACTCTCCTCTTCTTAGGTCTCCCCTATGTCCTTCCTCCACCAAACCTTATTTCTATCCTTTTTTACCATCTACCTTATATTTTCCGTTTTTCCTACTTCTCTTTTTTTCCTATCATTCCACTTTAGCCCTCCCTCCATCTATTTACCTTCCTCATTATCTATTTCCTCATTCTTTCTCTCACCGTCCTATCCTGCCTACCTCTCCTTTTTCGCACCATTCTTTCGTCCATCATTCCATCCTCATTCCATTCCTCTTCACTCCTCCCCTTCAACCTGCTCTCGTTCCCTCATTTATCTTTCTGTTTCCCCCTTTTAATTTTATTCTCTTTTATCCCTTCTTCGTCTTCCTTCTCTCTCTTTGTTTCGCTGAAGCCAAGTTTTATCCGAAAGCCGAGTATTAGATTCCTTGCTTCGGCTTCATCAGGACCTGAAGTCTTAATGCACGTCTTAACAAATATCATTACTTCCTGTGGTGATGGCTTGCTGGATTTCATTTCTGTGGTGGGGCTTTTTTATGGCTGTGACGAGAGAGGGAATGAGAGAGGAGTATATCAAAGGGAAAATGGCGGAGATGAAACGGACGTATAAAATAATCATCATGACACAGTTATCTACGTGTGTGTGTGTGTGTGCGTGTGTGTGTTGTGTGTGTGTGTGTGTGTGTGTGTGTGTTTGACTTTGTTCTTAGTAGTTTATATTTAAAAGCACTCTTATGATAAATTCTGATTTGAAAGAACTTATCTGTTTAGCATATCTAATTACGCACACGGAAGTACAAAACAAATTAGATAAAAGCATTTCTCTAAACAATTGAACAATACCTTTTTATGCTAAAACTGTTGAATATTTCACAGTTTAGATAATCCTGTTGTTTTACACGCGACTATACCGAAAAAATGGAATATTGCTAACAGTAATAACAATAAGAACATAAAATATAGAATATATGTTAAGAAAGAAATATTAGAGCCTGATTTGGTTTAAGGAAGTTCTCTTCTTTACCTCTTGTCACTCTCGTCGATCTCCGATGGAAACTGGTAAAGATTTATGGCAGATCTGACTCAGATTAATGGTGGGCCAGACTCGTGCTTTGCCTTCAGGTAAAGCATGATGCCTTAAAACGAAGCATCATATCCGGGAGAGTGAAGGGAAGGGAAGTTATTACCGTCTTCCCCTCACCCCTCCCAGTTTCGCTCCATATACCCCTCCCCACCTCTCTTTCACTCACTCTCTTTGTCCTTTTCTCCATTTCTGAAGTTAAAGCTGGGAGAGAGCTGGAGCCTTAATGGGCGCTAATAGTTGAAATTGCCATGGGAATTTCTTAACAATTTCCTTAGCTGATCTGAAGATTTATCCTGGATTTTCATATTTTGACAACGAAATTCATTCTTTTCATTTTTTTTACGTGAAGGTTATTGAAAGGAATGGGAAAAAGAAGAGAATATCCAAAAGTAACACGAGAAATTGGTGCAATAAATCCAATAGAAATATGCATTAAATGGAAATATATTCAATGAATGTTAGGTCGGATTTATTGAAGGTAAATCTTGTGGTAAAATACTGTGGCCAAAAGTACCTTAATTCATGCTTCAGTTTTTGCTGATGTCTAAATGTGTTCTACTCTTATTTTTTCATTCCTTTTATTTTAGAAGCATGGTTTCTACTCGTGTGCATTTATTTATCGATCTAATGCGACTGGAGAAGATATAATGGACGAATGTCAATTTATATTTTTCATTGCAAAGTTTACACATCCACATCACAAGTGAATGCGTCTTGCGAAACCCGGTCGTAAAGCCTTATGGTACTGATTTCAGATATTTGAGGAACTGTCAGCTCGGTGCTTATTCCTACTTTGCTTGTCATATACTGATCATTTTAGGCGATCATCATTATCAAGCTCAGCGATTCCAGCATGCAATGGTTTCCGCACGATATGTGGAAAATGGCCCCGTTTTTTGCGCGTTGGGCGTTGTATTCTTATGTCATTTGCTATATCTCTGTGGCTTTTATCAGTTCTTCAAACATGATAGCTCTCCATGAGTTACAGGAAAACAAATTTGTGGCTTTAATATCTTTGTTAACTCATTGTACTTTTTCTTATACATGCATGGTACCGAAACAACAAAACAAAATTCTCTCTCTCTCCTGTTTACTTGTGTCTCGTCGCACCGTTATATCCAATTGCCATTGCTAAGCCATTTGCTGTATTACCCTCTTTAATTGGCATTACTGAATCTTTTAGAACTATGCTTTAAGCATAATTTACTGTGGAGTCGCTGCTTGTTATTACGCCAGCAGCCTGCTTAACAAGGAATGCAAATAAGACTGATAAGTAATATGACGAAATATTAAGTATGGATAAAAGGGGAAAAGTAATAAAAGACTCGACCACCTGGTTGCACTGGCTAAATAAAAACATGGAAGGAAGGCCACAGACCTCTCCTCCCCGGCCTTTCCTCCCCAGGGTGGACGGGGGAAGCCAGGAGGGGTGAGGTTCGTCGGCTGCTGCAGAAGCTGACAGGCTGAGGGACGGAGGGAAGCGAGCGTAACCCAGCCTGGTCTGACCTGGTTTAAGAATGTTTCTTTTTTACCTGCTGTTGCTTCGACCGAAGGGTGAGTGGAGGTTGGTGAAGATTGATGGAGGATCTGATTCAGATAGATGGAAGTGCAGCAACATGCTTTTCCTTACCTCCTCTCCCCTCTCCCCCTTCTTCCTTCATACATCCGAGTCCCTGTATCCTCCATCCACTCCAATCAGGCGACTGCTCCCATTCCTGGCGACACCTGTGTTTGTCACCTTTTCAAGTGTGTTCATGCGGATATTATGTGACTGTGTGTGCGCCTGAATACTCACATTTCTGTCTTCTGTTTATTTGCAACAAGAAGGTACTGTATTGCTGAGTTAATTTCAACCATTCTCCAATTCTTCTCTCTCTTTCTTCATCTATTTATTTATCTATCTCTCTCTTTCTAAATCTATTTGCCCTCTCTCTCTCCCATAACCTGCTAGCCTACCTCATCCCCTCTCTTTTTTTTTTCTTTCTTGCTTTTCAACTTCTATCGTCTGACTGTTTGCATGTTTGTAATTTGTGAATCTATCTATATCTATTGTCTACTATCTCCAATATCATGATCTGTTTTTGTCTGTTTTGTCTCCTAATTCTGGCCTGCCTTCTTTCTGTTAATTCGGATATATATATATATATATATATATATATATATATATATATATATATATATATATATATATATATATATATATATATATGTGTGTGTGTGTGTGTGTGTGTGTGTGTGTGTGTGTGTGTGTGATATATATATATATATATTATATGTATATATATATATAATATATATATATATATATATATATATATATATATATATATATATATATATATATATATATATATATATATATATATATATATATATATATATATATATAATGTACATGTGTGTATACATATCAAGCTATATTATATATATACATATATATTATGTATATGTATATATGTTTGTGTACGTGTAAATATTGTAAAGGGGTCTCTGATTGGTGATGGTTGTGGTGATGGTTTCACTTTAAGTGAAACTTCCAGCTGCCGGATGATTATTAGCTTGTTTCTTTTGTGCGTATGTGTGTTCGTTCGTGCGTGTGAAAGGTCCTTAGTCCCCGCCCAAAGCAATATCGGAGACGCCCTCAGCGTGGGCGGTCACTGAGCTCCGATCTTCCGACTGATCATCACCTGTGAAAACCTTGTATGATCTCCATTTCTTGATGGTTCAAATATAGACTTGTGCTGATACTTAAACCTTTTCATTTCGTGTAGTATAGACTTCTTCTGAAACTTTTACTTTTTCATATAATGTGATGCCTTTGACAAATCACAAAGCATCCTGGTTCCCACTGTAATGGGCACTTGTTTTCAGCCTCCTTATATAGACAGCAAATACATCAGCGAGATCCCGATCGATTCCAAGCTCAAGCTCAAGCTCTAAGCTCCTTTGAAGAGCTTACGTTGACGCCACCTACTTCAGTGCCACAACTCTCGGCGCCAGGGACACGCATTTATAGTTGTTATTTTTGTTTACTTGTCACTTTATGCTTTGCCTATCCTCCCAAACCCACAGTCATCTCTCCCAGTCCCCTCCCCATACCAGACGGCTATTCTTAGCCCTAGTAACACACTAGTCTTTTTTTTTCTTGTTTGTCGTTTTCATGTATGTGTCCTTGCATTGACACATGGATACTCATATATAAATCATTTCCCCTTGCAACAAGGCGAACATGAATAGTATAGTTGTATCACTCTCAACCGCTCTCTCTCTTTCCCTCTCTCTCTCTCGTTCGCACTTTCCCTCGTTTTAGTCCCACTTCCTCTACCCTCTTCCCTTTCCATGTAGGTTTCCCTCTCTATCCTTCTCCCTTTTTCACCTCTCTCACTCCCCTTTCTATGTTATTCATTCTTTTCTTACCATGCTCTCTCTCAATCCTTTCACCATATCTTTCATTCTTCTCTTTCTCTGCTTTCCCTCTCCTCTTAGGTCTCCCCTATGTCCTTCCTCCACCAAACCTTCTTTCTCTCCCTCCTCACCATCTACTTTATTATATTTTCCGTTTTTCCTACTTCTCTTTTTTTTCCTGCCATCATTCCACTTTAGCCCTTCCTCCATCTATCTATCTTCCCTCATTCTTTCTTCACCGTCCTATCCTCAGCCTACTCTCTTTTTTTCTCACCATTCTTTCGTCCATCATTCCATCCTCATTCCATTCCTCTTCACTCCTCCCCTTCAACTCGCTCTCGTTCCCTCATTTATCTTTCTGTCCCCCTTTTCATTTTATTCTCTTGTATCCCTTCTTCGTCTTCCATTCTCTCTTTGTTTCGCTGAAGCCAAGTTTTATCCGCAAGCCGAGTATTAGATTCCTTGCTTCGGCTTCATCAGGACCTGGTCTTAATGCACGTCTTAACAAATATCATTACTTCCTGTGGTGATGGCTTGCTGGATTTCATTTCTGTGGGTGGAGCTTTTTTATGGCTGTGACGAGAGAGAGGGAATGAGAGAGGAGTATATCCAAAGGGAAATGGGGAGGAGATGAAACGGACGTATAAAATAATCATGATACAGTTATCTATATGATTTATACTGTGTGTGTGTGTGTGTGTGTGTGTGTGTGTGTGTGTGTGTGTGTGTGTGTGTGTGTGTGTGTGTGTGTGTAACTTTGTTCTTAGTAATTCTATATTTAAAATTTTCTTATGATAAATTCTGATTTGAAAAACACTTATCTGTTTAGCATCTAATTACGCACACGGAAGTACAAACAAATTAGATAAAAGCATTTCTCTAAACAACTGAACAATACCTTTTTTATGCTAAAACTGTTGAATATTTCACAGTTTAGATAATCCTGTTGTTTTACACGCGACTATACGCGAAAAAATGAAATATTGCTAACAGTAATAAAAAAAAAGAACATAAAATATAGAATATATGTCAAGAAAGAAATATTAGAGCCTGATTTGGTTTAAGGAAGTTCTCTTCTTTACCTCTTGTTACTCTCGTCGATCTCCGATGGAAACTGGTAAAGATTTATGGCAGATCTGACTCAGATTAATGGTGGGCCAGACTCGTGCTTTGCCTTCAGGTAAAGCATGATGCCTTAAAACGAAACATCATATCCGGGAGAGTTAAGGGAAGGGAAGTTATTACCGTCTTCCCCCTCACCCCTCCCACTTTCGCTCCATGCCCCCTCCCCACCTCTCTTTCACTCTCTTTGTCCTTTTCTCCATTTCTGAAGTTAATCTTTGACTTTGTCTTGCTAATTACATTTCTGGGATCGACTTCATCAGAGCTGGATGCCTTAATGGGCGCTAATAGTTGGAGAAGTTGCCATGGGGATTTCTTGACAAATTTCCTTAGCTGATCTGAAGATTTATCCTGGATTTTCATATTTTGACAACGAAATTCATTCTTTTCTTTTTTTTATGTGGAGGTTATTGAAAGGAATGGGAAAAAGAAGAGAATATCCAAAAGTAACACGAGAAATTGGTGCAATAA
>NW_020870925.1:90520-95520 GCF_003789085.1 Penaeus vannamei
CTGAGATAGATCCATGAATAAATGCAGATAAACACATACATCTAATGAAAGATACATTCACCTACAACACGTGGGTATCTCCCTCTTGCTCAGTGGAATTCAGATGAATATTCTGATCAATTGAATGTAATGAGTCACAAAGAGAATAGCAAATACGCTCTTACAGTGGCACTCCCTTGAGGATTGATGAGCAGTGTACGCAAATATGTGTGTGTGTGTGTGTGTGTGTGTGTGTGTGTGTGTGTGTGTGTGTGTGTGTGTGTGTGTGTGTGTGTGTGTGTGTGTGTGTGTGAGTGTGTGTGCGTTGTGCGTGCGTGTGTGTGTGTGTGTGTGTGTGTGTGTGTGTGTGTGTGAGTGTGTGAGTGTGTGTGTGCGTTTGTGCGTGCTGTGTGTGTGTGTGTGTGTGTGTGTGTGTGTGTGTGTGTGTGTGTGTGTGTGTGTGTGTGTGTGTGTGTGTGTGTGTGTGTGGTGTGTGTGTGTGTGTGTGTGTGTGCGTTTGTGCGTGCGTGTGTTGTGTGTGTGTGTGTGTGTGTGTGTGTGTGTGTGTGTGTGTGTGTGTGTGTGTGTGTGTTTGCGTGTGCGTGTGTGTGCGTGTGCGTGTCTGTGGGGGGGGGAATAAGAGATGAAATGAAAAGGCAAATAGGACAGAAAAAAGAAAAGATAAAGAATAAGAGGAAGGTACGTAGCAAATACGAAGAAACGGTGATGAAAGCTAAGAGACAGAAGAATGTGAAAGAAAAAGAAAAATTATGACCTGATGAAGAAACTGGCAAGAGAGAATAAAAACAAAATAGAGTAAAGCATAATTGAGAAAGAAAACATGTGACAGAGCAATGCCAAATGCGAAGAGAATAGAATTAAGAGTGATATGAAAAGAGAACGAAATAGAAGTGTATGGAATAAAGGATGCGAATGATGAATAGTAAAGAAGGGAGAAGAGAAAAGAAAGAGAAAGGAGAGAGAAAAATGAAGAGCAAGAGGGAGAGAGGCACCTCGAGACATAAAGAAAGCAGAGGAGAAAATGGCAAATCGTAAAGAGAATAAATAACCGGGGAAAAGAAGAGAGAAAACTAGAAGAAAGAAGAGAAGAGAATTCAGAAGTGGAGGAGCAAATAGAAGGTAAAGAAAAACGTAGAAGCGGAAAAAAAGAAAGAAAGTTTGAATGCAGTTGATTTGTAAAATGTAAATAAGAATAAGAATAAAAAGGAAGAGGAGCGGGAGGGAGGAAAGGAAGTGTGAAAAGCAATATAGAATAAGAAATGGTCAGATTTCAGGAACAAGGAAGATAGGAAACAGAAGGAGGAGGAACAGCCAAAAAGAAGTTAGAAGGAGAAGGAATAGATGAGGAAAGAGAGAGAAACGGAACAGAAGGTCCAAAACAATTCGAAGAGGAATAGAATAAGAGGAAAATACCGAAGAGAATGCAGAGGAAGGAAGAGGAAAGTATAGGAAGAAGAGAACAAAAGGAAAAAAATGAGAGTAGGAATTTCAGTAGAAAAGAAAATATACAAAAGGAAAGACGAAATAGAGAATTTAGGAGAGGGGGGAAAGAGACGTCAAGATCGGATATGTGAAAGGTTACAAAAGGAGGAAAGAGTAAAAGGGAGAAGGGGAGAGGAGAGAGAGTACAGACAGTTCAGAATTTCCATATGGGGGACAGGCAAAAGGGGTAAAGCGGATGAACAAGATGGAAACAAAAGGTAAACGGAGAGAAAAGGGAGGATAGGGTGAAGAGGGGGATAAGGCAGAAAGTGAGGAGGGAGATAAAGGAGGAAAAAGTGGGGTGGAAGGAGATAAGGGAGAAGAAAGAGAGGAGGGTTATAAGGGAGGAGAAAGGGAGACGGAGAATAAGGGAATAAGGGGGGAGAAAGGTAGGAGACGGAG
Source organism: Penaeus vannamei (assembly GCF_003789085.1). Classification (NCBI taxonomy): domain Eukaryota; kingdom Metazoa; phylum Arthropoda; class Malacostraca; order Decapoda; family Penaeidae; genus Penaeus; species Penaeus vannamei. The sequence goes on from NW_020870925.1 coordinate 92,405, forward strand.
GTTAAGGGAGAAGAAAGTTGAGTCGAGGAAGATAAGGGGGAGAAAGTGAGAAAGGAGGGAGATGAGGGAGGAAAGGAAAAGGAGGAGAGGAGGGAAATATGGGAGGAGAAAGTGAGGGAAGAAGGGGAGAAGGGGGAGGGAAGTAGGAAGAAGAGGAAAAGGAGGAGAAATGGTGGAAGAGGGGAATCGAGGAGGGGAGAGTGAGCAGGTTGAGGAATAGGGAGAAGAGAAAATGAGGAAGGAGGTAAGGAGAGAGGAGAAAGCGGGGGGAAGAGAGGCATAAGGGAGGAAAAAGTGGGGAGGAGGGGAGCGAAGGAGATAGAAATGGGGAAGTGAGGAAGGAGCGAGGGGGGGGGGGTGGAGGAGAAGGCGTTGAAGGAAGGGGGGTAAAGAAGAAGGTGTTGGAGGGAATTAAGGGAGGGAAAGTGGAGGAAGAGAGGAGTGAGGGAGGAAGGGCATATGTAAGGAGTTGCTGGAGGAGGAAATTAAGGGAGGAGAAGGTGGAGGAAGAGAGGAGTGAAGGAGGAGGGTAATAAAGAAGAAGGTGTTGGAGGAAGGAATTAAGAAGAAGGTGCTGGAGGAGGGGCATATGTAAGGAGGTGTTGGAGGAGGATATTAAGGGAGGAGAAGGTGGAGGAAGAGAGGAGTGAGGGAGGAGGGGAATAAAGAAGAAGGTGTTGGAGGAGGGGCATATGTAAGGAGGTGTTGGAGGAGGAAATTAAGGGAGGAGAAGGGGAGGAAGAGAGGTGACGGAGGAGGGGCGTGCTGGAGGAGAGGCATATGTAAGGATGGAGGAGGTTAAGCGGGAGTGAGGGAGGAGGGGAAAAAGGAAGGTGTAGGAGGGAATTAAGGGAGGAGAAGGCGGAGGAAGAGAGGAGTGAGGGAGGAGGGGAATTAAGAAAAAGGTGCTGGAGGAGAGGCATATGTAAGGAGGTGTTGGAGGAGGATATTAAGGGAGGGGAAGGTGGAGGGAGAGAGGAGTGGGGGAAGAGGGGAATTAAGAAGAAGTGTGAATATGCAAGGAGGTGTTGGAGGAGGAAATTAAGGGAGGAGAAGGTGGAGGAAGAGAGGAGTGAGGGAGGAGGGGAATAAAGAAGAAGGTGCTGGAGGAGAGGCATATGTAAGGAGGTGTTGGAGGAGGAAATTAAGGGAGGAGAAGGTGGAGGAAGAGAGGAGTGAGGGAGGAGGGGAATAAAGAAGGTGTTGGAGGAGAGGCATATGTAAGGAGGTGTTGGAGGAGGAAATTAAGGGAGGAGAAGGTGGAGGAGGGAGGAAGTGGAGGAGGGGAATAAAGAAGGTGTAGGAGGGAATTAAGGGAGGAGAAGGCGGAGGAAGAGAGGAGTGAGGGAGGAGGGGAATTAAGAAAAAGGTGCTGGAGGAGAGGCATATGTAAGGAGGTGTTGGAGGAAGAAATTAAGGGAGAAGAAGGGGGGAGGGGGGAGTGAGGGAGGAGAGAGCAAGGGGACATCCATCTCCGGCGTCCGACAAGCCATTATTTCTGCGGCATAAGAGCAAGACGGATCGTTCAGCGCGTCGGCCTCCTCAAAACGAGAGGAAGGGGAAGTGAGGGGAGAAGGAGGAAGGGTGGAGGAGATAAAGAAAAGAGGGAAGAGGGAGAAAGGAAGAGAGGGAGGGGAAGTGAGGGGAGAAGGAGGAAGGGTGGAGGAGATAAGAAGAGAGAGAGAGAGAGAGAGAGAAGAGAAGAGAGAGAGAGAGAGAGAGAGAGAGAGAGAGAGAGAGAGAGAGAGAGAGAGAGAGAGAGAGAGAGAGAGAGAGAGAGAGAGAGAGAGAGAGAGAGGAGAGAGGGAGAGAGAGAGAGAGAGAGGAGAGGTTGGAAGGGTGGAGGAGAAAAAAAGAGAGGGAAGAGGGAGAAAGGAAGAGAGGGGAGGGAAAGTGAGGGAGAGGAAGGGGAAAGTGAGGGGAGAAGGAGGAAGGGTGGAGGAGATAAAGAAAGAGAGAGAGAGAGAGAGAGAGAGAGAGAGAGAGAGAGAGAGAGAGAGAGAGAGAGAGAGAGAGAGAGAGAGAGAGAGAGGAGAGAGAGGAGAGAGGGGGGGGGGGGGGGGGGGGAGAGGTGGGAGGGTGGAGGAGAAATAAAAGGAAAGGAGGAGAATGAGTGGAGGAGAAATAAAAAGAGAGGGTAGAGGGAGAAAGGAAGAGAGGGAGGGGAAGTGAGGGGGGAAGGAGGAAGGGTGGAGGAGATAAAGAAAAAAAAAGTGAGGGGAGGGTTGGAAGGGTGGAGGAAAAAAAAGAGAGGGGGGGAGAAAAAGAACAAAGGGAGGGGAAGTGAGAGTAGAGATTGAAAGGTTGGAGGAGAAAAAAAGAAAGGATAGAGGGATAAAAGAAGAGAGGGGGGGGGATGAGGGGAGTAGGAGAAAGGGTAGAGAAAAAAAAAAGAGAGAGGGGAGAGGTTGAAAGGGTGGAGGAGAATAAACTGAAAGGTGAAGAAAGGTGGATTAGAAAAAAAGGCAAGAGGGAGAAAGGTGGAGGAGAAAAAAAGAAAGGGGAGAAGGAGAAAAAAAAGAAAGGAGAGAGGGAGAAAAGAAGAGAGGGAGAGGAAATGAGGGGAGAGGGAGAAAGGGTGGAGGAGAAAAAAAGAAAGGAGAGAGGGAGAAAAGGAAAGAGGGGGGGGGGTAAGTGAGGGGAGAGGGAGAAAGGGTGAAGGAGAAAGAGGAGAGGGAGGGGAAGTGAGGAGAGAATGAGAAAGGGTGGAGAAAAAAACAACAACGAAAGGGGGGAAAAGCGGAGGAGAAAAGAAGAGACGGAGGGGAAAAGAATGAGAGAGTGGAGGAGAAGAGAAGAGAGAGTAAAGGAGAAAAGAAGTGAGGGAGAGGAAGATAAAAGGAGAAGAGAGGGTAGAGGAGAAAAGAAGTGAGGGAGAGGAAGAGAGGAGGAGAAATGAAGAGAAGGATTGTGAGAGGGAGAGAAGGAGAGGAGAGAGGGGAAAGACGGTGAAGAAGAGAGGAAGATGGAGATCGTGAGAGGTAGGAAAAGAGAATCTGAATTTTTGAATTAAAATGCTTATTTACACAAACTTTTACAAGTTAGGCAATTTATACAGAAAATTAATTACACTGGATTTAGCTGGACCTTCCGAGGGCAATATGCTCATCTAAAAT
>NW_020870925.1:100520-103020 GCF_003789085.1 Penaeus vannamei
TGTTGGTATATCTTTATCCTTATCATTATAACAATATTCATACTCATCGTCATTTTCCTTTTCAAACCATTTTTATCATTGGTGCTCTAAAAATTGTGTGTGTGAGTATTTGTGTGTGTGCATGTGTGTGTGTGTGTGTGTGTGTGTGTGTGTGTGTGTGTGTGTGTGTGTGTGTGTGTGTGTGTGTGTGTGTGTGGTGTGTGGTGTATGTGTGTGTGTGTGTGTCTGTGTGTGTGTGTGTGTACACGCATGCGTCTATGTGTTTGTGCGTATATATGTTAGTCGATAAGCATTAGGAAGTAAATTCATAAAAAGGAAGTGCTTTCTTCATCTCCTTCCTTCTCCCCCTTCCTAATAGCATACCAATTTCATATGCGTTCTTCTATCATATATTATGTGCCTTCCCCCTTCTCCTTTGTCTTTTTCTGTCTTGTAATAATCGTATTATCTTATTTTACTGACGTTTATTCGTTTTGCTTTGTTTTAATTCTTATATTTCTTGCATCCATAGCCATATGATATGAATGCCCGAATTAATGCAAGGAAAATATATGTAATTTTTTGCTTAAAAAATACGGTATGCTATTTACTTCAGTCACTTAATATGATTACACTATAATAGAAATCTCTAATAAGGCTTTGAGTCACTGGCCCGGGCCGCTAGATGCCCTTCGTATCTGAAACGAATTTGAGTTGGACCTTTCCCAGGCTTTCGATGAGAGAAAGCAGAAGTTGGTTGCTGGAAACAATCATGAAGTGTTTCGAATATCTTGCGAAAAGATTTGGAAAATGTTAGACAATTATGAGTATCACTGCTACGCTGCTTTTACAATTTAATTTTTATTATTATCAGCAGGGCTGCCGTCAGGAGGCCAGGGCCCCGGGACGAAGAAGAGGGCCACGTCCTTTTTAGGTCGGAAACGCCTTTTTCAAATAGGCGGAAGCCGGGGATTGTTGTTGATATTATTATACTTTCATTATATCATTACCATTGTTATTATTGTTACCATTTATATTTATATTATCATAATTACCTTATGATTATTATCATTATCATAATGCTACTTTACTAATATTTACTAATACTTTACTATCATTATCAATGCAATTATATTATCTGATATATAAGTATTATTTTAAAATCATTATTATTATCATTACTGGTATTATTATTATTATGTTTATTATTATTATTATTATTATTATTAGTTTATTATCATTATCATTTTCATTATTTTAATCGTCATTTTTATTAATTCAATTATTATTATTACTGTTATTATTCTTATTGTTATTAATTTTTTTTTCTCATCAAAATCATATTATCATTATTATTACGATTATCACTAATTATTAGTAGTACCATTTTTATATCATTATCATTATTTTAGATATTATTATTAGCATTTTTGTTATTATTATAGTGATTCTCATTACTAACATGATTATCATTATTATTACCATTATCATTTTTATCCTCATCATGATCACAATTAAAATTATGATTGTGTATTTCATCTTGATAATGATCATTATTTTTAGTATTATCATTATCATTATTATAATTATTATTATTTTCATTATTATTATTACTGTTATCTTTATTATTATTACTGTCATCTTATTACTATACTATATCATCAATAAATTACTATCATGTTTATTTAGCTTTGAATGGCATGCTCTTATAATATGAAGCAGCTTCTATTAAGTGAAACAGATTCATCTATTTCCTACAGTTTAAGTGGACTACTATATATCATTTAACATGAAAGCGCGTGTTTATGTTTTTTGTAGATTTCCTTGTTTATGTGTTTGTGTGTATGCATGTGCACGGGTGTGTGCATTTGCCAGTGTGTGTGTGTGTGTGTGGTGTGTGTGGTTGTGTGTGTGTGTGTGTGTGTGTGTTGTTGTGTGTGTGTGTGTGTTTGTGTGTGTGTGTGTGTGTGTGTGTGTGGTGTGTGTGTGTGTGCATGCGCGTGTGTTATTGTGTGTGGTGTGTATGTGTCCATGTGTGTCACAGGGGCGGGTCCAGAAAACTTTCTGGGGGCACAGGGGGTAACAACAATAAAGGGGGGGGGCATTACGAGGAGTCAATGCCATTTGGGGGGGGGAGGCACACGCGTGGCCAATCAGATTTCAGGGGGGGGGAGGTGCCCCCTGTGTCACCATGGAAGACCCGCTTCTCAGTGTGTTGTGCATGTGCGTGCGTGTGTGTGTGTGTGTGTGTGGTGTGTGTGTGTGTGTGTGTGTGTGTGTGTTGTGTGTGTGTGTGTGTGTGTGTGTGTGTGTGTGTTGTGTGTTGTGTGTGTGTGTGTGTGTGGTGTGTGTGTGTGTGTGTTGGGTGTGTGTGTGTGTGTGTGTGCATGTGCGTGTGTGTGTGTGTGTGTGTGTGTGTGTGTGTGTGTACATGTGTATGTGTGTGTGTGTGTTTCTGTCTGTTAGTGTGTCTTTTCTATTCGAAAATATTCACGCATTCAGGGACTAAACATGAAGAACT
>NW_020870925.1:110520-118020 GCF_003789085.1 Penaeus vannamei
AAGGGTGCTATGACAGTGATCATATCTTGTTAGTAATATATTACATGAGTCAAATTATTATATTGTTATATGTCAGGTTATATATATATAAAATTAAGTATATATATATATACTTATGTATATTAAATCTGTATTTATATATATTTTGTTATACTTCTTATAATATATACTATCCTCCCCTATTAATATAGTTGTTGCGTATATATACAGGTATTAATTGGGGCCGCGTGGTTAGATATAACCTATCATCACCTGGTACCCTACAGTACGCGCGGGAATCTAAGTAAATACGCAATATATATAGTATTACTAAGTGCTAGTGATTATAATTTATATATATATATTATATAATAATAATTTACCCAGACGATAAAGTTACGCAACTATATCACCACAACACCACACATACAATACATAAATATTATAGTTAGTATATATATATCTACTATAGATAGAATATAGAATATCAACACTCATAAATCACTCTGACACCCACACCCAATACGCTAACCATTATTGTTACGTCTCATATTTTAAGATATATATATATACAAGCTGTCTATACCCCCTGTATTATACCAGTCGTATAATAGTCTGTCCCCCCCGGATAAAGTGAGTATACTCTTCTATTCATCTAATCTAGTATTCCCTAAACTATACTCACCGCCCCCTTTTGGCCCTGTGAGGCTATGATTAGTGTACAAACACACCACACACACACACCACCCACCACACACGCCACATCACTCAGTGCCACACTCTCTCTCTGCAACAATGTATGCGGGCGGTAGGTCTCTGAGCGTGATGGAAGTCCAGATGCTGTATAACCATGTTTAGACTCCATAGCGCCCAGTAGATATTTACACTACGAACACACACACCTACGACACAACACATCACATATCGCAGTCCAGACACGACACTACCTACACAGCATTATTGCATGGGTATATATATATATATAATTTATATATATACGGCGGTTAGTTTCTCAATTTATCGGAGTGTATAATTCTATATACTGGTTCATATATAGTTATCTTCGTATCATATATGTGGTGTGTGTGTGCTGTAGATGTGTGTGTGTGTGTGTGTGTGCGTGTATATTAAGTGTATATAATATTAAATAAATACTCATTTGCGTTATGCTTATAGTGATTATATATAGTATATTATATTATTATATATATATATATATATATATATATATATATATGTAGTATGTATATTATATATAGTGTGTATGTGTCGGTTAGTGTATGTATTATATATAATAGTTGATGTATTGTATTGGATGTATGTTAGTGTGTGTATGTTGGTTTAGTGTGTGAGTATATTATATGTGTGTGTTGTGTGTGTGTGTGTGTGTGTGTGTGTGTGTGTGGTTGTGTGTGTGTGCGTGTGTGTTGTTCGTGTGTGTGTGTGTAGGTTTGATGTGTGGTTGTTAGTTGTGTGTTGTTTGTGTGTGTGTGTGTGTGTGGTGTGTGTGTGTGTGTGTATATTATATATATATATATAAATATACATTATATATATAGTGATATTAATATATTATATGTAGTATAAATATATAATATATAATATAATACGTACATATAGTATTATATCATGTATATATATATATAATTATGGATATCATACATACATACTTACAATTTATATACTATTAGTATATATATATATATATTAAGTGTATATGTGTTATGTTATGTATATTGTAGTTATGTGATTTTATTGTTAGTATAATAATATAGTATATCATATAATATATTGGCAGTAGAACACTGGTAGAGAGTTAGGCAACCCATGTTTCACAAAGGGGGCTAAGAGACTCCCATTAAAGAATTTACTGCCCACCTATCCTCCAATAATTGTGAGATAACAGAGAAATACTAGTTCTCCGTTATTGGAGTAAGTGAGTCCCGAGAAGAAGAATTTAATATTTACTCGGTTAATAGAAGATATTCTGATGGCCGCTTTGTAGCTCCATGATACAGTTTATTTTTCATGACATTTAACAAGACTCGCCATACCTCCCCGGATAGAAAGAGTGAGGAGATGGTAGTTGAGGAAAAAATGGGAGAAAGCTGAGAATTTTTTAAAAATCCCGGATTAATGAGAAAATGATCAATAAGATGTCATGACAATACCATGAAAGAGTCTGTAGTTTCCAATTTAACTTCACTTGAAGTAATTTATTCACTTCTATTTATTTATTTCCATATTTTGCATTTTATTTGAACAACACATTTAATTAGCCTCAACCATGCTTTAAGTTCCCTCTTTTATAGTCATATTAGTAATAGTCTTTGTGATGAATCTTTTAACATTAATATTCATTGCGTAATCGAAACTACATTATTATTTATTATGTACATAAGCGATCCAACATTTTTTATCCCGTAGTTGGTGAAGACGAATCCAAGCCAAATAATTAGCAATTCCTGTTTCTGCTTAATAAAGCTTGAGTAAACCTTTCAGATCTATTCTATATTTTGTCCGCAGTTAATTGTATCTTCTGTTATTAATGCCCTACTCGTCATCTTAAGTTTTGGGTTCCCTCTTAGCGTGTGATAATATTTAATCATATGTTATTTACAGATATATAAGCAATAATATGTAAAAATAATATATTCATATGGTGTGATAGATGATTGTAATTATATGAGAGTAATAACACATAAAATAGAATATATATATATAAAAAAAATAAAGAAAAAAAAATAAAACAAAAACGCTGAATATGACGAGAGATGTCAGTATAACGTGAGGAGAAAAAACCCTCAGATTTCGACTACTGCTATACTACTCTGAGGATATCATTTTTACATCTAAGTACGTGCAACCTGTTAGAGACCGTATTCGCGCCAGTGGATCATTCCTGGGTTTCGTCAATGACCAACGTACAATGTTCGAGATATTCTTGGTTGCTCCCTTGTCTATAGCTCTCATAATGGTGAATCAGATAAATTGCCACTTATCTGCATCATAAAACTGTGTAGGTTTTGTTCTTCTCTGTGTGTTTGTGTGTGTGTAGTTGTTTTGTGGTGGTTTGGTGTTTGTGTTGCTTATCTGTGAGACACTGCTCGCTATTACTGTGGCATTTCTCCCTTGTTCATCCTTCTCTTCACTTTTGACTCCCTCTTCTATGACGAGAGAGCAGTGCCTACTGTGTCATTGTAATTCACACTTATCCTTCTTATTATATACTATTATTACTTGAGAGTTTACTTCTTCGATATTTCTCTTCCATTTTTATTTTGCTACGTCTAATACTGTATATACGCCAACACCTTCTATTAAATATTATATAGTTTAGATAATATACCCATAATTATTATTACTTTATATATAAATATAGTTCCTTTCATTACCTCTACTCCGCCTATTACTAATAGTCTATCTTCATTATCTATTGTTGTGTGCGTGTGTGTGCTGTGTGTGTGTCCTGTGTGTGTGGTGTGTGTGTGTGTGTGTGCTATATAGTGATTATATATATATAATATAGTATATGTAATAAGTAAATATAGAATATGAATACGTATATATTTATATCATGGTATATTATTCTAGACCCTCCCCGTATATCCTATATCATACTATATATACTCTCTCCTCTTAGAACTCCCCTAATATCGAACTAGATTTATGGTGATATATTATAGAGTATTATACTTATATATATTATTTTTTTTTTTTTTCGAATGCGCGTTAAATCATGAGACAAAACTACTATATATGAATCAGTAAAAATCCCAAAAGCGCTGCTCAGGCATGAAGTGCTCACGACATACCATAATTCTTATCAGATGATTCGCTCGAGGAGGAATAACCTCGACTAAACACTTCCAAAATTTTACACCAACTCAAAACGATTTCTACATGTTCAGCGAACGCGAGCTCTTACTGTATGTCGTCGACACGTTCAGATACATAAACTTTGCCCTATCGTGTTGCTTTAGTGGTCTGTAATTGTTTCAGCAGCCGTGAAGGAATTAAACGGATCTGCTCTATCTGCTGCTCTATAATTGAATTAGTGGAGATTTTGTTTTCTCGCTACGCTTCACTTTTCATATTTGTCACACTCCTCTCCTCTTACTATTACATTAAACTCACTTATAGTAACTTATTATATACTCACTCGTATTGCTCTCTCGTGGTGCTACGTTCTAGTCATACTCAATAATCCACTAGAGTAGAGTTTTGAAAACCTCGTTGATTCATGTGCATCTCCAATGTGTGAAAATCATGGAGAATGAGCACTGAGAGTACTTCCTTCTCTACCAAGTACCAAGAAGATGGCGTACTTTAAAACGGTTTCCGATTTCCTATATCTTCGTCAGTACCCAATATCATGTAATTTTTCTGACGAAGATTGTAATCGAAACCGGTCCAGAATACATCTGTTGTATTGGAGTAGCTATTCTTTGCTCATTCTAATATCCTACGAGCCTCAATGATCTTTACTGGGAAACTAGATAATATAAGATATATGTATATCAATTATTGTTACTTTATATATTATATACTACCTAACTTACTACTACCACAGAATATAAAAAAAATCAATAAAGCTAGATACTATATGAAGATAAAGGGAACTAGTATACATGATATATGTGTGTATGCTGATTGGGGAGTTTTTTTGATTATAGTTTTGGTTGTGTTGACTGCAGATGTTATTTGCAAGAGAAGATGTGAAATGTTTAGAGTTTTATGTCGGTCTATTAATATCCTTATTTTTTAGCTTGATGATGATATCTGAGGAAATTTTATTAATCGACCTTAGAGTGTGATAACTTTGGAAGATATGTTACACAAAGTTCTTATATATATATCTATTATATAACCTCCACTCCCTAATATATAGTAGTACTACCTATATATTATCATATATATACTATATATATAACAGACGTCCTGACAGTGATTAGAAAATTGAGTGGATGGTCGTGAGTGCACGACAGGCAACCCGTAGTCAACCCATACTCTCTTACTCATGAGGACCAAGGAAGAACTCTCTCAGTAGCTCTAAAAATAATATTCTCTATTGAAGAGAGAACTGACCTGAGTGACAGAATAATTCGCATCTAGAAGAATGTTTGGATTCGTTCTGTATCGATATATACGGAATTGGTGTGGCAGGAGCACTGTTGGTTATTCCGCAGTCACATACCCAAATGCCTATCTCTGAGTCTGGAATATCATATCGGTTTAGAAGGTGTATCGGATGGTGGTTATAGACATTCAAGACGATGTTACAGAGAAGCGTTTTGATATTCTTGTTCTGGATCCAATACCGTTCTCTGTCTGATAAGGAGTATGATCTGTACGTAGAATGTCGCTCTCTGCCTACTCTCACCCTACCCGTTTGCCCCTCTCCGTGCTGTCTCTCGCCTTTCACCTTTCCTATCTTGACTCTCAGTCACTTCTACTTCATTAGATACCGTGATCAGTCAACCCATCCTTCTGTTGCTCATTGGTAGGAGAACATCTTACTTTTTAAGATGCCACTTCCTACTTATGCGTTTATCACCACAGTAGCTCCGACTACGAACCCAGACCTACGCTCCCATTTTTGATATGCCTTATTTAGGAGGAAAAACTCGAGATTGACATATGTTCAAATTAACTTATTCCCTATCTATCTCTCCGTTGATTAGAATTATTATTCATTAAGAACACCCGCACATCATCCGATAAGGTAAATTTTCAACATCCATGATATTGTGCAGGACCAATCTTCTTTCCAAAATTTTCGCTGCTCTTCGTGACTTATAGCTTGTTCTAAATTTTTACCTTTCTATTCTCCCTTGTTACGGCACGACAACTATAGGTTCATATATTGACCCTGTTGTAATTACGTACCTGGTAAAAGTTTATAAAAGATTGCGACTGTAAACACGTGCCACTTAAAACGGATTGATAACTTATTGCTCCTAATTGAACCTAGTCCTGGCGCAGTTACCATTTCTATTCTCCCTTCCACTCTCTTATTCTTTTCCCCTCTAGCGCTTAGAGTGGCCTCTTGTCTTAGGCGGTACCATGCATAAGAAGTGACTTGATATGTACTAATAACAGGTGATATGTTCGAGATGAGAATATATGACGATTTATAGAGACGACTTAAAAAGGTTGTTCTCTGATAATTTACATATTAAACTGATTAGCGAAGTTCCTTTGCCAAGCATGGCCTATAATCCATATTCATTTAAAGATATCGAACGGTTCACGATTGGTGTGAGATGCCTGTTATTTTGTTTATCTGTCACATCTACTCGACAGTCCCGCGTAAGCACTCGCAATAAGACGTGATACCTGTTCGCTGTCGAGAATGTTTCTTCTTCTTTGTTTTATGACGACGACGACAGCCACAATATCATTTTTTTCTTCCTACAAACTTCTTGAAAAACGTGTGTGCGTACGTGTCTCGTTGGCTATTGGTATTGTTTTGTATGTGTCCGATAGCGCTCGTGCCTATTATCATTTGTATGTCGTCTGTATATTGATTCTCTTCTGCTCTAGCTATGTGTTCGCGTGTGCGTGTGTCCTGTGTATGTCGCTCGTGTCGTCTGTGTGCTACTCCTTCTATTCTATTAGACTAGATGTCACGTCTCACACATGGCTGCCAAGCGAGTCTTCTGATCTAGGCTGTATTGTTCCCTCCGTATTATTTTCAATCTATGCCAGAAGAGTGTATGTATGGGCTACGCACCTATTCCAGTCACCAGCCTCTCAACTTTTTACAGCACTGCGATTACCTCACACATTACAGCTGTTCCCTATCAAGGTGCATTTCTCAAGGCATGGCCCAGCTTTATTCAATTCCCTGGAGAACCGGATATTAGAACCCCTCTAACTGTTGTTTAGCTTAGATGGTGGGGTCGTTTTTTATATTTCATCATGAATTTATTGCGACTCGTGCTAAGATCAGAACACAAGAGGAATGAGAGTATAGTCCAGACGCATATAATATCTTCTTGATAAGGTAGTTGAATGTGAATGTCACTTCTAAACGTTTTACAGAAGAGAGCGAGTGTGTGAGTCATAACTCTTTCGTTATATACCTCCTCCTCCTCATTTCCTCTTCCGTGCAGCATTCATATCTCTCCATATGCGATCGGATCTTTAATATTTTCAGTCTTTATTCGCTATGATTCCTGTATAGATCACATGCGTTTCTTCTATCTCTGCCCATCTATGTGACAGCAGTGCATCAAACGTATACATGTCCCTTCACATAGTTCAAAAGCAATTATGCTCACTATGTGGTGTCTGTATATCATGGAGAGCGAGACGAGATAGGAGAAGAGAGATGTATCTCGTACCCGGGACTGTGAGAGTGAGAAGAGGAGAGTGTATGATCTTTTCCTCGAGAGACGAGATGAGGACCAGCGACGTGTGAGGGCTCCCGCAGGCCGGTACTTTATCCTCGATGATGGATATGATTATGTTTTTTTGTGATTTACGAGAGATGCAGTAGTGAGATATTGATCTAAG
>NW_020870925.1:123020-128020 GCF_003789085.1 Penaeus vannamei
TTAAAAAAAAGGTAACAGAAGTAAAATACAAAATACAGATTAAGTGAAAAGGAAAGAACCATATCCCAAAGTGACGATGAAGTGTTCAGGTCCGAGCCCTAAAAATGATAAATAATAGATCAGAGGAAATAAAAGTCAAATAAAGAAATCAAAAATAGCTATAGAACCCGTCGTCCTGTCTAAGAGGTCATCAGTGAGACAAAGAAGAAAAGGGACGAGAAAAAGACACAGAGAGAAGAGTTAAGAAATCTCGGTCAGCCCACGAATAGGTCGAAGAAAAGAAATTCGAGTCAAATAAAGAAATCAATTAAAGCATGAGTGGCAACCGAGGCCTTCGTCCTGTTCGAGAGGTCATCAATGAGACAAAGATAAAGAATGGAACTGTCCTGATTATTGTTTGTGATGCTCTCGCGCTTTCTCTCCATTTCCATCGATATTCTGCTTTCCCTTTATCTCTCTCTTTTTCTTTCATTCTCCCCCCCCCCTCTCTCTTTCTCTCTCTCTCTCTCTCTCTCTCTCTCTCTCTCTCTCTCTATATCTCTCTCTCTCTCTCTATCTCTATCTCTCTCTCTCTCTTTCTCTCTTTCTCTCTCTCTCTCTCTCTCTCTCTCTTTCTCTCTTTCTCTCTCTCTCTCTCTCTCTCTCTCTCTCCTCTCTTCTCTCTCTCTCTCTCCTTCTCTCTCCCTCTCTCTCTCTCTCTCTCTCTCTCTCTCTCTCACACACACACACACACACACACACACACACACACACACACACACACACACACACACACACACACACACACACACAACACACAACACACACACACACACACACACACACACACACACACACCACACACAACACGCAAGCTAACATGTCAACGGACACTCAAATAGGTGACTAAATGGCAGCGTATTTTTTTTTCTCAAAGGGAAATACCCCTTTCCCGAAACTTACCTTCAGGCTTTGAGATTGAGAAATTGCCTATTTTCTTTTAACACGCTGAGTTCCGGATCTAAGTCGGACACTCACATTACTTGGCACGGCTGAATCAAAGGGTCATGAGATGAGAAATTGCCTAACACGCTGAGATCTAAGTCGGACATGAAGCTGATGATGATAGAAGTGAATGGATAGAGAGGGATACAGAGAGGTTGGAATGATTTTTAGCGGAGGACGAATGAGGAGAATGTAAAAAGGCACAAGATGATGGTGAATTATCAAGCAATGAATCATTCACTGAAAATGACTATACAGTGACAGAGCAGGAGTGAGACTATGCCAGAGATGTAGGAATTTTCATAACCTAAATAAGTATAAACATATATCTTGGATTCTATAGTTAAAATGACAAAAAACATATACATGTGTTGTGTGTGTTTGTGTGTGTGTGTGCGTGTGTGCGTGTGTACATATGTTTATAATGCATATATATATATATATATATATATATATATATATATATTATATATATATATATATATATATATATGTATGTGTGTGTGTGTGTGTGTGTGTGTGTGTGTGTGTGTGTGTGTGGGGTGTGGTGTGTGTGTGTGTGTGTGTGTGCGCGCAACACACACACACACACACACACACACACACACACATATATATATATATAATATATATATATATATATATATATATATTTATATTATATTATAATATATAATGATAAAATTATGTGTTTATATATATTGATATATATCATCTATATCCATCTATCTACCTATCTCTCTCTCTATATATATATATATATACATATGTATATATATAATACATACTACATACATAGAACAGGAAATTTTTGAGGTTCCGGAAGAAGGTTAAAGAGTCTAAGGAGGTTTTTGCTTAATAATGGCCATGTAAGGTCATCCAAGCCCAATTGACTAGCACTTAGGTGGAACTTTCCTAATTTCCTAATCAACAGAGCTATTAGCATTTTTCTTTCGTATGAATTCGGAGATTTATGTCATACATTAGCGTCTTTCCGGTTAAACTGATGACTTTCAGCACGTAATACACATTTAAATCTCTAGCGCACCTAACATAACGTCTTGGTGTAGCGAAAGGCAACCCTTACAAGGAACAACGAAAATGCCAGAAATATCAAGAAAACCGTTGTTCTTTCCTAAAGAATTACATAACGGGGAGGTAAAAATAAGAAAATTGCATAACGTGTTCGGGTAGATAAGACGAGGTCAATTTCAGGTCCTTTAAATATAAAGTGTTTCTGGAGGTGCAGTTTATGTGGAACAGTTAATAAATTACTGCCACTGTTCCTGTGTGATATGAGAATGAGCAAGAAATTTCAATTCCGCAGTTGAATATACCTGGTTTAATGAAGAGCGAGGATATTCTAGTCAAATGAATGATTCATAAATGATATCAGGTTCCCGATCGACGGAATGGTGAAACTCCAGGTATCTTGATATGCAAAAAGCCGGAGCACAGTAATCTGAAAATCTAAGCGGGACGTTAACATTATCTCTCTCTCTCTCTCTCTCTCTCTCTCTCTCTCTCTCTCTCTCTCTCTCTCTCTCTCTCTCTCTCTCTCTCTCTCTCTCTCTCTCTCTCTCTTTCTCTTTCTCTTTCTCTCTCTCTCTCCTCTCTCTCTCTCTCTCTCTTTCTCTCAATATCATTACAATCCGAACAGTTCATTTGCCACGAAGAGAGAGGAAAAATCATGAATATATCTATCCCTCTGTGTATCGTGGGAGAACAGACGAAGGGTGATCACATTCGAACATCATGCATAAATATACAAGGACTAGTTTTATGCCACCTCCATACGGTACCATTAGTCTGTTTGTAAAATTCGTCGTCAACGTAACGCATACCACAACACACACACACACAACTCACACACACACACACACACACACACACACACACACACACCACACAACACACACACACACACACACACACACACACACACACTTCGATAAATATTTGACCGGGATAGGGATCTTCTAAGGAAATGGAATAAATTTTTGTTCACAAAAACTAGCATCGCCAAGCGAGCCATTAGTTAAATGTGAATCTACATCAAACCTAATTTCTTACATCGTGTCGGCAGATTTCAAACTTCATCCATGAAATCTATCAACTGCTTAATATGACTACCAGAGAAAAAATCCCACAAAAGAAAAAAAAGCTCCTAACTGAACTACATTAGGAAATAATCAGCTTTAAGAGGGACGTTATGTTTCTTTTTCGAAAGGCCATTGAAATGCAGACCGGGGGCTTATTAAACTTCCTGAAACAATCAAGAAATTTGGGGTCATGCATGCTATATATATATATATATATATATATATATATATGTATATATATATATATATATATATATATATGGTGTGTGGTTGTGTGTGTGGTGTGTGTTGTGTGTGTGTGTGTTTGTGTTGTGTGTGTGTACGTGTGTGTGTGTGTGTAGTTGGGGTGTGTGTGTGTGTGTGTGTGTGGTGTGTGTGTGTGTGTGTGTGTGTGTGTGTGTGTGTGTGTGTTGTGTGTTTGTGTGTGTGTGTGTGTGCGTATGTGTGTGTGTGTATGTGCGTATGTGTGTGTGTGTGTGTGTGTGTGTGTCATATAGATACAAAGAGAGACAGTTTAAATTCGTATTGTGGTTGTCTACGTAGATACATCATTATAAAACATTGCTTGATATGTTTCGTATATCTATTAATTTTCCTTTCTTTTATTGATATATTCGAGAGGAACGTTGTACATTAACAAAGAAGCATTTTCAGAATACCTCAGTGTCATCAAGTAGCGTATATGACAGTCATCAAATTAAACTTGCAATACCAACCACATTCAGTGCATCAGAATTATGAACCTAACACTGATACAGAAAACCCGGTTCCATGAGTTACCATTCATGTTGGCAAGTTATTAATGCGATTTTTTATTCGGAAGCGATTTCAAAAATTCATCGACTATTGTGAAAGAAAAGATTGTCATTAAATTATCTACTTATGAAAATGCAAATAACTGAGACAGATACTCGTGTATGAGAAAACTGTAATGAAGGAAAGGGAGGGAGAAGGGATACAAACAGTAGAAGAAAAATTATTATTAAAATGTTGATAAAATGAACTCTAAAGGGAGATAAAGCGAGAGAAAGGGGAA
The DNA here is from genome assembly GCF_003789085.1 of Penaeus vannamei. Lineage (NCBI taxonomy): Eukaryota > Metazoa > Arthropoda > Malacostraca > Decapoda > Penaeidae > Penaeus > Penaeus vannamei. The sequence continues at coordinate 127,143 of NW_020870925.1, forward strand.
GGAATGGAGAAAGGAGAGAAATGCAAAAATGCTGACATAATTAGGCTAATACTGTTAGATAAGGAGAGAGAGAGAGAGAGAGAGAGAGAGAGAGAGAGAGAGAGAGACGAGAGAGAGAGAGAGAGAGAGAGAGAGAGAGAGGAGAGAGAGAGAGAGAGAGAGAGAGAGAGAGAGTGAGTGAGTGAGTGAGTGATGAGTGAGTGAGAGAGAGAGAGAGAGAGAGAGAGAGAGAGAGGAAGCGGCAGTGTTGTAAAAAGAAACACTGTTACCCGATCTTCACCAGTAATAGGATATGAAGAACATAATAAAGTTAATTGTGATATGGGGGAGAAAAACAAGAGAGAGAATAAAAAGGGTTGGGGTGAAGGGAAGACAAAAGGAGGTTTCGAAGAAAGAAAGAAAAAAAAAAAAAACAACATAGAAACACGAAAGGAGAGATATGAGTAGGGAGAAAGAGTGACTGAGCTTCCGTTTCCAGGGAGGCAAACAGCGCCAAAACTCCGTAACATATCTCAGTCCTTCCGACCTCCGACCAAAGCCAGCCTCGAGCATACACAAGTATTTGCCGGGGTCCATTCGGGCAGAAGGATTGAATCATTCATCTCGCATTTGTGGACTGGAGGAGGGGTCAGGGAGAGAGAAGGGGGGGGGGGATCAGGGCCAGGGAAGGGAAGGGGAAGGGTGTGCGAAGTGGTTGGTCAGGGCTAGGGGCAAAGGGTGAGGGCTAGAGGCGCAGGACGAAATAATGTGCTTTCAATATGTTTGCGAACGTTGAAAGCATAGTAAACACTGTCACTAACAGAGAATTGGACTCCTGTCACTTTTGCTACTACTAAGAGGAACAACGCAATATCTAAGCCAGATATAATCTCTTAAAC
>NW_020870925.1:140520-143020 GCF_003789085.1 Penaeus vannamei
TTGTTTTTGATGGGGATTCTGGTTCAGTTATTCATATTTCCTTGATACTGAGGAGTTGGGTGTTTATTGTTTTATATTACTTGTTTTTTTTTTTATATGGAAGCAGGCTCACAGTTTCATGCCCTTCAACTTTGTCTCATTCTCCTTTTTTGAACGCTCTGCATCTATTTCCTCTTTTTTCTTTCTTTCTTTTTACCTTCCTCTTTATTTCCCTACTTCAAGGTATCTTTTGTCTACTGAGTGGAAGGCCGCCCTCCCGGCCCCCTTCCCCGTCAGAGCGCCATGTCAGAACAGACGAGTCAGACAGACTGACTTTGCCGGAGGAATGTCACGTAGGAAATTATTTTCGAGCCAGACTTTTCCTTAAAGGAGGTCTCAGAAAATGAGGAATGCGAGAGATTGTTGTTTATAGGCACACACACACACACACAACACACACACACACACACACACACGTGCATACATAAACGCGCTCAAATGTGTTTGTATGTGTTCATCAACTTTTTGTTTTTAGATGCATCATCTTTCCTTTGTATTTCTTATACAACTTTTTCTTTGTATTTCCTTCCATCTCTGCTTATTTGTCTTTTTCTTTATTTCTCTGCTTCTCTGTCGGTTTCTCACCCCCGTTAATGCTTTGCTTTTATCCGCATATCCACCCTAGTCTCACCTCCTGCTGCTTGAGTGTTGGTTCGCGAAACGCCGTGATTAATGCTGTCGGCATGCTGGCATTTCCATAACGAGCGTATTGTATTCCAAACTTTGCATCGCTCGCAGCTGTTGAGACAATGGACCGCAATTTAGGCCACAGACGCCGAGCTGTAAGAAATGATGAAATACGGAGATGTGTGCGTTTCCGTGACAAGGTTGCAGACGGGGGTCAAGATGCTATACGAGTACTTGCCCTTCCGTGACAGCAGAGGAATAAGGATGAAAAATAGCTGCTTGCTTGCACGCGACAGCATTGCAGAGAGACTGCAAGAAACATGCGTACGCACCCAATATAATTTCAAGGGTGTAGCAAGTATGCATTATTGTGACAGCTTGCAAAGGAGTGCGAGATTCTTGCATGTCTTCACGTGACAAACTTTCAGAGAGAATGCAGTATATATGCGTCTGCATTTTTTGTTGTTGTTGTTGTTTTTTGTTGTTGTTGGTGGTGGTGTTTTGTTGTTGTTGTTGTTGTTTTAACTCTCCTAAACGAACGCAAGTGTATCTCAAAAACCCTTTATCCGTATCAGATAAGTCTCAACATCTCCCAAATAACTCTGCTAAAGGCACGTCTAATCCACATGTCCCAATAGCACCGATATGAATAAGAAAAATAGAATAGATAATCAAACAAAAAAAAAAACGTCAAGAAAATTGCTTTCAAATGGCCGAGCTTCAGAGCCTTGTTAAATGTCATGGTACGAAAAGATTTATAGGAGAATCGACAAAATCAAGCAAAGAAACACGTAAACACATAACTTAGCATCATATTCATAATCACTGTTTAAAAGACGACTAAGAAGAAGAAAAGACGAAGAAATAGAAGACGAAATAGAAGAAAAAAAGAAGACGAAGGAGAAATAGATGAAGAAGAAGGAAAAGACGAAGGAGAAAAAGATGAAGAAGAAGAAGGAAAAGACGAAGAATAAGAAGACAAAGAAGAAGAAAAAGACGAAGAATAAGAAGACGAAGAAGAAAAAGTCGAAGAAGAAAAGAAGAAGAACAAAACGAAGAAGAAGAAGGAAAAGACGAAGAAGAAGAAAACGACGAAGAAGAAGAAAAAGACGAAGAATAAGAATAAGAAGAAGTAGAAAAAAGACGAAGAAGAAGAAGAAGGACGTAGATCCTTTTCTGGCCTGCTTATTTTGCGTCGCAGATGAATCCAGATATGGTAAGTCATTATTTAAAAACTTTTCAAAGACAATGAGGGAGAGAAAAAGAATAATGATTGCCAAGGAAAGGGGAAGACGAAGGGGAAGCAGATAGATAATAATAATGAGAAGAGAGACCATAAGAAAAGAAACTAGAAGCACACTTGTCATTTCATCCGAGGGAAGGAAGTAGAAATATAGAGCAAAGGGTTAAGTCATAAAAATAGGATGTTTATGAGAGATTTCTAGTGAAGATTTCTGGTTCAGTCATCCCTTTTCTCCTGGAAATAAAAAGTTTGCTATTCATATTACAAGACACGTAATGCTGCCAACATAAAAAGAAAAATACAAATATTAAGAAAGAAAACCAACATGTGTTAATTCTCTTTTTTTTCCTTTTCTTCCGGGGATCGACACACCTATTCAAATATTCATTCCGTATGTGTCCTTCGCATAAAAATCGTTTCCTCGTTCCCCAGTCCCGGTACGACCCCCCCATCCCCGGTACCCTGCCCCCCACCCGGTACCCTGCCCCCCCATCCCTCCCCGGTACGACCCTGCCCCCCCCCCATCCCTCCCCGGTACGACCCTGCCCCCATCCCCTCCCCGGTACGACCCTGCCCCCCCATCCCCTCCCC
>NW_020870925.1:150520-153020 GCF_003789085.1 Penaeus vannamei
GCGTGGGACCAGAAATTTAAAGAGACTGACAGATCTGGTAATCAGTTCTGGGACAAATTTTTAGAAATGAGATCTTGATCGAATCTCATTAATTATCATTTTGCGAGTTTGTGTTATCAATATTGTTATAATAAAAAATCAGTTATACCCAGAAAGTAATTTTCTTACGGATATTTTTTTCTTCTGCGTGTGCATGTGTGTGTACGCACACAAACTCTGTAGGTATATGCTGAAAGTCTATCCTTGGATTATGTTCTTATCAATTAATTCATTATTATTGATAAGACCATTATCATTATCTTTACTATTCTTAGGATGATTATTATCGTTGTTTTTATTATCATCATTACTATTTTACTTTTGCTATCATTATTACTATCATGTTTATTATTAATATAATTAATACGTTTATTATTTTTATTGTTATAATCATCATTAATAATAGTATCTATATTATCATAACTGTTATTGTTCTATTTATTATTATTACTATCAGTAATATTATAATTATCATTATTATTAATACTAGTATTATAGAAATTATAATCATTATAATTTATTATCATTATTATTATTATCATTATTATTATCATTATTGTTATTATTATTATTATTATTATTATCATTATTATTATTATTATTATTAATATTATTATTATTATTATCATTATCATCATCATCATTTTCATTATTATCTCTTTTATTATTATCATCATTTGCATTGCTGTTATTATCATTATTATCACTATCATTATTATTATCATGCTTAAAATAATTATCATAATAATGGTATTGTTATCATCATCATTTCATTATGAATATTATAACTAATTCTCTTATTATTACTATTGTTATAGTCATTGTTATTAGTTTTTTCTATTATTATTAATGCTATTATTATCATTGTTATATTATTGCTATTATCACTATCATAATCATTACGTTTTCATTATTATTATTATTATTGCTGTCGTTATTATCATTACTATTATTTTCATTATCCTTATTATTATTAGGAAAAATTATTAGTAGTAGTATTATCATCATCACCATCATCATCATCATCATCATCATCATCATCATCATCATCATCATCATCATCATCATCATCATCATCATCATCATCATCATAGGAAAAATCATAATTATTATTATTAGGAAAAATCATTACCGTTATCATCATTATCCTAATTAGCATTACTTTTTTTTCCTTTTCTTGACTAACTCTATATACGAATGTACGGCTACAACAGTAAAAATAATTCTACCCACATGTTATTATTAATTATGTATATTTTTATATTAATTTTCAATGAGGACAATCAATGCATGTAAAAATTTAGTTTTATCTTTATGTCATATTGGACCATCCTTTAATTGAAGTTGAACAGTTTTTAACAAACATATGAATAGTATTTTAGAGATTTTGTCTTTGATTAGTAAAAATGAATCGTTAATATCAGAATGAAAAATAATCATATTTAAAACTAGATATCAAACCAAATAGCATCATATTGGGGGCTGTTGTGAGTGTGTGCAGGGTGGGGGGGAGGAGGAGGCTGATTAGTTTTATAATACATACATATGTGTGTGTTTGTGTATGTGTGTGAGTGTGTGTGTGTGTGTGAGTGTGTGTGTGTTTGAGTTGTGTGTTGTTTGAGTATGAGTGTGAGTGTGTTTGCGTGCGTGCGTGTATGTGTGTGTATGTGTATGTGTGTGTTCCAAGAACAAAGACTTATGTACTTCCCGCGTGGACAATCATATATCTGCCTCCTGTGATGGAACCTGCGTGGAGCTTACTTATTCCATCGAACAGAAGCACTTTCATGTACTCTGGTTTCATCTGGACTTACTTTTGGTTTGTAAGTAAGTCTCGTAATGGACCTCTTCCTGGTAACTACGATGTGTGATCCTTCCCGTGGCATTGCTCTTTCTTCTTTTTTAATTCTAAATCCTAAATTCTTCAGCAGCGACCGCAGGCTTCTTCGTCTCCCTCTAAAGTTCACTGTTGTTCCTTCACTCTTCATAACTGGCAAGACTTTCCCTTTGTATCTCTTCCTTGTCAAAGTCATCAAAGACAAAGTTCAGGCGACAGCAGTGACAGATAAGATGGTGAGTTTGTAACTCCTTATTCACATCTTCTGGACTGATGTCTCCTCATAATCAATAACCGTGAAACTGCCGTTGCCTAAGAAGTTTGCTTCACTCAGCCTTCAGTTGGTTCATTCTTGTATAAACAATACACTTGAAGATGTGGATTCACCAACGAGAGCTGCGCCGTGAACTTGCAATGGATGACAAGATGGTGAATTTGTAACTCCATCTTCATATCTTCTGGACTAATGTCTCCTCTTAATCAATAACTACGAAGCTTCATTAAATCGTCAAATGGTTCATTCTTGTCAAAACAAAATTCTTGAAGATGCGGCTTCACTGACGAGAGGTGCAGCGCCGACTTGCCTGCTTCCGGACGGCGTGAGAGGCCGAAACTACGTCCTTC
>NW_020870925.1:173020-178020 GCF_003789085.1 Penaeus vannamei
TTTTAATTTTTTTTCCTTCTCCTTTTCCTTATAATTTTTTCTCCTTCTTTCATTCATTCCTACCATTCTACTCGATATATTTTTTTCATATTCTTTTTGCATTTTTTTCATGTATCATTTTATAGTATTCATTTTAATCCTTACCTTGGGATCAGAACTAAAATTCTACGGTATTTTTTTCCACGTTTCTTGAACTGAACCAATTCCATCTCGGTTTTCTTGTTCAGGGACACGGGAGGACTTTCAAAGGATTTCGGTCTGATAGCTCCAGAGAGGGTATGGTTTGTGTGAGGTCTGTATTTAGTGTGCTTGCACTGATAGACAAGTTTATATTAGATTTTGAGAATAACACAAAACATTAATGCATATTTTACCCAATATTAGGATCTTAGAATATAATAAAGTCAAATAAATAGAAAATAACAAGCCATGGAGTAGCCATGGTTGTATAAAATCTATATTGTTAAAGTAAAGATTAAGCAAAAATGAAAACAATTTTTAATTGACCCTCCCAAGGACTTTGAAAGTAAAAGTTAAAGGCCAGTAAAATGTAGTGATAAAAAATCTTTATCTTAATGTTCATGTAAACAATAACCCATAGGAATTCCTTTCGTATATTCTGATGTAAACCCTAACTCTTTAGAAATTCCCTTATGTATCCATTGTTAAATAATACCGTCTCTCGAAAAAAAAAAAAAAAAAAAAGAAGAAGAAGAAGAAGAAGAAAAGAAACAAATATGAAATTAAAGTTCTTCTTTCATTTTGTCTGTGTCAAAGTGCCCTGTTTGTGTGAAGACCGCATTCTCACCTGCAAGGCGACGGAGACAATAATATCTTCCTTTGCATTGTTCTTCCCAACGCAAGACCGACTGCGACTTGACTCATCTGAGAATAACGCGCCGTCACAGTTGTCTGGGAGGATTCTTAAGGAAAACTCATACACCTCGGGCTACAAAGGACACTCCGCTTCCGCTGTTCGTAAGTAGAACAGTTTTCTAGGGGTAAATTAGGATCACTTCGCTCACTGGAATTTCGTTCTTTTTCTCGTCTTAATCTGCTATCTTATCTCTCTTTTGTAAGCAATGTTCTTAACCTTAAGACTTTCCTTCTTTTTTCTTACTCTATCATTTCCTCACTATATTTGTCCTGCACTCTATCAATTTCTCTTTTATTTCTGCTTCTTTTCTCGCCTTCTCCATTGTATACATTTAGGAACCTAAGGTAAACTGAACAGAAATGATGATGATGATGATGATGATAGTATAGTAATACAAATTATAGTAATAATGATAACAATAATAATAGCAACAATAATAATGATAATGATATTGATAATCACAATAACGGAAATATTAAGTGGAGATAATACCGATAATGATAACAGTAACGAAACAGTGGCTGCAGATTTATATGTATGATTGCTATTTTCGATGGCCTCTCCATGTCTACATAAAAATCACCCCAATGTTTATATCACTGCTCTCATATGTCGCTCCAAATGCCGTGTTAAGCCGTAGGGAAGGCTTAACACGGCTTATCGCACTCTAGACTATTGCAGACAGCGTGTAATTGACTATTCCTTAAAACTTTATCGATCTCTTTAGGCGATCTCTTTCGGCGTTCGAGACTGGCGATCTCCACCTCGTCTGGAGTGAGAGGACTTGCGCCGGAGAGTCCCCTTGGAGGCGACGAACTCCAGCGCGACCTTGGAGAGAGGACTGCGACTCGACAGAGGTTTCCCGATGTGGACTTTCTTTTGTTTCTCCTTCATGGCGAGGTGTGACTACATGGGCGGGTTATTATCTGCCGATTGTGATTGGTTGTTTATGATTGTTTATTATGAGCAGCATCTTCGTATGACGCAGGTTTCTCTTCTTTCAGACATAGCACATCCATGGCTGAATTAGTCAAGGCATCATATTTTATTTCATTTTTATTTATTGATTTATTTGTTTATTTATTCATCGTTATAAGTCAGCTATGCGTTGCACATTATTTTAAAAGATCAAGTTCTTCTGGCTTCTTATTAGGCACTTGGTCAATATCTCTGACCAGTATATCGGATAATTTGGTTACAGCATCCAAATTCAGAAGAGTTTAAAATACATCATTAATATGTACTAAAAAGTCATCACGCTTTTCCATAAATATTCGTTCAGGGAGCGTGCCCAACACTTCTCTGCCCTCTCCCCGAAATGCCCCCTTAGCGGCAGTTATATTGTTATTTGTGTAGAATTCTTGAATTTTTATATTAACTATAAAACGAGCTCATATGATATCTAGACTATGATATATGATAATGATAGTAACAATTATGATAACAAAAATAACAAAAATAATGACAATAAAGATAATGACAATGATACTGAAATTGAAAATGATGATGATAGTCATAGTAGTAGTAGTAGTAATAATAAATAATTTTGATGAAAAATACTAATAGTAAAAATTAATAATGATGACAATAATAGAAGTATAATGACAAAAAGAAAAAGGATGATAATGATAAGACTGATAATGAAACAATAACAATGATTATGATGATAATCTTAATACTCATTATGATAATGATGATAATAATGATAATAATAATAATGATAATAGTTGTTATAATGACACTACTACTACTGCTTATAACAATAACAATAATATTAATAATAATAAAATCAATAATGATAATACAAATTTTGATAACAATAAGAATGATAGTAATAATAAAAGTAGTAGTAATAATGATGATCACAATAATAATAGTAATGGTAATAATGGCATTAGTTACGATAATAATAATAATAATAATAATAATAATAATAATAGTAATAATATCTCAGCAGCAACAACAACAATGATCTAATAAAGACCATGATATTAATAGTTATAGTAGTTGTAGTCATTGTTTTAGTTGTAGTACTATATCAGTAATAGTCGTAGTAACCATATAGTCGTAATAATAATAGGAGTAGTTGGAATGATAATAGTAGTAGTTGTAATAGTATACCTGTAGTAGTAGTTGGAGCATTAGCACTATATTTGTCAGGTATTACCATTATTATCATCATGCTTCTTCTGGTATGATGGCGATAGTGATGATGGTGATGATTATAATAACCATTAGGATGATAATGGTGATTGTAATGGTGATGATGAAGATGACAAGGATTATGATAACGAAGAGGAAGACGACGATGATGAATATGATGATAATGATGGTCATATTGATGATTATGATGATTGTGACTCTGATGATGGTGAAGATGATAATGATAATGATGATGATTATAATAAAGAAAAAGAAGATAATGATAATGTTGATAAGGATCATAATGTGAGATGATAACAATGGCGATGAAGTGATTTTAATGATGAAAATGAGGATTATAATGATGACAACGACGAACAGTTGTGGCATAGGGAGTGCTACTTCAGAAAATACATTATGTTGAGAGAAAGGAGTAGGTGGAATGTGTCAAGTGGGATTAAAGCCTCTTCAATCCGACCTTTGAACTTGGAAGAGACTCGACCATCAAGCAGAGTGGATTTAAAGGTAATACTCAAGGACTATTACACAAGAGTATCGGTTCGTTTTGTGATATTACGTAATGCACTTGTCGTTTATAAGAGTTACGTGGGAACACATTACAGCTGCTCACTTTTGACACCTACTATATCTACTGCTATTACAGCTGCTTCTGCTGCCAGCAACTACAGAAGTTTTATCGATTTTGCTGTCACAAAAGTTACAACTAATAATAATAATGATGAGGTTCACATAGTCAGATACATGACATTTGAGAGTCATCATAATTATCATAAAAAACAATTATGATAATGATATATAAAGTTTCATGATGATGATGATGGTGAGAATGAGAATAAGAAGGATAACGATGAAAATAATGAAAATGATACCGATAATAATTTTGATGATGATAGTGATAGTGGTAAGAGAAATAATAGTAACTATAATGATACTGATGATAATATAATATAATAATAAAACCAATAATAATATTCATAATAATGATAATGTTAATATTGTCATCATCTTCCCCATCATCATAATGTTAGTGATAATAATGATAATAATAATGATAATAATCACAAAAAATAATTGTAATGATAATCATAAGGATAATAATGATAATCATAAAAGCAATAATGATAATAGTAATAATAGTAATTATAATCATGATAATGATAATGATAAGAGTAATGAAATAATCACAGTAATAATAATCATTACAATAATAATAAAATAACTATGATGAAAATAGTAATGATGATAATTATAATAACAATGATGATGAAAATAATTGTAATAATAATTAACAATAGTAATAACACGACCTACAAAAATGATGATAACGTATAAACTTCGGTAGTCATGCTTTCATTTTTTTTTTTTTTTCTCTGCACAATCCACACTTGGCATCGCGTCTGCAAGGAAACTTTCCTCGTCGGTCTGTAATGCCGTGAAATTCATATTAATCTACATAATTCGCAGTTTTGACAAGTACACTGAAAAATCAAATTCTGTACCCGCACCCCCTCCCCCCCCCCCTCCCGCATAACGCCCATCGCCGCCTCACGCCCGCCTCCAACGCCTAATCTAATTTCGCTTCAAAAGTCCCTCGCGCTCATGAACTCCACGAAACGAGAAATTACTGCAATTTGTAATGGCTTCCAACACTGATTTCCCGCGGGACGAAGTCGATGGGAGGGGGGGGGGTGAGGGAGATAAGAGAGAGGGGGGATAGGGTCTAGAGAAGAGGGGGGAAAAAAAGAAGAGATGATGAGAAAGCCAACAGAGAAGATCATCCCCGGAATCAACAACTGCAAGGTGTTTCTCGTCATTGTGGAGGATCTGATCCGCCTTAAGCGATTCTTGATTCTGTCTTCACGTGGAATTGTAGAGCCTCTGTGCTGACGGCTCTTCCCCTTCCGTCGTCTTTGATGCGCTTCCCTTGCTCTTTTTCTGTTCATTTATCACTTTTCATTTA
>NW_020870925.1:208020-215520 GCF_003789085.1 Penaeus vannamei
GCAGATGCCACATGAACGGGTGAACGACGAGACACCAAAAAGAAATAATAAAAAAATCAAAAAAAAAACGTTAATCATTATTAAACAGAAAAAAAAGAAAAAGAAAAGAAAGAAAAAGAAGAAGAAACAAAAACAAACAAAAGGACAGGAGGCGCTTCATGATCCAGAGTATCAAGAGGATAAGACAGATAAAAATAATAACAATGATAAAAGTGTCCTGTGACTCAGAGTGGTGAGATCGTCATGTGGGAGAGGGTGACACCACGTGATGACCAACAAAAGGAAAAAAGATATTACGAGTGCGAAACAACAGCAGTTCAATCGATCGTACTATAGTCACATTATCATTATTAATTATCATTATTATTATTTAGTTATCATTATTATTATCATTATTATATTATTATTCATTATTATCATATTATTGCATATTATTATTCATTATTATTATATTTATTATTATCTTATTATTATCACATTATTATTATCATTATTATTATTACATTATTATATATTATATATTATTATTATTAGATCATAAGGTATCAGTTTGGGAATCAGAAATTAACTCGGGTGACAGAAAAAGTAAAAAGGGTTAAAAATAGTGTTTTTTTTTTTTTTTTTTTTTTTGCTTGAACACAGAAATCTTCTGATGCGGATAACTTTCCAACTTATATGAAATGATTAATTGAATAAGGCGAAGGGCGCGTGACCGGATGAGCCCCATATCGAAGACGAAAGGACCCCCAGGCATGGATTGTGGACGAGGTCTCGGAGTAGCCCCCAGTAGCCATGTTTCCTTGGTGGCTCATCCCAGTAAGTCCGTTTGGGATGGAACTCAACGGATAGGAACTGGAAATGAAAGATGGTAATATGGTATTCTGGGATAGATTTAGGATTAGGGGAAAAATTAAAAGATTTATGAACATATAGTAAAATAAATTGATTATGAACTTTAATTGAAGTCGTGGCAATATTGTGTTAAGTCTCGGTCTCAGCGGGTCGTACTTCCACTCGGCGGCGTTCCTATGGCAAAAATCGACGAGGGACTCACAGGCCACGAAGGCTCTCACGAATTTTTGAGCGCGCTGACTGCCCGTAAGCACGTATGATGGCTTTTGATCATGCGATAAAAAGTCCAAGGACCCACGTTGCCCTCGGCCCCGACGCAAGGAACACGAGGGGAACAAGCAGGTCAGATAGGCTTGTTTTGTTCTTTCTTTCTTTCTTTCTTTTTCTTTCTTTTTTCTTTTTTCTTTCTTTCTTTTTCTTTACTTTTCGTGGATTAAACCGCTTGTCCAAGACGCGCGCCGCCGGAAGGTGGACGCAAATCGATGGCGAGTTTACCGCGAGTGCGAGAGGAGGAGGGCGTCCGAGCACAGGTGGGGTTTAGAACGGTGTGTTCCGCCCGCGCGTTCCACTCTTTTCACTCATGAAAGGAAGCACATGAAAAAACCTTTCTTTCCCCACTCACTCAGAAAAAACTACCTTCCCTCACTTCTTTCCCTCACTCAGAAGAAAAAAACTATCTTTCCCTCACTCAAGAAGGAAAAACATACCTCTCCCTTACTCATGAAAGGAACACACATGTCTTTTCCTCAGTCATGAGAGAAAAAACATATCTCTACCTCATTTATGAGAGAAACACATGTCTCTCCATCCCTCATGAAAGACACACGTCTCCTCCTCACTCATGAAAGAAACACACATGTCTCTCCCTCACTCATAAAAGGAAGCACATGTCCCTCCCTGAACTCATGAAAAGAAAACATGTCACTCACGAAGGGAACATACATGTCTCTCCCTCACTCATGAAAGGAAGCACGTGTCTTTTCCTCGATTATGAAAGAAACGCATGCCTCTCATAAAAGTAATACACATGTCGCTCCCTCACTCGTAAAAGGAAGCACATACCTCTCCATCTCTCATCAAAAGAATACATGTCTCTCCCTCACTCATTAATGGATTTTACATGCCTCTCTCTCACTCATAAAAAAATCAAACATGTCTCTCCCTCATTCATGAAAGTAATACGCATACCTCCCTATTCTTCTCTTTACCACACACTCATAACCCCCCCCCCCCCCACCCCACCCCAGCCAGCAAGACTCAAATCTCCCGCTTGGCACATGACCCCCATAGGCCTACCTCAGAGCCACAGATAGAGGCTGAAGTTTACGGTTTAGGATCATGGTAACTGTTATCGTTATTACTGTTATCTTTATTATTATTATGATTGAAGCTCATTTTGCCTTAATATGTATGCATTCGACACCAAAAACCTACAAAGCACGTACGGAGACAGTACGAGAATTCCGTCCAAACGAGCGTTGAATTTGGGAGGGATGGAAGGGTACCGCACGTGCGTCGAGCTTCCGCCGTGCAGTCCCCTCTGCTCGTGCGCCGGAAGTGTGCTTGTCGTGCAGCCGTCGCAAGACTGACGCAGGTCCTCCTTGCTACCTCTACGAGGCACGCACGTATCAGATCGCAAGTGTTGCTGCGAGTTCACGGGGAGCAAGGCACGATTTACGTCGCTCTTACTCCCCGCCTTTCTAGTTGACTTCTTCTTTCTTTCTTCTTCTTCATCTTTCTTCTTCTTCTTCTGTCTTCTTCTTCCTTCTTCTTCTTCTTCTCCTTCTTCTCTTTCTTCTTCTTCTTCTTCTTCTTCTTCTTCCTCTTCTTCTTCTTCTTCTTCTTCTTCTTCTTCTTCTTCTTCTCCTCCTTCTTCTTTTTCTTCTTCTTCTTCTTCTTCCTTCTCCTTCTCTTCTCTTCTTCCTCTCCTTCTTCTTCTTCTTCTTTTCTTCTTCTTCTTCTTCTTCTTCTTCTTCTTCTTTTCTTCTTCTTCTTCTTCTTCTTCCTTTTCTTCTTCTTCTTCCTTTCTTCTTTTCTTCTCCTGTCTCCTTCCTTCTCCTTCTCCTTCTTCTCTTTCTTTCGTTCTTCTTTCTTCTTTCTTTCTCTTTTTCCTCCACGACTCTCCTACGAAAAAACAGAGAACGTACTAATTAAAAGTCCATCCCGGTTTTAGGCTTTAGATATACAGTTAATGGAAGGAGATAGGGTAGTTTGTAAGTGTAATCAAATAACTTAGTGCTTTCTAAGTTTGATTGCTTTGCAGGTGTTTTGGCAGAGACGAGTTCTATCGCTTTCCCACCGAGCGTAAAATTGATTTTTTGTCTATCAATGACTTCCTTTTGTCGTGATTATTACTTTTCCTTTTTTTAAAGTTTGAATTGAATTGTTTAAAACACTTAATTTTGTCTTTATTAAAACTTTATTAAAAATAATAATGATGACGATAATAGAATAATTATAATGATATTGTTAACGGTGATGATGATATATTGATACTACTAGTAATAAAAATAATGATAATGTAGATATTAAGAATGATGATTACGATATTGATGATAATAATGATAATGGTAATAGTAAAGATAATGATGATAATTATAGTGATAATGATTTATTGAATATTGCGATATTAGTAGTAGTCGTAATGAAAATAATGATAATGGTAATAGGAATAACAGTAATAACAAAATGTAATAACGAAATAATGATAACAACACATGATAACCAATAATGTTAAATTTATAATAGTAATTAAACAACAACATAACAACAACTACAATAAATATAATAATAATAATAATAATAATAATAATGAATAATAAATAACATCTACTATATAACAATTAAAATGTTAATATAATAGTTGAACAATGATGGTAATAATTCATTCAACAACTATCATCTTACATTAGAATCACATAACTGATTATATAGTAACGATGATAATCGTTAATATATCGTGTATAAGTATGACATTAAATGGTAATTGATAACCAATGATGCATGCGATTATATTTCTAACTTGTCCCACTGATTATTAATAATCCACTGTACAATATTTATTATTAATAAATAACTCGTCAATTAACGATTCACCATGATACATAACTATATAATAGCTAATCAATAACAGATCACAATTAAGCAAGCTAATGATAATCAATATATGCATAACTAATCAGCAATAAATAAATCTAGATCAAGTGATAGCAATACTTCCCAACTCATTAGATGATACATTTGATAGACTCGATACCTGACCTAAAAACACTTCAACTATGACATTGATGGATGTCTATTTGGATGATGACTAAGTTGAAGAATGACCTAATACTCACTGGATATCACTACCATGATGTAATAATAATAATAATAATAATAACAATTATGAGATAAAAGATTGCATAATGAGAATGATAATAATACATGCATTAATAACCAATAATAACGGAATAATGCTTCACTAGTATCTAACTCGATAGTCCAATTCATACAATTGTGCATAATATTTAATAATCTATTATACATCTATAATGCGCATCAGATCATAATACACAATACCACACTACATTCTCCTTTTAAAGCATACTGTCATAATTCTGATACCAAGGAACCGCACTCATAACAAACGCTATGAGTTCATTGAGTGAAGTAAACACAGCGTATACATCACAAATAGACACAGACAACCTATGCATAAAGTAATCCGCCAACCGCCTCCTCAGCTCCTCTTCACTCGCTCTAACGCACAGGCCAGCGAGTGAGCAGGCACTAAGCTGGAATCGCGCTTGCTCACCTGCTAACGTGGAGAGAGCACTCCACAGCATCGGCCCTTCACTGAACGTCGACAACTCCTTCAACTTGATACTGTCAAGGTCTTGCGAGAGCCCCCATCCTTCCCCCTCCCTCCTCTCACTCTCGTTCCTTCCCTGATTACTTCCGTTGTCGTATGGCCTGCTTGCTTGCTTCTTGTTTATTCGGAGATTATACGTTTATTATTCCTTAAGTGGTTTTACTGGTAGTTATTCATTTAGTTTTTTTTCTTTGTTATTTGCTATTGTTTTTATGAGTTTTTTAATGATTTTTTTCTTACTCTTTTTTGATTTCTGTTCTTTGCTTTTGATAAAAGGTTTCTTATCTGCTTGGTTATTCCCTGTTTTTCTTCCTTTACTTTTCTTAACTCCTTCCTTCACCCAAATCCCTCCCCATTTCTTTATCTCTCCGAATTTCCTCCTCCATCTTCGTTCCTCCTTCCTCCATCCCTCTTCCCACCTCTCTCCCCCTTCCTCCATCTCTCCTCTTACTATCCCCAACCTCTCTTTCTCCATTCTCTCACTTCCGCTTTCTTTCCTCGAACACCCCTTCGCCTGTCTTCCACTTCCCTCTCTGTCCTTCACCTCTCCACCTCCTTTCTTCTCCTCCTCCATTCTCCCTCATCGCCAGGTGTAAGAGGGCTCCCGGTTCAATTTATGGATCATTATTGCAACAAATGGAGCGGAAGTCATAATCATTATGTGTCCTTACTGTGCTGAAGATGTAGGCAATGAGCAGAGAAGGTGTGGGTCCCTGGGTCTCAGTGGGGGAGAGAGAAGACAAAGTGGCAGAGGAGGAAGAGGATGAGGAAAAGGAAAAAGGAAAAAGAGGAAAGAAGAAAAGAAGAGAAGAAGAAGATAGAACGAAAGAAAGAAGCAAGAAAAGAAGAAGAACGGTGAGGGACATTAAGAAATAGAATAGAAGGCGGTATCATTATGTGCAGGGAAGTTTCTAGTCGTATGCGGAGACTTAGTCGATTGGGGTCATTAATGAAGGGAGTGGTGTGTGATAGTGAAAGGAGTAGAAGAGAAGAATGAATGTGGACTTAGGAAGGAAGGTATGCTTTGAGTAATAATTAGATAGAATACTATGAAATAGTAATTCTTAGCCAGAAAAGAGCAGAAGAGTATGAAGTGTAGGTAAGAGAAGTAAAGATGAGATATTACGTATAAGGCTTTAGCACGCGATAGAAATCAAAGAATAGAATAGTAAGAATGTTAGATGCAATTATGAGGAGAGTATAGTAAAGAGTGAGTTTGAGAGGAAAATGGTGACACAAAAAGGAGGATGGAAGAGGAGTGAGGGTAGTTGGAATGCATAGAAGGTAGTAGGAGAAAGAGGGAAATGGACCCAGAGAAGAGGAAGGACAGGCTTTAGAGTCGGTAAGAGGCGGGGAGAGGAGATTGAGAAAGGGGAAGAGTAAGAGGACGGCGGAGGATGCGAGGAACAGAGGAGGTGAACGCAAAAAGATCCAGGAAGGCAAAAGAAGGAAGGGTGATATGGTGCGCGGAAAGAGAAATTAATTTAACGTGGTGATAGTGAGCGAACGGGTACACGTGGGTGATGGAGAAGTAGAGGAGAGAGAAGTAAGTAGTAGAATGAAGGATAGTAAGAGTATGTAACAAATATGGAGAGAGAGAAAATTTGAAGAGGATAAGGTGGTAAGAATGAGAAATAATGAGTATAAAGGAGTATATGTGTAAGGTTAATGATAGAGATATAATTACTAAAGAGAAATCTAGGATCGGAAAATAAAAAAGACGAAACAGATAAGAAGGAGGCTGAAATCTTCTTGGAGTGGAAAGCATGCAACAGCAGAGAATAACAGTCAAAGAGCATATATAAAAATTATATAAATGAAATAATACAAATATAATAAAAATATAAGAAAAATAAGCAAAAAATGCAACATGTAATAAGTGATGAATATCAAGATAACGAGAAACATTGTGATGCATAGTGTGAATGGTGAGTTGGTTATATCGTATCATAGTATCATTCTATCAGTATTAATATATAGTTATATACTAACATCTTATACATATTTCATGATTAATATATTATATATATATCTGTGTTTAGATAAGAGAGAGTAATTTAGAGTGAAAGGAGGAAAGAAGGAGTGAGGAATTAGATGGAAGAAAAACAGACAGACCAGAGTGAGGAAGGAAAGAGAAAAAAGAGAGAGAGGAGAAAAGGGGAATAAGGAGGAAGAAAGACAGACAGACAAAGTGAAAAAGAGAAAGAGAAGACGAAGATCGGAAAGTATACGCGACCTTAAATCAAAATGTTTCATTTTGTAATAGTCAACATTCGCCGACTGGAAGAAACAAGATGTCTCCCTTTGTCCATACTTGTATCTCTTCAAAGCTAGGATTTTATTTCTCTGTAAGTCACCCTCTAATTCCCTCTTCTGAATAATCCACCCCTGCTATAACTTTCCTTCCGCAATATGTGCGCATTGACACCAATAACTTTGCCATAATTTATCTACGTTCTTCACGGTCTGTCTTCTCCGTCTGCTGTTTTTTGCTGGCTGTGACAATTGTCTTGTCTCATGTCTCTCTCTGTCTGCTCTTTCTCGCTCTCTCGCTCGTCTCCCTCCTTTCTCCTCCTCATATCCTCCTTTATATACTTCTCTCTCTTTCTCCCTTCTCCTGATATAAGGTATATATATATACTATATATACTATAACCTATAAATACATATTATAATATATATAGAAATTAATAATATTAAAATGATTTAGTATATATAGAGTATACGGTGCAAATAAATGTAAGTGAGTAACGATAGTATAGTATACATATTATATATATATTATATATAGTAGA
>NW_020870925.1:226345-238845 GCF_003789085.1 Penaeus vannamei
TATGTACAGATATGTATGTATGTATAATATATTGCATACACACACACACAAATATATATATATATATATATATATATATATATATATATATATATATATAATATATATATATATAATATATATATATATATATATTATATATATATATATATATATATTATATATATATATATATATATATATATATATATATATATATATATATAATATATTATATATATATATATATGTGTGTGTGTGTGTGTGTGTGTGTGTGTGTGTGTTTGTGTGTGTGTGTGTGTGTGTGTGTATGTGTGTGTGTGTGTGTGTGTGTGTGTGTGTGTGTGTGTATGTATGTATGTATGTATGTATGTATGTATGTATGTATGTATGTACGTATGTGTGTGTGGTTGTTGAAGTTTTAACTATTCGAAACTTTTCTTTAGGGAATCCAGATTCTTAATGTCTAAAGCTTCCTATTTTCGTTCACGTCCAGAATATATTCAAATGATTTTAGGAACTTCACTTGTAAAAAATTAAACTTATTTACCACAAGAATTTACGAAAATAACTTTTACATAAACAAATACAAGTGACATGTTCAACTAAACACTTGTTTCATGGACGAGGATGATGATTTATTGCCTCCAGCATTATCTCACAGCAGAGTTCCTACAGCTGCTGTAAAATCTTTATTGGTTATGCCAGTGTCAGTGGGGCAGGACTCTGTGGGTTATGAGAGGTACGTTTGCATCCACTAAAACAATCATGATCATCTGCCCCGCAATGAAGGGAGGCTCAAAGAGATGATGGGGAGAGATGGGTAGAAATGACGACATTGGTGATGAAAAAGTGGAAATGATATCAATCCAAAACAGCAAAACGAACATAGAGGTTAACAGATAAACAAACAGATCAAGGAGGATGAGGAAAAGGATAGAGAGAGATAGGTAGAGAGACCAAATGTGGGAATAGGATGGCTAGGAGGAATTAGATACATATCTTTGAAATGAAGAAAGAATAACCAGGCTCCACGAAAAGTTATTGTGCGCATAAACGTTTTAAAGGGAAACGTAAATGTCGGATATACCCATGATGGCACTGATGAAATCGTCGAAGATTTCGGATCACTCTATTCGATAACAATGATTGCATTTTAGAACGTCTGGATAGTATGGTACAAATGTTATTGATAAGATCTCTACAGTAAAGAAATCTATCCAACTTTTCATTCAAGAATATGGATTGATTCTACTTCTCAGCAATCCAGCAGTTCGTACAGATTTATTTATAAGCAGCATAAATTTCGATACACACAATAGAATTATAAAGATATATTTCGTCACTAAGAAAAATGAAAGAAAGAAAAGAAATAGGAATCCTCCCTGGAAAATAAATTCTTTTTCCTTGGGAGATTACCACAAACAACGGTCTTAATCCTGAGCTTAGATAGATTAGCCAGTTATAATCCTAGGCTAATTAAAATGTTGATTAATTCGTTTTGAGTGAAAAAGACAATTTTCATTTTATTTAGTGAGAACTGTTACGACCAATGATGAACAATGGCCCTGTGATACTTAGTACATTTACTCAAATGACACTTAACATAATGACAGCGAGGCTACAGTCAGCAGACCTTTAAATAATGGTCATTACATATTTAGCACAAAGAAAAGAACAGCCTCGAACTATCCCGAATATTTATCACAATGGAAGCAACAAAGGCGTAGATAACGCTAGTTAATCAATATCATTAAATATTCTGAAGCTACAGTCGAATCTGATTATGTAATAAATTGAAGGTAACATAATCACAGACAACAGCTGTTCTGTATACATTGCCCATCAGATATTCATCAATAACCTAATAGGGTGAACAAAGACAAAATGTTAAGATAAAGTTCCTAAAGTATTCATTACAGTGAATAGGGCAATAGATAACAGGCAAATTAGAGAAACAAATACTTCCGAAGTAGTTATTATCTGATCACATAGAAAGTTTATAATAAAGTTCATTTCCATATTTCTGGGAACAGATTGCTGTTCCGAGGTAAAAAGTAATCCGAAAGGTCCATGCGATACATAAATGCCAGTCCGGGGAGAGAAGGCTCTGTGGGAGATGCACCTCCTTTATGTCCGTTTTATCATCTTTGTTTATGCAGTGACATTATGTTTCAGACGGCTACTTACACGGCGCAGTATGCGGTTTAAGTGGAAGAGGTCTATCTGTTGCCTGCTTCCCGATTAACACGGATGTCGCTATCGACACATTTCTTTGGTGTGAGAGTACGATTTCTCGAGAAAAAACATTGCTAATATCATCTGGCTTACTGGATTATATATGCTACCACTACTTAAAGAAGAAGAATATGCATGTATATTTTACAATAATAAGGAATATTGGTGATTCGCAAAACTAGAATTCAAACACATTCACTTTAAGCAAACACACACAAATACACAACTAAAGGACGAAATGCGTCTCAATAAAGATTTTAAAGAATTCTCATATATCTTCTGGAAGTGTTACTCTCACTGTCCATTTTCTGTAAGAATGAGCAATACGTAAAACTGCAAGAATATTTTATGAGTTTGGGGTACGACGGTTCGTTTGCAGGAAGGAAGAAAGAAAGGCTCTTAATTCGAGTGTGTAGGTTTTACAATAATAAATATTCTTCAGCTGCAGCCGGAGTTCGTGCCTCTCCGGTTTTCAGGGCTGGCGAATCCTGGGTGTTGCCGCCCCGACATTCGCTTTGTGATAACCTTTGTAATTATCTTCGTTATGGTGTCCAACATTAGTCTAATGATACTAAATATATCGTTAATAACATCATTATAATTATCCTCATTCATCTTAAAGTTTTGAACGAAATGATTTCAGCCATAGTAAATTATTATCATTATCATTCTTATTGCTTTTAACATATTCCCCTCTTTTATTTTATGTTGTGCAGCTGAAACTTACCTTTAAGTATCAATATCATAAATGTTCATCATCATCAAGGGGCTGACGCCGACGGGGGCGCATAGCCGCATCCACCCTTCGCTTCCACCTACGAGGATCCCTCATGGCTAGACGCCAGGCAGGGACTCGGCCCATCTCTAGTTCTTCACGGCAGGTTTGGTCGATCTGCCCAAGCCACGACTTCCTCGGTCGTCCCACAGGCCTCCTCCACCCAGGGTTGTCTCGAACAGAGACGACCTGATGGGCAGGAGCATCCTGAGGAAAGCGAGCCAGGTGGCCATATAGCCTGAGTTGGCGATCACGGATTGTGCAGATAATAGGTCCTGTGCCAGTCTCACGGTGCAACCGTTGGTTGGACACATGGTC
Source organism: Penaeus vannamei (assembly GCF_003789085.1). Lineage (NCBI taxonomy): Eukaryota > Metazoa > Arthropoda > Malacostraca > Decapoda > Penaeidae > Penaeus > Penaeus vannamei. Next base: position 229,656 of record NW_020870925.1, read on the forward strand.
CTGCCAACAGTACCCCATGATCTGGTGCAAGGACCTATTACAAAAGGCGTCAAGACGAGCCTCCAAGGCACAGGACAATGTCCAGGTGTCGCTACCGTATAGCAATACTGGTATTATCAGGGCCCTGAAAACCCGTAGCTTGGCCCTTCTGCACAGGTACCAACATCTCCAAATACTCTTGTTGAGAGAGTTCATGACCCCTGCTGCCAGGCCAATCCGTCTGCTGACTTCATGGTCTGACAGCCCAGAGTTATGAACTACACTACCAAGGTATGTAAAGCTCTCTGTGACTTCAATGTCCTCGCCGCAAGCAAGTCCCCAAATTCCCAACCTTGGTCTTGGTCCAGGAGACCTCTAGACCCAAGGGCTTCACTTCATTACAAAATGCATCGAGAGCCGCCACTAGGGTTTCCAAAGACTCAGATAGAATGGCAACGTCATCAGCAAAGTCAAGGTCTGTAACCTTGATATTGCCCAGTGTTGCTCCACAATGACTTTGAACAGTAGCTCTGCCTAGTATCCAGTCCATGCAAGTGTTGAAAAGGGTTGGTGCAAGGACACAGCCTTGCCTCACTCCTGAACTGATAGGAAAGAAGCTCAACAGGCCCCCACCACACTTTACAGCACTTTCAGTACCAGTATACAGGCTTGCTATTAGTCCAATAATCCTTGTTGGAATTCCTCTCAGCCTCAGGATCTCCCAAAGTGATTCCCGATGCACCATATCGAACGCCTTCTTGAGGTCGATGTAGCTGCAAGCAGCCACACGCCCGAACTCACGGCGGCGCTCTACAATGACTCGAAGCACGAGGATACGGTCTATTGTTGACTTACCAGGAGTGAAACCCGATTGCTCCAGTCTCTGGTGCCTCAGTAGATGGTCTCTGATACGTCTCAGAAGGATGGGTGAGAACCTTGCCTGGTACACTGAGCAGTGATGATGCCTCAGTGATTACTGCAGTCCCAACGGTCCCCCTTCCCTTCCAGAGAGGGATGACACCACACCCTCAACACAGTCAGAAGGAACGGAACCGGACCGCCAGATGGCAGCCAGGACAGCATGTAACCCCCATGCCATAGGTTCACCACCTTTAACAGTTTCAGCTGGTATGCGCAGATACCCGCTGCTTTACCACTCTTCAGCTTGGAAATCGCCCCCCTAACTTCAGTTAGGGAGGGAGGGTCCTCACTGATGGGTGGATCCGGCAGCGGGATCTTGACACTACCCGCATCCAAGTTAACTGTTGGTGTGGTCAACCTGGTACAGCTGCTCAAAATACTCAGCCCAACGTTCCCGCACCGCAACAGGATCTGAAATGATCTGACCACTTACTGAGCGAACTGCTCTGTCACTGTGAAGAGGCTTGGAGTTCATCAGCCTTCTCTCAGGGACACTTCGGCGTATACTGCAGGCACGAAGGTCATTTTACTAAAACAAAATGGCCATGTCTACCTCCATCTACAAAGACTCCTAGAATAAACTAGCTTTCCCTGATCCCTTCTTAAACAGACCTAAGTAACCTGCGAGCACATTAGCAACGGTGCCACATTTCCGACATCCTATCAGACGCACCACACGTACAAATTGCATCTGTGGGCCTATCCAGAATCTCCTTCCGAGATGCGGAATTTCACATGCTACGTTCTTCGGCCCTACACCAAATCAGTATCCTTGAGCTGCATCACAGCAATGTAACGCTTACAACGGTATCCCACAGCAAAGATACAAGCGGGCTCTGTACAGTACCTGGCTCAACAGACGCTGCGAAGACGATCAAATTTTGAGATTGCACTCAGCCAAACCGCGGGCACACTCCCGCACCTCCCCTCAGCCCTGTCCAAATTTGAAAAACACCCACATAGGCCACTGTTGATCATTTTGATCCGCTTGGTGGTAGTTGTAACGCTTGGACCCGGATGACCGGAGTACGTCATCAACACCACATCTCAAGGGTACCAGTTACCAACAGAACTAGCACTCCAATCAGCGTACACCCCTCACCATTCTGAAGGATCGCTCCACACGATTGCTAAACGAGATTGTAGCTCACATCCTCCACTTGCTCTGCATCTACCACGCAGAAATCTTCTTACTCGTATGTGTTTGCATTGCTGATATGTGGTCTGGCACGCTGAGTACCCAGGAGCCAGAAAATTCCTCACATTTCTAGTTGGAGGCCTAAGGCAACCTCCCAGACTGACCACAGTCCTCGAAAGTGAGCGTGCTATTATCTCCGCCTACCTCTCATCAGGCTCCACTGAACCGAATGGGGACGGCACTAATAACACCCTCAGACGCCAGCTCGGAATCACGCTATGCCCAGAGGTACCGCCTGGAAGCTCACCCAGCGACCAATCATCGGCGCAATAATCTCCGCCAGGGACATCTAGTCTATTTCATCTCTACTAGTAGTATTGCGGTCTTTTCTTTTCTTTTTCTTCTTCTTCTTCTGTTTGTTTGTTCTAGGTATGTAACAGCTCTGCGACGCTAGTATCTATATCTATCTATTCGGTTTAGAGAGTGCGTCACAGCAATGAATGTAGATCTACGGATAGTCCTGATAATGTATGAGCGGCCAGAGGCGTCAGAAAAGACCAAGCAGCGAACGCCGCAATAGGCGCACGACACGCCGGCGCAAACGACAAGAGTGCAGCGAGCCGCCCTAGTAATGCCACCCACGATATTAACGCACTGTTATCTTCGTTTTTCTTTTTTTGTTTTTTATTTCTTCTTTATCGTGTTTCTTTATCGTTTTTGTTTCTTATTTTTTTTTGTCGTTCTCTTTCTTTTTTTATTTTTTTGTTTTTATTTTCGGGACCGCTTTCTTTTTTTTGTTTCGTTTTTTCTTATCGTCGGCGCGCCTGCGAGATAGTTGCCTTTTTATCTTTTTTTACGATTCTCTCTACGTATTTTTCCCGGTATTATCCACCACGCTCATAATCAGAACCCCCAGTCGCGGTCTCAGGTTGCATGCAAGATGTGTTCTTTTTTTTTGTTTTTTTTTTTTCTTTTTTTTTTTTTATTTTCTTGTTTTTTATCTTTTTTTTTTGTTTTTTTTTTTTTTTTTTTTTTTTTTTTTTTTTGTGTTGTTTTTTTTTTTTTTTTTTTCTTTTTTTTTTTTTTTTTTTTCTTATTATATTCCTCTTAATTTTTTTCTTCTTTCTTTTTTTTTTTTTTTACTTTATTTCTTTGTTGTTTTCTTATTCTACTTGTCTTTTTTTTTTGCTTTTGATTTTTATTTTTTTTTTCGTCGTTTTTCGTGTTTTTTTTTTTTTTTTTTTTTTTTTTTTTTTTTTTTTCTTGAGAGCTGTCTAGTCTGCGTGTATTTAGAAAACATCCAGAACGGAGTCAACGCGCGGACCAACGGACAGCGCGAGCCGACTGCCGAGACGCGCGATCCACGGCCACGGCTCGTCAATATCAGTCACCGAAACGGAACTGCTCAGCACACACTGGGAGTACGACTCTTTGCTAGATACCTAGCCGCCCTGACCTTCTCTTTTGATATTTATTCTCTCTTTCTCTTTTTTTCTTGTTATTTTTTTTTTTTTTTTTTTTTTTCGTCTTTTTTTTTTTCTACCTACACAACTTTTTTTTTTCTTGTTTTTTTTTCTTTCTTTCCCCCTTGGTGTCTTTATTTTCTTTTACTCTTTCTCTTTTTCTTTTTCCTTTGTTTTTCTTTTTTTTTTTTTTTGTTTTTTTTTTTTGCCGATTTTTTTTTTTTCTTTCTTCTTTCTTTTTTTTTTTTCTTTTTTTTTTTCTTTTTTTTTTTTCTCTTTTTTCTTTTCGTCTTTATATTTTTTTGTTTCTACAACTTTTTCGGATCTAGTTTTCTTTGAGTGTGTTTTTTTGTTTTTTTGTAGCCTTGTGTTTTTTTTTTTTTTTGATTTTAGTGTTTTTTTTTGCAGCATCGGTTTACACATCGGTACCGGCCCCCATCGCACCCATCCAAGCGCCCTGCTTGTATGATCAGCGCCCCGGGAGCGAGACTCCCAATGGGCAGACGCACGGCACTCGCCATCTGGGGAGTGCCGGAGAAGTAAACAGCGTTGCGAGCACTTACCGTCGAGCCCGACGCAACGGCGACTCCTTATCTCTCACCACGGTCGCCCCGACAGCTACACGCCTCGTGCATCACCTAGACCAACAACACTTTCCCCGAGTAGCTACACCCACAATAGACTACTATACTCACTCACGCGCTTCCTACGACCTCGGGACACCCGGCCCCCCAGCAAGAACGCCTACTGCCCGACGCCCATCGACCACGGCCGCAGCATTCTTACAACACCGGGACACCACAACTGCACAGCCGATGGAGGATCACACTCACCACGAGCAATTCGGGCGAAATACGCCAAAGACGCAGTCAGCAGATGCCCAAACAAACACCGATAAACCACAGCCACACCCAGCGCCCCAGCACTGAGACCAGTAGCCGCGCAGCCACATACGCCCGAAGGGTCAACGCCCGGACCATTACGCTCGATCAGTACACCATGCGCTCTGTCCCACACAAGGCCACAACTGAGAGACTTCGAACTAAACATCCCACCCACACGCTGGAAGCACGAACAAGCGTCTCAGAAACCACGCCAGGGAACAAGTGGCCTCTACAGGCGCCGCTATCTTGCACACCGCACCGCATCACCCTCGACATCCAGGAACCAGAACGCGCGGCCATCGACCATACACAACTACAATTACTCCTCACGACCCTACCAGCTTAAACACTTCCCGCAATACATCGATGAACTCCAGTCACATCAGGTGTAACTTACAATAACAATCAACAGGAGGTAACCTCTACGCGGAGATGTTGGCAATGGCTACTCCTGAGATGTGGCCGTCTGCTGCAGCCTGACCAGTATCAGGTCGTCACCACCACCTACCACAGGTCATGCTCGCTGACCAGGTCCTCCTGCACCTCCGCACTGAGAACAGCCACCTAACTCTCGAGCCTCCGCCAGTTCCCCGTCGACATTCTAGAGGCGAAACAAGTGTCCGATCATTGTCTTGACGCCAGAACGACGTCTCCCAGAGCCCGCCACCTGGACGCTTCCCCGCTCCATCGAACAAGGTTTCAGCGCTTCGGGGCAGTCCGCTCCCCAGGTTGGAAATGGCCAACCGCCTCCTGCCCACTCAGACCGCTTGCCCGCATATCAAAAGGGTGGTGGGTGCACGTGATACTGCGTGCCCAAATCATCCACCTGTGGGTTCCCAAGGCTTTCCCCCCACAAGCTTCACTCTGGGCTGGCGGCCATCAGAGCGCAGGCGGAGTATGAGTAGTTCCCTTCCCACGCTCGCTCCAGCAGTCGCCCTTCCAACGGGGCCCAGCAGTCCGCCTCACTTGCGGGTGGGCAGCGGACATTTCCCCTCCCAGCCTTCCATTTATTTTGGTACACTGCCGATTGGTGTATATCTGGGGGGAAGAGGCTGGCAAGGGCCCACCCTCCCACGAGCCTCCCATGACCCCAGGGGGCTAGGGGGGCCAGGAGTTTGGTAACTGGGCCAGGCGTTGTCCACACGCTGGTGGGCATGACCCCTGAAAACCTCTGGGGCCTCCTGCTGTGCTCTGAGATCCTCCCTCACTTTAGCCCTGGAACCGCAAGGTTTACCCATTTCCAATGCAAGGCCGACGAGAGGCACTGCAGGGAGTCTCGATGATTGGAGAGGCTATGCACTGGCAGAGGCTTATGCAAGCTGCCTCCCTTTCTCGCACAGGCTAGCCAAGATGGTGGCAGCTGTAAGATGAGAAGGCATGCAAAAAGCTCTTAACACTATACTAGAACTACCACTCTGCGCATGAAGCACCCACCCACTTCACTAACTACATTACAAGTACAATGCTTCATTTGTAGTACACGAATGACCATGTAATAAGTGATAATGTTTTCTGAGATTAACTGATACATTATACATATACATATCATCATTACATTTTCTCAAGCATAATCAATATTAACCTAACTGTGTCCATCCTACAGCACCTTTATTCCTTAGCCACGTTTGTTAGTAATAAATTCTTCGTTATCCTAATATAACACTATTCGATGTTAACATATACCACTAATCCTGTCACCGAAACAGTAATGCTATCTGATAACATTTCACATCTTTCCTTTGCTTGTTTGTTTGTCTCTAGACACCTATACTCGATGTACACACACCATTGTAATCGCCGACTACTCTTGTCTGTACGCATATATTGGCTACCATATAATCTAGAACGTGCTCTGTAACCCATCGAGATAAAGAGTATTTTGATTTCCATGCAGAACCTCCTTCATTAATGAACCAGTCTGCAACCCCTTATCAGACTTCTCCTCCTTGTACTCAGTTTCCTCTAGAAGCCTTTCATTCTTTTACTTGTATGCATTCAGAGACATAATTCAGCAATCTAGATTTCATTGATTAGTTACGATCCCATGCCTGAGACTCATTTCCTGCACATTTACTTTTACTTTAGTCTGGCTCCCCACAGGCCACCCAGAATAACTGATTTGCTTCCCCAAAGCAGCAACGCTCTCCTTGGTAATGTTGTTCACAGGAATGATTATGCTTAGGACTATTGGCTTCCTCTTTCTCATCCTATTTTGCAAACTTCATATAAAACCTGGGCGATTGAAATTCTATCTATCTATTCCTATAACTCTATATATAAATATATATATATATATATATAACATATATATATATATATATATAATATATATATATGCATATGTTATTTATATACTATGCTTGTAGCAAATAAATATGTATATTACCAGGAGCGCCGTGGAAATCCCACGGAAAAAAGAGGTGCTCCGGTCTTCCTCTTCGCCCTCCCTCCATCTTTCGCCTCCCTTCTCCTTCTCTCTCTTCCGTTCCCTTTCGGCCACCGACTCTCACTCCCGAGTTCTCCTAAAATGCGCTCCTCCGCCCCACCGTAAGCATGCATCCGCCCCTTCGCCTCCCCCGCTTCCTACTTCAACTCACCCAAACCTCGTCTGTCTCTGACTTTTCCTTATCTCCTCCCTGCCCTCTCCCAATCTCCCTCTCCAAAAATGCTGTGAGCCTCCTCTTCCTCTTCCTCCTTCCCCACTTCTCCTTTTTCTCTAAGCCCTCCGATCCCTCTACCTCCCTCCTCTCCAATTTTCCTTCTCCACCTACCCGACCATCCACCCTCCCAGCCACATCTCTTTCCACCTTCGTTTCGGCGACCCAATCTGTTCTCAAATTATAAAATCGCGTGGCAAAAACTGCCGTCTAGTTTCACCTTCCCGTATGTGTAGCCACACATTAATTTAAAGTGAACGGATGGCACATAATCGAATACACCAATATCATGACTTAAACTAATGACTCAACCAAATAATACATCATGATAATGAGTTAAAAACGACAACAAAACATAAATAATATAATAATTAATAAAAATTAGAAAAAGAATCGTCATGATGAATCCCCACACCACGCAAGCGTCATCCTTAAATAATTATGTTTCTCAAAATTATCAACGCTATTTTTCCACTAAAATCTAATTACACTGCAAGTACAAATTCAACGCCTAGTCCTACCCATCCTCAAGAAAAAAGGAAGTTGCAAGACTGCCGTAAATCACATGTAACGATGAATCTTCCGTCATCCAACCTATCAATCTTAACAGAATGAGAGGAACACCCAGAATTTATCATGAATAAGCATAGATAAACAGATATAATAAAAATAGTATTATTCAATTCACTTTATATAAATTATACATAACTTACTTATATACTATATACCTAGACGTATAGTATATCTACTTATATATACTTCATTCCAGTCGCCAATTATATATAAATACCATCCCACTTACATATTAATATAACTTTATCTCATATCAATGCTACTAACAAACATACTATATTGGATTTCTATAGGCTAATATGCACAAGTACAATTACTATATCATACAGTCTTCGCTCATAGTCATATGCTCTCACTTATCATATAACTAATCACTATATTATCGTAATATCAAGGACACAACAACCAACAACACACACACAATACACACCACAGCACACATAACGGGTTTATATTAACTGTAATCGACGCTCATACATCACCAGTACTATTATATAGTATCACGGGAGGGGACACTACCTAGTGATTATATATATTTAGACCTAACGATAAGCGTATATACTACGCAATAATATACGATGTATACTATATATCAATCACTATTACAACTAGTATATATATATATATATACGGTAATATGTGAAATTGTATGCACCACAACCTCAGACAACACAATACCAACCGCGTAACGGAAACAAACACCACGTACATGCACATACGTATGTGTTATATATATATTTTATTTGTGTGAGTGTGTGCTGTTTGTGGTTGTGTGTGTGTGTGTGTGTTGTGTGTTGATGTGTGAGTGTGTGTGGTTTGTGTTGCTGTGTGTGTTGTGTGTGTGTGTATGTGTGTGTGTGTTATACCTATATATATATATATATATATTAATATATATATATATATGATATATACTATATTAACTAATATATAATATATACTATACTATATATTATGATATGACTATTATATATAATATATAATATATATATTATATACTAATAGTATATAATTCGGATTCGATCCCGAATATGTCAATCTGAAATGACAGACGCGCTCTACCCACTACGTACAACGACCCACAAATACCAGTAATATATATACAAACTATATAGTCATTAATATACTATACGTAATAATAAATATAATATATATATATAATATATATTATTACTATACTTATATCTATATATATTATTTATATATATCTTCTATATTATGTATATAATATGTATACCTATATGTGTACATATATCATGATGTGATTTATTGATGTATCATATGTGTGTGTACGTGTGTGGTACGTAGTGTGTTACTGTTTACGTATATTTAGTGATATAGTGTATATTTATATATCTTGATAGTGTATATGTTATATTCTGTTATGTATGGTAGGTGTTAGTAGTATATTAGTAGGTGTAGTGTATACATTGTTATGATAGTATAGTATTTATTTAGTTTTTATCGTTGTTTGATATTAGGTGTAGTAGTCTAGGTTATAAGTGGTAATAGTATTATGGTGAGTAGGTAGTTATAAGGATTTATATGCTGGTTATATAGGTTGAGTTAGTGAGT
>NW_020870925.1:246345-248845 GCF_003789085.1 Penaeus vannamei
TATATATATATTATATGTATATTTATATATACACACACACACACACACACACACACACACACACACATATAGCAAAGCTGGAAAGAGTAGATTTGAAATTCTTAAAACGAAGAGTTTAAGTCAACCTGAAACATCTAAAGAAGTCATACTTAAGAGAAGCAAAGTAAGAATGCATGGATGACAAGGGAAATCTTCAACCTTTTGCAAAATACGTCAGAAGGTTAACAAGTTATTAATGCAAAAAATTGTCAGGGAAATAAACACTAGATGTAAGCAGGCCGGAACAAGATTTAGTTTAAATTCTATTTATTACAATGGATATCCTTTGCTGTGACATACTGTCTGTTTTATTTTGCTTCAAAATCTCCCCGCGGGAATGAACGCGTCAGCAAGATTGCCAGACGAACACGCTAACCGCAGCGCCAGTACATCACACAGTATGATAAATGAGGAATGTGAAGAAATTGAACACCTTGAAAGAATGAACACAGCTTTGATGCAAAAGAAAGGAAAATCCATTTCTGGTTGTAAACGTGCATATCAAATGAATGCATAAAGTCAGATGGCATTTTTATAATGGAGAAAGATGAAATCTTGGAATGAAGGTCAGAATATAATGAACTGTTTCACGATGAAAGGGGTGAGACCAGTCATTAGATCGAATGTAGACTGTCCTAGAACCCTAAAAATAGGAGTTAATGCAAGCGTAAAAAAATAATAATAATAAAAATAAAAAAAGTTACCAGGCCAATATAGTGGTGGAAATGATTGAAGTACTTGAAGACATTGGAACTGATACAATGATAGAATTGATATATAAAATTTATGACACTGGAAACATACCAAAGATTTTAGTTGTTTTTTTTTTTAAGCTTTACCCCCCCCCCCCCCCAAAAAAAAAAAAAAAAAAAAAAGGTGTTATAGAATGTGAACTTCATGTATCGATAAACCTCATTAGACACGTCATCAAAATAATTTTGAGAATACTCAAAAGAACCATGTGGATTCATGAAAAATACCTGAACAAGAAATACATTTTTTTCCTGAAGAATATGTGAGCGATCCATTGAAATGCAGAAGGATATCGATCTATGTTTGATTGATTATACCAAAGCACTTACCAAGGTGAAACACCGGCAAATATTAGATATGCTCCAAAATTTAGAAAGTTGTATTACACTGATTTACACTGTATTCCCGACAGTCACGGCAAGCACGTTTCATGCCACCTTGGACAAAATGGGATGGACGTGAAACAACGTGATACAGCGCCGGAGAATGGGAATGGCAAATATGACATGCCGTGGATGTTGGTTCAGCCTTTTTAAATTTCCAAAAAAAAAAAAAAAAAAATCCAAGGTAGTCCCTGTGCTGTAGCGTAATTAAAGTATAGCGATACTGACACTCACCCTACTACAGGAGCTGACGAATAATTCTCGGACCGTAGACAAGATGTGGGCATGGGGAAAAGCCGGCCTTTTACTACCTCGTACAGGAGTCGAGAGACAAAACTGTTTGTTTGCACGGCTTTTAATACTTACTTACTATTAATAGTACAGGTGCGACAATCACAGAGTAGATGAAGAATATGACTGGTAAAATCGTAATTCACTATATCACAAAATGCACGAAAATCACAGAATCAGGAGTCCTCCCCAGCCCACACTTACACCTCTCCACAGTCAATGTTACCCGCCAACAGCCCTCTGTGGCGACTCGACTCCGCTGTGCATCAGGGCTAGAGGTTCCCAGACTGAAAGAGGGGTTTGAGTGCAGGCAAACGAGCTCCTATCGGACCCAAAACTTACTGTATATCCTGGAGGTGGAGCGTTTAGAAATTGTGCGAAGGCTTGCTAAAAGGGCGTCAGCTATGGCATTAACATAAAAGTGAGCACCCTAAGTGGGCAACACGACCATCAGCCATTGGCATACACGAATCCAATGAATTCGGGCGCTTTCGTGTAACAAAAATACGTAACTCTACTGTGCAAATGGAGAACTTAGTAGTCTGTAGTAAAGCGGAATGAATGCAACAAAATGAAACAGTACGTAATAACCCTTGTCGGTCCGGAGTGTTTCGTGCGCGCTTTGTCAAGTTTTGCTAAGAAATGTAACGGTTCTAATGGCAAACTAGGGTGCATGTTAGCTGTTTAATTATGTTTAGTCCAGGCGGGTTTCCGGCGTGTGACGGTTAACGGTCACAGTGCTTTGCGTTCTACAATGGTCTGACCCGGCGCACAAGGTCTTGGAGAGCTATAAAAAGCCAGGCCCGCCAAAGGTAACAGTCTGTCATGAACTATGTAACCGACAAGATCAAAACGCAAGAGGGTCCTCTAGGTTGCATCCCCACCACTATCAGTAGCGGAGCAGGGCCCGGGTCAGCCTGATGATCTACTGCTGCCAAATGCAACTGCTGACCCGGACCCAGAGCTGGAACTCGAGAAAGCGCCTGCTAATTGGGCTCCCTGGGTCATCTCCAGCTTTTAAAAAGAGTGATTTT
>NW_020870926.1:15000-20000 GCF_003789085.1 Penaeus vannamei
TAGAACGAGGTCTCTTCCTGGGTTGTTTTGTTTGCTTGTTTATCAGTATTATTATCATTATTATTATCATTATTGTTGTTTTTTAATTTTTTTTTTTTTTGCATTTTCTGTTTGTTTCTCATTTTTTCTCTCTCAATTCTCTATTTTTGGGTTTCGTTTTTTTCCTTTTTTTTCTACATCTTTGTTTGCTTATTCCTCCCCCCAATCTCTGCTAGTTTCTCTCTCCTCTCTTTTTTTCCCTTTTCTGTTTGCTCCTTTTCCCCACTTCTCTGTTATTTTTTCCCTTTCTGTTTGTCTGTTTTTTCCTTGCCTCTCTTTTTCTCCCCCCTCGCTGCCTTTTTCTTCGTTTTCCCTCTCTGTTGTCCGTCTCTATTCTCTATACCTCCCTCCTCCCCTTCTCCTACCCTCCCTCCTCCCCCCTCCTCCCTTCTCACCTCCTCCTTCCTTTCCCCTTCATCCCTCCTCCTTACTCCCTCTCCCCTCTCCCGCTTCTCCCCTTCCTCCCTTCTCACTCCCCCTCCTTCCCCCCTCCCTCTACCCTCCCCCCCCATCCTTCTACCCCTCCCTTCCTCTCCCCATCCTTCCTCTCCCCTCCTCTCTACCCTCCCTCTCTATTGCTCTATTCCCGCTCCTCCCTTCTCTCCTTCTTCCCCCTTCCCTTCCCCTCCCTCCTTCACCCTTCCCTCCTCTGCCCTCCTCCTCTCCTTCTCCCTCTTCCTCCTTCCTCCTCCTCTCCTTTACCCTCTCCTATCCTCCCTACTCTCGTCCCCCTACTCTCCTCTCTCCTTCTCGTGTTGTCTCTTGACTGTGAATGATCTCGACAAGAGCCCGGAAGCGACGAGAAAGAGATAGAGATACCCAAAATAAGAAAGCGACAGAATAGTGTAGGGTGAAAAGAAAAAGAAAAAATAAAAAGACAAAGAAAAAGAAGATAGATAGAGAGATGGATAGAGATGAGAAGGAAAGCGAAAAGAAAAAGAGCATAAGCATAACAAAACCACTCTAATACCTTTTAATACAACAGCACGTGTATGTATGCACAAGTAATATTTTGACCTTTTAATACAACCCTATGTTACAATAGCGCGTGTATATGTTGTATAAGTGATTAATGTTTTCTTACCTTTTTAAATACCAACCCCATGTATACATACGCCAGTGATGTATATATAAGTAAATGGCTCGACCTTTTTAATACAACCCAATGTATTACACAACCGCCAGAGCTATGTTATGCGATAAGTTAATGTTTCGGACACTTTTAATTAACAGCTCAAAAAAATCGATATACAACAGGCACGAGCGTTAAAATGTTTGACTCATAATAAGTGATGTAATTTCGAACTTTTTTACATAAAACAAACAAACCCCAACATGAGAAGAAAGTAATCGATTAACACAGCCAGTCGCGACAGTGTTTGGTACCTGTAAGAGGGTGACTCGTAGGTTGATTTTGATATAGGTATATGGCTCGATCCTGTTTGTTGTTAATGAACAAGCGCCCAATGGGTATACACAAGGACGACGCCCCGGAGGGGAGGGGTGATGGTGGAGGTGTGAGGGTAATATAAGAAATTTGAGATGAGGCGGTGACGGACCTATTAATAGAGTTACGAATCCTTCGATACACAACCGCCGAGGGGCGCGTAGTGAAGGGTGGAATAAGTGTGATAGGAGTAATGTTTACTGGGACCGGGAGAAGACGAGACCCTCTTGGCTTTTACACACACACACACACGGGAATGTGCCCCAAAGAATTACTTCTTTTGGTGGGAGCCGCGAGACTTTTAGCCAAGTATTTTTTATTCGTTATTGTGGAGGTTGATAGAGGAGTGGAAGGACTAGGTCGGGGAGTACAGGATGGGGAGGGAAGGGAGGGTGGGAGGAAGGGAAGAGGGAGGGGCGAGGGGAAGGGGGGAAGCGGTAAGGAAGGGAAGAGGAGGCAAGAGAATGAGGGGAGTAGCATTGAAGAGAGAGATGGATGAGAGAAGAGAGAGAGAGAAAGAGAGAGAGGAGAGGCGGAGTGAGAGACAGAGAGATGAGGGGATGAGGAGGACAAGGAGGGGGGGGGAAGGGAAGATGCGGGGAGAGGAGGGAGAAGGGAAGGAGAGAGAGAGATGAGAGGAGGAGGGGATAGAGGATGGGAATGGAGGAAAGGGTAGGGGGGAGGATGGGGGGGATGAAGAAGAAAAGGAGGGGAAGGGGGGGATAGGGGGGATGAGGAGGAAAAGGAGGAAAGCGAAGGAGGTGGAGAGGGGGACAGAAGGAAAGGGACAGAGGGAGAGGCAGGATAAAAGCAGGAAAGGGGGAGGGAGGAGAGAGAGGATGAGTGAGGGAAGGGGATGGAGGGGGAAGGGGGGAAGTGGTGGGAAGGAGAAGAAGAGGTGGGGGGGGAAGGATGGGATGGAAAGTGGGAGGGGGGTGTAGAGCGATGAAGGGGAAAGGGAGGGGTTGATGGGGAGGGAAAAGGGGGGAAGGGGGAGGGGTGAGGAGGGAAGGAGAAAAGTCGCCGTGGAGGTAGAAAAGGGGGCAGAGATGAGAGAGGAAGAGAGGAAAGGATAAGCGGAGACAAGAGAAGAGAGAGAGAGGCGGAGGAGAGAAGAAAGAAAGGATAGAGAAGCGGGTAAAGAGAGAGTGAAAGAGATGGAGAGAGAGAGAGACGAGAGAGAGAGGAGAGAGAGGCGGAATGAGAAGAGAGAAGAGAAGACGAGACAGAGGAAGGAAAAGGGAAGTAGGGGAGGGGGAGAGTGAGGGAAGTGGAGGGAAGGGAACAAGAATGGAAGCATTGGGGAGAAGGTTAAAGAGAATTGAATAATCTCAGGATCGTACAGGTGAGAAGAATTAGGGAAGAGTAAACAATGAAAATACTGAAAGGAGAGAGCAAGGGAGAGAGGAGAGGGAAGAAGGAGAAAGGAGATGAAGGAGAGTGCATGGAGGAAGGGGTAGAAAGGGGAACGGATGAAGGAAAAGACAGAGGGAGAAGAGGGAATAGGACCACAAGGGGAAGGAAAGAAAATGAGAAATATGGAAAAAAAAAGAAATGGTAGAACTAACAAAAGCACCGAAGGGAAAATAGAGAAATAAATAATGATAATTCCCCATAATTAGGTAACTTCCGAAAATTATGATAGTAATAGCGTCAATAAAACAGCAAGGAATTGATCCATACAAACGTGAACAATAACAATAAGTAGCTAGGAGGCTGATTGTGATAATAATAAACATTACAAGAATGATGATAATTAATATCAAATAAAAAACTGACGAAGAGACGAACACCAAAATAAAAACAAGAGTAATGATATGAATTTGAGCCATTGATAATAACAATAAGTAAAAGAATAGGAGGATGTGAGACTACGCTGAGAGAGTGATAATGAAGAAATAAAAAGTGATGAAGTATAAAAGAAGACCATAACGACGATGATGATAAACTGAGTAGATGATTGATGTGGGTAAGGGAAGAATAACAATAATTAACAATGATGATTGGGGAATAGATTAATTTGGAAAGAGAAAGAGAAAGAAAGAGAGGAAAGATAGCAAATAACTGTATACAAACAAACGATAGCCGAAGATGGAAGTGAGAAAATTATATATGTAGAATAGTGAAAGAGAATAGAATAAAGATAATCATGAAAGGTGAGGAAAAGGAGTAAATGATAATGATAATAATAATATGGATGAGATAATAATAGATGAATAATAATAAATAATATGAAAATAGAGTAATGAAAGTTGAGAAAATAAATGAATAATAGATAATAGGAGGGAAGGAATGATAAAGAGACCGAAATAAAGTAATACGAGTAATAATGATGGATATTTACTAACAAAATTATAACAGATGATTTGCAACTATAATAAGATCATGATAATTTTATTAATAGATGAGGTGAGTGGTAACAGATAAAGAAGAAAGGATCGAAAAAAAGAAATTTCACATAAAAAACCAATTGGAAATAGGAGCAAACAATAAAATAGATAGTAAAAATAATACAACAAAGATAATATTTCATGCAAGATGAATGAATTGAAACATTCAGCAACTAACGAGTAAATAAGGAAGGAGTAGATAAAGTAAAGTACGGATAAGAAGTAAGAAATGGAAGTATACATAAGGCTCAAAAATCAAGGTAAGGCCAATAAATCAACGGCGGGAAACAATAACAATAAAACGAATAAGAAGATAAACAAGGAGCAAAAAACGAGAAAGGAAATAGAATAAAAGCAAACGAGAAAGGATAAAAAAGTGGAGTAAAGATGAAACAGAAACAAAACAATAAAGAAACAACAAATAAAAATAATGGACAACAACAATAATCCATTACAAAAAAAAAGGACGTAAATTGTATAGAGAGCGTAATAAATAAAGATGAGTAAATAATAAATGAAGAGAAACACAAAAAGAGAGGAGAAGGAAGGGAAGGCAACGTAAGAAGGAACGTGCCCTCTAGCACGACACGCGGAAGCAAGATCACAACGCTAAGCAGAGGAAGCAAGAGCAAGAAGATGACGAGTAAAAGAATGAAATCGATGTCTTAAAAGCAAAGCGAGGGGCGATTTACTTCCCTGGGGGTGTGAGGAGATGTAGAGACAACAACGGAAGCGTTTGAAGGAGAGACAAAACGACAGAGAAGAGAGGAAGGAAAAAGGGAGGAGAGAAAGGGGAGAGAGAAAGAAAGAAACGGAGGAGAGGAGAAGGAGAAGAGGAGGGGGGAGGGTTTGGGGCCGGGATGGGGGGGGGGAATAGGTAGTGATAGTGTGTAGTGTGAGGGAGCGTTGTGGGTATGTAAAGTATGGGGGTGAGGGAGATGATATAATTAGGATAGGTGTGTTGGTGGGGGAGTGAATGTAAAGGGATGTATGGGGATGCGAGGTGGAGACGTGATGGTGAAGTGATAGTGAGGAGCGAGAGGAGAGGAGGATGAAGTGATATGGGTTGGGTGGCAGTGTGTGAGAGGTGTAGGAGGAGTGGGTAGTAGTGTGTAGAGGATGGT
>NW_020870926.1:25000-27500 GCF_003789085.1 Penaeus vannamei
CATTTGAGTTGGTGTTGAAGTGGTGTGATACAGGCCAGGAGGTTTTGTTTTTTGTCTCGCTGGGGAAAGGGGAACAGGCCAGGTAGGCTGGGCGACCGGGGGAACACGCGCGCCAGGAGGTGGGCGAAGCGGTACACAGGCCAGGAGGTGTGTGGTTTGTACGGCGGAACATGGTCCCAGGAGGTGGGGAAAGGGGGAACAGGCCAGGAGGTGGCGAAAGGGGCAACAGGCCATGAGTGAGAGGGGGAACAGGAACTTTTCCCCAGGAGCGGCTTGGGGGAATGGGGAAACGGCCAGGAGGCCCTTTGGGGTTTTGAGGGGGAACAGGTCTTAGTTGTAAGGTCTGTGTTTGAATTGTGGAGAACAGGCCCCAAAATGTAGGTGGGGCAGTTGGAGTATCTGGCCTACGAGTAGGTTGGCGTTAGAATCTGCGGGAAATCAGGCGAGTCGAGCGCTTGTGCTTGTAGCGCGTGGTAATAACTGGCCACCGTATGGGTGGGGAGGGGAATCAGGCCAGGAGTGGATTTTGGGGAAGTGGGGACAGGCCATGCCTGATGGCTTGGGTCGTAATGGGGACCTAGGGCCCAGGAGGCTGTGGCGTAGGTGGGAACTGGCCAGCGAGGTTTGGGGAATGTTGGTGTTATATATCGCATGCTCTCCCAGGAGGTGTGAGGGGGAACAGGCCGGAGGTGGGGAGGGGGAACAGGCAGGAGGTGGGGAAGGGGAACAGGCATGAGTGGGGAAGGGGGAACAAGCTCAGGAGGTTTTTTCCACATTTTGGGGAAGGGGAACAGGCCATGAGGCTTTTGGGTAGAGGTGTCGACTATAGGCCCAGGCCATTGTTAGGGATCACCGTTGTGGCATTATCTCAGCGCCAGGAGGTGGGGAGGGGAACAGGCCAGGAGGTGGGGAAGGGAACATCTGGTCGTTATCTCACTCCTTACGTTTGCCAGCAGATTGGCCGCTATAGTCGGAGAAAGGTCAGGAGGTGGAGGAGGGGGAACAGGCATGAGGTGGGGAGGGGAACAGGAGCCAAGGAGGTGCAAAAAAGGGGGAAAGTTGTTGGATACAGCGCCATTGACGTGTGGGGCAGGGAACAGTTCCAGGCGCCCGTGGGGAGGGGGAACAGGCCAGGAGGTGGGACAGGGCGACAACAGGCCATCGGAGGTGGGGGAGGGGGAACAGGCCAGGAGGTGGGGAAGGGGAACAGGCCGGAGGTGGGAGGGGGAACAGGCCAAGGAGGTGGGGAACGCGGGGAACAGGCACCTATGCGGAGTAGTTTCTGGGAAGGGAAACAGGTCAGGAGGTTGCGCGAAGGGGAACAGGCATGAGGTGGGAGGGGAACAGGCTCGTGATTGATGTTGTGCCGAAGGGGTAAGAGCAGGCTCAGTGTATTCCCTCCTGTCTCTTTCCTGCTTCTCTGCGCGCAGTTGGGTTAACAGGTTCCATGAGTGTCGGGGACGAAACGGTGACAGCAGGTCCAGTGGAGGTTGTGTGGAAGGGGTATCCACAGACGCATGCACTCGCACGCGCTCGGGCGTGGGAACAGCATGGCTTAGGTGGGCGGCGAAGGGCGAACATGGTCAAGTGAGGTGGCGCGAGGGTGGAACAGGCCAGGAGGTGGGGAAAGGGTGAACAGACAGGACGCATGGGGAAGGGGAACAGGTCAGGAGGTGGGGAAGGGGAACAGGTCAGGAGGTGGGGAACTGTGCGGAACCACGGCCAAGGGGGTAGCGCTGAACGCCGGAAGGGTACTATCGGACAGCTTTCTCTTAGCGCGCCTATATGGGGTATTGGCACGACATATACCAATCAGCCTAAAGTGACGTCCTCTAGATGATAATGTCTATCCATTAGTCTGTACCTGAGCAGGAACATCACTTTTTTCCTTGTCCTTTTTCCTCTTCTTTTTTTCTCTTTGTCTTTTGTTCGTTTTTTTGTTTTCCTTCTCGCTCGGTTTTTACCTTTCTCCGACCCACCTCTTACTGACCGAACCTTCCCTCTCTCCCCCCCCTCCGGCGCTGCAACGGCGTCTCGGAATGTCAAAGCGCTCCCCGTCCGTCGGCATTACTTAATATTTCCTCGTTCCTTCATTCCTCCCTTTCCCTCTTTTGGCCAGTCAAATTGTGGCCCAGAGATAGCAGAGAGGCTATCTCGTTCTCTTCGTCTTATTCCTTTTCTTTCTTATATCTAATTCATTCTCCTGTTCATCTTCCTCGCTCTGTTCTGCTTATTATCGCTGTATGTCTATTGACCTTCTCTTGAACTATCCATCTTTTAAATGTATAATACCTTCACCTTTCGTTGGCTTATCATCGTCTATCTTGTTCATCCAGTTTCCTCTCATTTATCCCCTCCGACTTCTGTAAACTAAATAAGAATAATATATCTATCTCCCTACTATCTATCATACGTACTCCCTATATATATATCTATATATATAATATATATATATATATCCTATATATACCTAATATTACTCTAATCTTTCCTTCTCTCA
>NW_020870926.1:30000-37500 GCF_003789085.1 Penaeus vannamei
TATATATATATATATATATAGGTTATTCTGTGATTAGTGTCATTATTATATATAATTTATAATAGTGATTTTTTTTAGTATCTATATTATATCTAATATATTATATAATTAATTTATTACTTTATATTAATTATATTATATTACATACACATTACATACACAAGCGCAATAGTGAGTGTTGCATTGTGTGTAAATTGTGTGTCTACTTGTGTTGTTTGTAGTTGTCGATATTATGTTACGATGCTGTTTGTTAGTGTTATTCGTAAAGCGGAATATGCGTGTGAGCTTATATATATTTGACAATATGTTGAGATCGATAAATTGGAAATACTTTCTTTTCAATCAGTGTCTACTATATAAACTAGAACCATATCCACATCTCCCCCAATTATCCGTTACTCTCCGCTTATTCATGCATGGTATCCTGTAGACTTTGGCGATATTTAGAAAAAACTCAGCAACAATTCTTATTATCCTGTCATATCTTAGGCTATACACGATCCAGACATTTCAAAATTCTATGTTCAGCATTCCGTAGCCTGCGGGACGATGGATCTTACTGGACTGAATAGGATGTGTTGTTATGATTTCACATGTTGTTCGAGAATTTACCGCCACTAGATTTTAGTATAAGTCTGATAAGAGACTTTGTGAGTGGAAACTGCTAGTAGTTTAATTACATTTGCTAATCAGTCTTGATATAGACACATTGGTGACACCAATATAATATATATTATATTTATAGCTATATAATAATTAATATAATTATTAATTTTTATCAATATTATCTATATTAATCATTAATATTATCTATTATTTATAATATACTTTAATTATATTATATATATATAAATCTAATGATTGTATATATATATTATTTAATTATATTATATGTATGGTATGTATGTTATATCTAATATATCATTATAATTTAATCAATTATTAAATATCATTATGTTATATTATATATATATTATACTACTATCTAATTATTATACATATATATATGTAATATATTAATCACTTAATTTTGTTTTAATATATATAATTATAACATATATATATATATATATAATCATATTTATAGGTCATTAATTTATTACATTATAATCATTATATATAATTATATGGATTTTAGTATATATATATATATATATACATACAATAATACATAGTATATAGTTGTTTATACATTATTTATACTATAGATTATATATACATCATATGTTTATATCGTACTACTGTATATAATACTTATTTAATCTATATAATATATATATATAGATACTACATTACTATACACACAACTGATTGCTTATATTATCAAACATCCACACACATTGTCTTATACTTTTTTCACCTGTTGATCTCTATCCTTCTTCGGCCAAGATCAGCACATATCTTAAATTTTGTATCCTTTAAGAAAAAGATAATACAGTTATCTTTAAATAAAATTTGGTGTTAGAATATGTTTTTCTCTCCTGAAGGTCATTACCACACACAAATCAAACTGACCTGTATCAAAGTTTAGGGCACACGTAAACACACCGCACAAACAAACACAATGGACACAACAAAAACATGTTAAAAACCACCTTATCATTTATCATTCATACTATATATTCTTATATCTATATTACTTTTGAAAGAATATTGTTTTATATAAGTATTATTGACGTAATATATTAAACCTAGCTAACTAACGTTTCATTAGTTATATATATAATATATTATATATATAAGATATTAAAAAATAGAGAAAGAAGAAAAATGAAGGGACGCATAACTAAAACACTGCGAGAATATTCACAAACACCCTTCGCAACAAAGGTACAAATGGCATCAAAAATATCCAATGGAGCTAGCAAGACAAACGTGTGATAAAATTTTTCAGTGAATTTTATACCCAAGCGTAGAATGTTTTAAACCTTTGATATCTGGGACTATTTACATGTCAAAGGAGTAAATTAAATGTGAATAAAATTCCTTGATATTTTTTTCTGATGTCTATAAATGAATACGAAAGAATCGCGTTTTTGGGGTCTCTCGAGTATTATTAATTATTAATATATTTTATCTTCTTTTTTAGCTTCTGTCTCTCACTTTTTCCAATTTTTCTCTTTCTTCTCTTTCTTTTTTCTCTCGCTCCTGGTATTCGCTACTCGGTCGAATTTATCATGTATATTCACTTCCCTCCTCTGTTTCTCTCCGAGATTTATTTTTTGTTATGTATTTGATGGAAGTTTTGAACTTAATCATGTTGCGCAATATACTAACAGTACTATTTTGTGGATTTATTTCATATTTTTTGTCTCTACCTTATTCCCCTTGTCTCTGATTCATCCGCTAATATCATATATCGTTCTATTTATTATCTGTTGTCTGTCTGTCTCTCATCCACGCTACGTCCTCTTTCTTTCGTAACAAGTCCTCTTTACCTCTCTTTTTACAATCTCATTCTCTCTCCTCTCTCTGTCAGAATTGGCGATCTCTCCTCTCAATACTTCTTTTCATCAATCGTCTCTCTGGTAACTCACTCATAATTCGCTGCTGCTCTTCTTCTCCGTCTCTCTCTCAGATCTCGCTCTGCTTTCTTTTCGGCCTCTCTCACATACTAATCTTATAATGACGGTTCCGACTCATTATCTAACATTTCATACCATTCCTTCATCCAACTGTGCTTACACACTTGCATTACTATACATATATTACACAAAGCAACACACATACTCATACTAACAAACAAATACACACATACGTACTGCACACATAAAAAAGAGAACACGTTTTTAGCACAACAACTTGCCCTTTATTCAGCCAGACTCTCGTATCTGCAGATAAACTTCACAAAAATGCTTTAGTGCACGTAAGATGTTTATCAACTCGGAAAGCAGGTTTTAAGTCAACTTTTACATCTGAACTTTCTTTTCGCTAAAGTTTTGAGTTGGGTGAAAAGGCACTTTCATATACACGTCAAAGTCATATCAGTTTAAGTGAGCAAGAGAAAGGAGGGGATGAGATGATATGGTGTGTGTGGGCGTGTGTATGTGCGGCGCGCACGCGCGTGTGTGTGTGTGTGTCTTTGGCAGTGAGCCACCGAAAGTGAGAGAGAAAGAAATGTATATAGATAGATAGATAGATAGATAGATAGATAGATAGGGATATCTATCTATCTACCTATCTATCTATCTATCTATCTATATATTATAGTATATATATATATATATATATATATATATATATATATATATATATATATATATACATATACATAGATAGATATATAGGTAGATAGATAGATAGATAGAGAGATAGATAGATATATGGATAGATAGATAGATAGATAGATAGATATAGATGGATAGATAGATAGATAGATAGATAGTAGATAGATAGATAGATAGATATAGATAGAGAGAGAGAGAGAGAGAGAGAGAGAGGACGAGAGAGAAGAGAGAGAGAGAGAGAGAGAGAGGAGAGAGAGAGAGAGAGAGAGAGAGAGAGAGAGAGAGAGAGAGAGAGAGAGAGTAGATAGATTAGATAGATAGATAAATAGAGAGAGAAAGAAAGAGGCTACTGAAAAAGTACGTACCCCAAAATGATGCAGGAAAGATATTTGTTAAACCAACATTGGGCAACAGTGAAGTACATTTAAGCTCTTTTGTTTGTTTCCTTTACCGGTAAAAAAAAGGTTGTTTCTTTTTTGTTTATCATTATTCAGGTGGGACGATTACTTAATGACGAATTCAAGACTAATGATTCATCTTTAATTGGATTTTTATGAGTATGTGCATTTTCAGTATTATATAAAGACACGCAAGCAAACGGATAAACATACACACACACACACACACACATGCACACACAAACACACACACACACCACACACACCACACACACACACACACACACACACACACAAACACACACAAACAACAAACAACACACCACAACAACACAAAACCCCCTCACCCTACCATCCCTACCCCCCCCCCCCCCCCCACACACACACGAAATTAACCTGATAAGCATATTTCAACAACCTTGCTACTATTTATCCCATTTCATTTTTTCCCCCCATTTCTCTCTCTTTTTCCGACACGAGAAATCAGATATTCAACAACACTCACCGAGACTCATTAACTCACTCACAACGAATTCATGTTTATTCAGCGTATTGATTTTGCCTTCATCTGCAGTCTGCGTAACGAGAGTCCAGGCTTAAGAGACTTCATTTTATGCGACTAACTTAATCTCGTTGGTGACCATGAATAGATTGGTGGTCGCCGGTCAGTGCACACATACTTAGTCTGATTATAAAAAATATCCTTATATATATAATGTAATTAATATAATATAAAATATAATATATATATTATATAAATAATATATATATATATATATATATAATTATACTATACACACACCTATATAAATATTATATTATAATATATAATATATATATATTATATTATATATATTATATATATATAATATATATATGTATATATATGTATATATATAATATATATATATATATATATATTATATAATATATCTATATATATACTATATATATATATATATATATATATTATATATATATTCAATGTTGTATCTCTTCCTCTTCTCTTCTCTCCTTCTCCTCTACCCCTCTCTTTTCCTTTCCCTTCTCTCTCCTCCTTGTTTCTCTCCCCCCCCCCCCCCCCCCCCCCCCCCCCGCCTCTCTCTCTCTTTCTCCCTCATCCCCGTTCCATCCACACAAATTACACAAGACGATTACAACGATCCTTCAGAAACATCCTTCCGTTTGCTCTTCTGAAATGATCTTTCTCAAATATTCAACATCTTTCTTCAACATCCGAATTCTTACTGAATTTCCATGTCGCAAAGTGAATCCTTTTGTTGACAGCGCTGCGAATCCTTAATAAAAATGATTCCTCTTCAATACAGAATGGAATATTGCATGACTGTAAACATAATAGGACTTTTTGTTTTTATCTCTCTCTCCGCTGATTCTAAGTACGTTTCATAACATAATATTATTCTAATTAGACGTTGTAATATTATTATTGTACCTTCACTTATACCTTCACTTATAGGGATTTTTGTTGTTATTGCTATCGACTAAAGCCTGTGGTGCCACAATAATTTTTTTTTTCCATATAATGAAATGTGAAATTATATATATATTTGAAGAGGTTATGAGAAAATGCTCATTTGGAAAAATAAAGTTTACAAATAAGCTGATTCTAAAGCACAACGGAACAGAAAATTTGTTATATATTTCTTCCTTTTTTCCTCCCTTTGTATTATTCATCTCCATTCAACACCTCCATTCTTCTCCGTTCCTTCCTTTCTTCCCTTTCTCTTTCCCTCTTTCCTCTCTTCCTTCCTTCTCTTATTTCACATCCCTTCTTCCCCTTTCCTCCACTTTTTGCCCTTCTTCCTTTCCCTCATCTTTCCTTCCCTTCCTCTCTTCTCCCTCAGCCCCCTCTTCCCTTTTTTTTTTTTTTTCTTTTCGATTCCCATTCTTTCCTTCTCATTTTCCTTCCTCTTTCCCTTCCCTCTTTATACCTCTACCTTCTTCCTCATACTTCTCCCTCTCACTTCCCTTCCCTCCCATTCTCCTTCTCTCTCCCTCTCTCTCTCTCTTTATATCCTTACCTTCCTCCTCATTCTCCTCCCCTCCCTCTCCCTTCCCTCCCTCCCCATTCTCCTTCCTCTCTCCCTCTCTCTCTCTCTTATATCCTTACCTTCCTCCTCGATTCTCCTCCCTCCCTCTCCCTTCCCTCCTCCCCATTTCTCCTTCCTCTCTCCCTCTCTTTATACCCTCCCTTCTCTCCATTCTTCTCCCTCCCTCCCCCCCATTCTTCTCACTCCCTCTCCCCCCCCATTCTCCTACCTCTCTCCCTCTCCCTCTCCCATCCTCCCCCCCCCCCATTCTCTTCCTCTCTCCCTCTCTCTCCCTTCTTTCCCCTCCATTCTCCTTCCTCTCTCCTTCCCTCTCCCTCCCCCCCATTCTCCTTCCTCTCTCCCTTCCATTCTCCTTCCTCTCTTCCCTCCCTTTCCCTCCCACCCATTCTCCTTCTTCTCTCCTTCCTCTCTCCCTTCCTTCCCCTCCATTCTCCTTCTTCTCTCCTCTCTCTCCTTCCTTTCCCCCCTCCCCCGCCATTCTCTTTCCTCTCTCCCTCTCTCTTCCTTTCCTTCCCCCCTCCCCCCTTCTCCTCCCTCCCTCCCTCCCTCTCTCTCTCCTTCCTCCCCCCCCCCTTTCTTCCTCTCTTCCCTTCCTTGCCACCCCCATATTCTCCTTCCTCCCTCCCTCCCTCTCTCTCCCTCCCTCTCCCTTCCTCCCCCATTCCCTTCTCTCTCCCTTCCTCCCCCCATCTTCCTTCCTCTCCCTTCCTCCCCCCCCATTCTCCTTCCTCTCTCTCCTTCCCTCTCCCTTCCTCCGCCCCCCTCCCCCTCTCCTTCTCTCCCCATTTTCCTTCCTCTCTCCCTCTCCCTCTCCCTTCGCCCCCCCATTCTCCTTCCTCTCCTCTCCCTCTCACTCCCTTCCTTCCCCCCCACCACCATTCTCCTTCCTCTCTCCCTATCTCCCCCATTCTTTTCCCTCCCTCCACCCTACCATCATTCTCCTTCCTCTCTCCCCTTCTCTCTCCCTTCCTTCCTCTCCTCTTCACCCAATTATCCCGATTCCCAAGCGTGATTCGGGGAAATATTGCAAGAGAAGCAGTAATCGACAGCAGGCAGTTAGGCGACAGTCTCCGCGGGGAATAACGAGGTATGAAAATAATTTCGTCTTCTTTTCAGCAGTCTTGTCTGTCTGTCTCTGGCTGTTTGATTTGTCCTCTATTCTTTCTGTTTTTGTTATAAGTCGTTGCGGTTGAGTGTTTTGTGCTCTGGTGTTATTTGTTCGCTCTATGTCTTTCTTTGTTATATGTCGTGCGTTGATGTCTTGTTGTCGTGGGGTTTGTTTGTCGCCTATTCTGTTGTTTTGTTATAATGTTCTGTCTGTCTGTTTGTATGTATGAATGTGTTGGTATGTCTTTGTCTGTATGAATGATTTGTTTCTGTCTTTTGTCTGTTTGTTTGAATGTTTGTTTCTCTGTTTCTGTTCGTCTTTTATATGTTTCCATGCCTTTGTTTCTGTCTCTGATTATCTGTCACACACTCACAACATGAATAAGATCACTGAAGACATAGGAAAAACACACATACAAACATTCTAAAAAAGTATTACCACTCTCACCCCCTCCCCCCCCCCAAAGAAAAAAAAAAACTACCCCCCCTTTTACCCTCCCCTCTCCCCCCCTAAAAAAACGCCCCTTTTTACCCTCCCCCTTCCTCCTATAATCTACCCACCCATTACCCACCCACCCACCTACCATCCCTTCTCGCCCGCCGAAACCCCCCACCCCACCCCACCCCCAGGAGACGTAGGAAAGTGTTGTAATCCTGGCCAATTGTACCGCATTACAAGCTGGGATTACTTCTGCG
>NW_020870926.1:77500-87500 GCF_003789085.1 Penaeus vannamei
CTTTATACATAAAACAAGTGACTTTGATTACGAGAACATTCATCGGGGAATACCTCATGCAGCAATAATGCATGTTTTGAAGGTTATTATTCATTGACCTCAAAAGGCAAAGGGAATTTTTATTGGTTGGGTTCTTTGAAAAAAAAAAAACTTCTCTCTCTCCTTTCTCTTTCTCTCTTTCTTTCTCTCCTCTTACTCTCTTTCCTCTTTCTCTCCTCTCTACTCCTCTCCTCTTTTCTCTCTCTCTCTCTCTCTCTTCTTCTCTCTCTCTCTCTCTCTTCTTTCTCTCTCATCCCTGCTCCTCTCTCTCTCACACACACACACACACACACACTTCCTTGTCTGACTAAGCGAGCGAGCATATATTACTTAAGAGATAGTTGGTGAGTGTAACCTGCACTGGGGAAATCATCCAAGGCCAATTTTCTTTTGCTTCGCTTTAGTTGTTGGAAAGTCTCTTCATTTAATGGTGATGATGGTGATGATGGTGATGATGAATAGTGGTTGTGATGGTGGTGGTGATGCTGATGATGTAGATGGTGGTGGTGATGTGAGGATAATGTGGATGGTGGTGGTGGTGATGATGATGGTGGTGGTGATGATTATGATGGTGGTGATTATTATGGTGGTGGTGATGGTGATAGTGGTTATGATGGTGAGGGTGATGATCGTGGTGGTGGCGATGGTGATGGTGAT
Source organism: Penaeus vannamei (assembly GCF_003789085.1). NCBI lineage: Eukaryota > Metazoa > Arthropoda > Malacostraca > Decapoda > Penaeidae > Penaeus > Penaeus vannamei. The sequence goes on from NW_020870926.1 coordinate 78,197, forward strand.
AGTAATGGTAATGGTGAAGATCATGATAATGATAATAGTAACAATAATGATATATAATGGTCATAAAAATGATAACTATAATACTAGTAATGGGAATGATGATTATGATAATAGTAACAGTAATGACAATAGTAGTACTAATATCACTATTATCATGATTTTAATTATTGTTATCGTTTACCTCATCAACCTTATTTCCATCCTTTGCTCTATCACAATAAATTTTTGAACACTCGTGACTAGCAATCCTTAACCCTGTTATGGTGCTCATAATTTAAATCTTCTTTTACTGAACACTTCCCGGTGAGGCTGAGTTTATGTCAAGGCAAAATTCACCTTCTCGGAAAGCCACTTGGAACTACACGCAAACGCAGGCAGAAATGATTTCCAAGAATGGTCGACTTAAGTTGTAAATTCTGAATTTCGTGTGCGTAGAAGGATAGATTGAGAGAGAGAGAGGAGAGAGAGGAAAGAGAGGAAAGAGAGGAAAGAGAGGAAAGAGAGAAGGAGGAGAGAGAGAGAGAGAGAGAGAGAGAGAGAGAGAGAGAGAGAGAGAGAGAGAGAGAGAGTGAGTGAGTGAGTGAGTGAGAGAGAGAGAGAGAGAGAGAGAGAGAGAGAGAGAGAGAGAGAGAGAGAAGAGAGAGAGAGAGAGGAGAGAGAGGAGAAAGAGAGAGAGAGAGAGAGAGAGGGAGGGAGGAGAGGAGGGAGGAGAGGGAGGGAGGGAGGGAGGGAGAGAGAAAGAGAAAGAGAAAGAGAAAGAGAAGAGAGAGGAGAGAGAGAGAGAGAGAGAGAGAGAGAGAGAGAGAGAGAGAGAGAGAGAGAGAGAGAGAGAGAGAGGATGAGAGAAAAGAGAGATATAAAAAAACATTAATGAAGCACACCACTAGCCTTAAACCTCAAGAAAACAACAACAAAAAATCCAGACATTGATAAAACACACACAAGCCAGTTTTCTCCCATTAACAGCGCCTGAGTCGACATATATGGTAGAAGGAGCCGAGCCATACGTACATACACACACACATACATACATACGTAAGTACGTACACACCACCTAAGGCCTAAAGAGACGTAGCTGAAGTCCAAGAACAACGCCCATGAGGGGGTAGGAGCCAAACCGGATCCACCCTCCCTCCCCCCACTCCCTCCTACTCCCTCCGGTCTCCCTGTCCCTTAGTCCACTCCCCCCCTACTCTCATACTCCTCTCCTGTCGCTTCCTCATTCCCCTTATTCCCTCTCTCCTCTTCCTCCCTGTCTTATCTCCACTCCTACTCCTGTCCCTGTCTTCTCCCCTGCCCCTATATCTCTTCCCTCTTCTCCTCTCTTGTCCCTTCCCCCTATTCCACTCCTGTCCTGTACCTCCCCACACACCCTACTCCCATACTCCTCTCCTGTCCCCTTCCTCACTTCCCCCTACTCCCTCCTCATCTCCTGTCTCTTACCTCCCCTTACTCCCTCCCCCATTTTACCCCAGCTATCCCTCTCCGATCCCCATATCCACCCCTACCCTCCCTACCTACCCTCTTGATACCTTCTTCCTCCCAACATCCCCTTCCCTTTCACCTACATTATCCCTACCCTTCCCCTCTACCCAAAAACCCAAACTATACTCCACAACCCCCAGGCCACCCCTAGGCCAACCCCCACCTTGGTTCCAGGTTTAACGTATGCAGATTTGACACTGACATGTATGCTGTCTGCCACCGAGCCGTCTCAGATTTGTTTCTTGGTTTCTGGCATAGTTTACCCTTTAAAATGGCGTGATCAAGTCTTTTTATGAAAGAAAACGGGAATACGAGTTGGCGTTTGTTATTTATGCATGTTTGAGGATTTAAGTTGTGGTGAGCTGTGGTTGCGAAAGGATTTAGATAATTCCAAACAGTTTGAGGGACATTGCTGATCGAAAATACGGAGTGCTTTTAATTGCGACTCATTCTTGATGCTCGACCTTCGAGAAAAAAAGAGTAAAGAAAACGGAAAAGAAAGAAAAAACTACAACTCCTTTGCCTGTATCTCCCCAAAATCCAAGCACATAATAACTCCATCCCATATGCAAATTTACAAATTCCGACATCCACCAAAGAAAAAAAGAGCAAAAAATAGTAAACAATAACCACCCCAGAAATAAAAACAAGTCTCGGCAAAGTTCAACACCTCAGTCCTCAACATATATTAACTTTCGGTAAATTATACGTAACATCATGCATTTTCGAACCACACCGTAGAGCCTTATAAGAGGGGGTACCACAGGCAGCCGAGGCAATACCAGTCAGGCTGAGATGCGAACCGGGGACGCCATATCTATATTCAGAATCTGGGCATTTTGCGAACCTGATCTCTGGCCAAAAGAGGAAAAAAAAGGGAAGAAAAAAATAATGGAGAAGAGGAGGGAGGATAGTGAATGAAGGAAGGATGTAGGAGAAGATGATAAAGAGAGAGAGAAAGTGAAGAGATGAAAAGAGGAAAGGGTGAATGGTAGGAAGAAAAAAGAAAAAGGAAGAAAGAGAGAGAGGATGAGAAAGAGAGAAAGATAAAGAGATAGAGAGATATAAAGAGGTAGATAGAGAGAGGAAGGCAGACAAGAGACAAACAAAACAAATAATCGACCTACAACCTCCCTAATCCCTTCCTCCCTCCCACCTCCTCTCCCTACCCCCCTCCCTCCTCTCCCCTACCCCTTCCAACCCTCTCCCACCCCATCCCCCCACCCCCAACCCTCTCCCCCCTCCCTCACCCCCCTTCCAACCCTCTCCCACCCCTCCCCCCACCTCCCACCTCCCAAGCCTTGCAACAACAGCAATGCCCATCGCAGCATCAATATCCTCCGGCAGGGCACACAAAACGTGTTTACTCCCTGCGCCAAGGGGTCGAATAGGGCATTTGCCGAGATTCTGGGTCACGGTTAGAGAAGTTAATGATGGGAGGGACAGGAGAGACGTGAAGATAAGGGATATATGTGTTTTTTTCTTTTCTTTTCTTATTTTTATTTATTTATTTTTATCATTTTAATTTTTACTTTCATTATTATTATTATCATTATTATTATTATTATTGTTATTTGTCATTCTTGTTTTTTTGTGTTTTTTACGTACTTTCTTCATGTTAATCTCTTTCTCTTGCTTGCTTTTTCTTCTTTTCTTTCTTTGTTCTTCTTTTCTTTCATTTTCTCATTGAGTATCTTCACCTATTCCCCATTTTTTTATCTTATTATCACCATCACTTCTTCCTCCTCCTCCTCCTCCTCTTCGTGTTCCTCTTTTTCCTCCGCCTCCTCCACCTTTTCCTCTTCCACTTCTTCTTCTTCTTCTTCTTTCTTCTCCTTTCTCTTCCTCTTCCTCTTCCACTTCCTCCTCCTCCTCCTCCACCACCACCACCACTTCCCTACTTCTCTACTTCCTCTCTCCTCCTCCTCCTCCCTCCTCCTCCTCCCTCCTCCTCCTCCTCCCTCCTCCTCCTCCTCCTCCTCCTCCGCTCCTCCACCACCACCACCACTTCCACTTCTACTTCCTCTTCTTCCTCCTCCTCCTCCATCTTCTTCTTCCCTTATCACAAACATGATCAAAACATGAATTGCGTCGGAGGAAGATGAAGCTAATCAGATAGCGGACGCAGATTTATCGAGAGATAATGCACACAAAATTGAATTGCAACGGAAACGCTGTTCTGATGCAAGCAAGCGAAGCAGGGAAGAGGGGAGAAAGATGAAGAGATGGGAGAGAAGAAGAGGGAAAGAAGGGATAGAAGGAAGAGGGAAGGGAGTAGGGGGAGGATAATTAACGAGAGAGGAGAAACAAGATTTGTAAGAAAGAGAGATAACGAAGGGAAAAAGGAAAGAAGAGAGAGAGAGAGAGAGAGAGAGAGAGAGAGAGAGAGAGAGAGAGAGAGAGAGAGAGAGAGAGAGAGAGAGAGAGAGAGAGAGAGAGAGAAAGAAGAAAGAAATAGAGAGAGAGAGAGAGAGAGAGAGGAGAGAGAGAGAGAGAGAGAGAGAGAGAGAATATATATATATAGAGAGAGAAACAGAGAGAGAGAGAGAGAGAGAGAGAGAGAGAGAGAGAGAGAGAGAGAGAGAGAGAGAGAGAGAGAGAGAGAGAGAGAGAGAGAGAGAGAGAGAGAGAGAGAGAGAGAGAGAGAGGGAAAAGGAGAAGATGAGAAGGAAACATGAGAAGAGAGAAGAGCGAAAAGATGAAAAAGAAATACGAGACTCCAGAAGATTACATAAATAAGAAAGAAAAAGAAAAAAAAGGGGGAAACAAGAGAAAGGGAAAGAACAAAGGAGAAGGAAGGGATAGAAAAGAAGGAAAGAGCTAAAAAGAAAGAACGAAAGAAAGAAATCAAAGATAGGAGAAAAAAGGAAAGTCGAAAGGAAGACTGAAAATACGCGAAAGAAAAAAAGAAAAACAGACAGAAAATACAAACCGAACAAACGAAATAAGATCAAAAGAAAGAATGAGAGCGAAGACAAAACACCAGAAACAGACTAGGAAAATACTGAACACAAACATCGAGACACAGGAAAATACACCTCTCCATGATACGTATTTAGCGTGACAAGAAACATGACAAAAAGCAATGATTATATAAGAGAAACTGCTCTAGACAGGGGAGAGAAGCATGGTAGAAAACGGGCCAAATGAAGGGAAGACGAGAGCGACAGGGGAGACTAAAGTAAATTAATATCGTTTCGGAGACATGGAATAATTGCAAAAGGAAACAAGGAGAGGGGAATATAAACCGATCTATTTGTATATCTTCTTGGGTTAATAGATAGATAGATAGATGGATAGGAGAGAGAGAAGGAGAAAAGGGAGAGAGGAGAGAGAAGGAGGAGAGAAAGAGAGAGTAAGAGAGAGAAAGAGAAAGAGAAAGAGAAAGGAAGAGAAAGAGAAAAGAGAAAGAGAAAGAGAAAGAGAAAGAAAGAGAAAGAGAAAGAGAGGGAGAGGGAGAGGGAGAGGGAGAGGAGAGAGGGAGAGAGAGAGAGAGGAGAGAGAGAGAGAGAGAAGAGAGAGAGAGAGAGGAGAGAGAGAGAGAGAGAGGAGAGAGAGAGAGAGAGAAAGGGAGAAAGAGAGAGAGAGAGAGAGAGAAGAGAGAGGAGAGAGAGAGAGAGAAGAGAGAGAGAGAGAGAAAGAGAGAGAGAGAGGAGAGAGAGAGAGAGAGAGAGAGAGAGAGAGAGAGAGAGAGAGAGAGAATGAGAGAGAGAGAATGAGAGAATGAGAGAGAGAGAGAGAGAATGAGAGAGAGAGAGAGAGAGAAGAGAGAGAGAGAGAGAGAGAGAGAGAGAGAGAAGAGAGAGAGAGAGAGAGAGAGAGAGAGAGAGAGAGAGAGAGAGAGAGAGGAAGAGAGAGAGCAAGAAATCGAATTCTCTCTTACTCGTTTATTGCGCCTTCACTTAGTCTATTCTTCCATTTATTCCTTGCTTTGCATCTTGTTTCATCTCTTTTCACACGCGCATACATAAGATATATACACATTCCGAACGAAACGATATGAAAATGAACTAAATAATACGCATCGTTTCTGACGTCACACATGGGTATTTTCACAAAGAACGGTTCTTGAAAATTAACGAATACATGAATAAATAAACAATTAACAATTTAATTATAAACAGAATGATATAAATGAAAAGATAAATATATGAACAAATCTTTAAAAAATAACCGAAAGGATAAATAGAGGAATAAATATGTTAACAGATGCATAAATAAATAAAAAAGAAGCATATAAATAAAAAATAAACAGATAAACACAAGAAAGAGATACAAAACATAAATAAACAAACATACACAAATAAATAAATAAAATAACAAACAATCTTGTAAACCAATAGATTTATAAAATGAATTTGACTTAAATATAAATACACATATATAAGTAAATACATAATGGCTATAGATATATATATAAAATATATATATATATATAATGCTTAACCCTTTACTAGGATTAAGATTCCTTTTCCTCTTGTGAGAATATCATGTATGTCGTAATTCTTTGGATTTTTTCATTAATTTTCAAACAGGAAAGTTTAAATAAATTATAAAGGAGACAAATTCTGGTAATGAGTTTACTATGGCATGATAATGATGATGATGATGATGAAGATAAGATTAAGATAATGATAAAGTAGATAAAGATAAAATAGTTAAAAATAAAGATAAAAATAGATAAAATCGATAAAAATAAAGATAAGGATAGATAATGATAAAGATAAAGATAGATAAAGATAAAGATAGAGATGGAGATGGAGATGAAGATGAATATGAAGAAAAAGATAAAAATACAGACAAAAATGAAGATAAAAATAAAGATGGAAATAAAGGTGATCATAAAGATATATTGGAGATGAAGATAAAGATGAAAATAAAGATAAAGATACAAATAAAGATAAAGATACAGATAAAAATAAATATAAAGTAAAAGATAAAGATAAAGATAAAAATAAAGATAAGATACAGATAAAAATAAAAAAAAAACAAGAAACCACATCGATGTTGAAGATGAAGATGAAGAAGCAACAGCATGCAACATCTTCGCGACTATATCAAGGAAGACAAAACAACATTGACATTCGGGCAGAAAAAGAAAAAAAAAAAGCTATAAGGTTTTCTTCCGCAAGGCATTGTCCCCGAGGTCTATGCTGGAGGAGAAAGAAGGAGAAGGAAAGAGAGAGAAAAAGAAGGAAGGAGGGAGGGGTGGGTGGGGGATGGGGGAGGAAAGGAGGGTGGGTGGGGGGGGATGGGAGGTTGGGAGGGAGGGGTGGGGGGAATGAGGGTGGGAAGGATGGGGAGAGGGATGGGATGGGATTGGAGGAGGGAGGGATGGGAGGAAGGGAGGGATGGAGGAAGGGATCGGATGGGGATGGGAGGGAGAGAGGGAGGGAGGGAGGGAGGATGGAGAGAGCGAGGGAGGGAGGGAGGAGGTAAGATAAATGAATAAAAAGAAAAGAACAGAATAAGGAGAAGGGAAAAAATTATGAGGAAGCACAAAAAAATAAAGGGCAGATATAGGAGTAGAAAGGGAAGGAGAAGATGGAAAAGAAGAAGAAAGCGAAGAAGAAAAATAGTAATAAAAAGAAGGAAGAGGAGAAAAGCAGAGGATTAAGAAGAAGAAAGCAGATGAAGAAAATTAAAATTCCCTGGAGATGCTGAAGATGATGATGATGAAAAAGAGGAGAAAGAAGAAGAAGAGAACGAAGAGGATCATCATAAAGATGAAAAATAACAAGAAGAAGGAAAAAAAAAAGAAAGAAAAATAGGAACCTGGAGAAAAGGAATAACAATAAGAAGGAGAGCAAAGAAGACCAAGGAAGTCCAATATCTTTTCCCCTCGACTTGGAAAACCTTCCGAAAGCATGTATTGAAGGGCAAACAATAGGGAGAATAGGAGAGAGGGAAAGAATGGGGGAAGAAAGAGAGAGAAAGGAAGTGGGGAGAGGGAGTGGGAGGGAGGGAAAGGGGGTGAGGGAGGGAAGGGAGGGAGGGAGGATGGGGGTGAGGGAGGTAGAGGGAGGGAGACAGACAGATAGATAGATAGAGAGATAGATAGATAGAGATAGAGATACATAGACATACAGATATATAGATAGAGAGATAGATAGATAGATAGAGATAGAGATAGAGAGAGAAGAAGAAAGAGAGAGAGAGAAGAGAGAGAGAGAGAGAGAGAGAGAGAGAGAGAGAGAGAGAGAGAGAGAGAGAGAGAGAGAGAGAGAGAGAGAGAGAGAGAGAGAGAGAGAGGAGAGAGAGAGAGAGAGAGAGGAGAGAGAGAGAGAGAGAGAGAGGAGAGAGAGAGAGAGAGAGAGAGAGAGAGAGAGAGAGAGAGAGAGAGAGAGGAGAGAGAGAGAGAGAAGAGAAAGAGAGAGAGAGAGAGAGAGAGAGAGAGAGAGAGAGAGAGAGAGAGAGAGAGAGAGAGGAGAGAGAGGAGAGAGAGAGGGAGAGAGAGAGAGAGAGAGGAAGGGGGTCATTATACCCTTACACTGCAATTTATGAGTACTTCATTTTTCTTTTAATTTCCTATTATTATCACTATCCTGATTATCATTCTACAATTTAGTTTTGCATAGATAGGTAGACAGAAATATTATAAACTTATGCACACACACACACACAACACCACACACACACACACACCACACCACACAACACACACAACACACACACACACACACACACACACACACACACACACACACACACACACACACACACACAACACACACACCACACGACACACACACACACATACAAACAAACAAACATCCCTCTCCCTACACACACAAACAAAAAAAACACAAAACAAAAACCACGCACAAACAAATACACTCACACACACAAAAAACAAATACAAACATCCCCCTCCACACACACATACCCATCACTCCTATCCCAAAGCTTTAAACAAACAAAAAACACACGACCAAATTAAATGCAAAAAGAAGAGGGAAGAGGAATTAGTGATAATCTTCGTTAACTTCCACAATCCTTCACAGAGTCAGGTACACGAACCGAGGAGGGAAGGGGCGCACGGAAGATGTATATGCCATTAGTATAATTCCCTTCTCCCCTCTCCCCCTATCCACTATCCAATATCCCTTCTCCCTCTCCTTCTCTTCTTCTCTCTCTTCTTCTCTCTCTCTTCCTTCTCTCTCTCTCCCTCTCTTCTCCTTCTCTCCTTCTCCTTCTCTCTCTCTCTCTCTCTCTCTCTCTCCTCTCTCTCTCCTTCTCTCTCTCTCTCCTCTCCTCTTCTCTCTCTCTCTCTCTCTTCTCTCTCTCCTCTCTCTCTCTCTCTCTCTCCTCTCTCTCTCTCCTTCTCTCTCTTCCTTTCTCCCTCTTCTCTCTCCTTCTCTCTCTCTCCTTCTCTCTCTTCTCCTCTCTCTCTCTCCTCTCTCTCTCCTCTCTTCTCTTCTCTCCTCTCTCTCTCTCTCTCTCCTCTCTCTTCTCCTTCTCTCTCTCTCCTTCTCTCTCTCTTTCTTCTCCTCCTTCTCTCTCCCTCTTCCCTCTTCCCTCTTCCCTCTCCCTCTTCCCTCTTCCCTCTTCCCTCTTCCCTCTTCCCTCTTCCCTTCTTCTCTTTTCTCCCTCTCTCTCCTTCTCCTTCTCCTTCTCCTTCTCCTTCTTCTCTCCTTCTCCCTTCTCCCTCTCCTCTCCCTCTTCCCTTCCCCTTCCCCTTCCCCTCCCCTCTCCTCCTTTCTCCTCTCTTCCTCCTCCTCCTCCCTCATGTAACTTGTAACACCCACCCCCCCACGTCCGCACCCTCCCTTTCATCTTCTCCCACATAAAACATCACCTTTTGAACTCCTTCCTTTTT
>NW_020870926.1:96703-99203 GCF_003789085.1 Penaeus vannamei
GCGTGCGTGGCTGCGTGCGTGTATGCGTGCGTGTATGCGTGCGTGTATGCGTGCGTGGCTGCGTGCGTGTATGCGTGCGTGTATGCGTGCGTGGGTGCGTGCGTGGCTGCGTGCGTGTATGCGTGCGTGTATGCGTGCGTGTATGCGTGCGTGTATGCGTGCGTGTATGCGTGCGTGTATGCGTGCGTGGGTGCGTGCGTGGCTGCGTGCGTGTATGCGTGCGTGTATGCGTGCGTGTATGCGTGCGTGTATGCGTGCGTGCGTATTCACAAAGGTGCAACGCAAGCACTAACTTGCATATTTATATTTACGTCAATAAACTTTCTTCTACTCTTATCCTTACTACGCTTCTGAAGTGCCACATAAATTTATCGATACTATTTCATTTTTATCATCTTACTTGTATACATTTCATTCTTTAAGATTGTTCATATTTTTTTATTTCTTCGTCCTTCGTACTATTTCATTTTTATTATTTGATTTGTTTACATTTCATTCTTTAAGATTGTTCATATCTTTAAGTTTTTCGTTTTTTTGTTTTTTTTTTGTTTATTTAGTCACTATTCTCACCACCCTTTCCCTTCTTCTTTTCTATAGACAGAAAGGAATATTCAGTAAACCAATTCTTTTTCTCTTTCTAGCATTTTCTCTTTCTCGGTTCTCTTATTCTCTTCTCCCTTGCTTCATATTCTCTTTCTTCTTGCTTTCTTCTTTTGTCATTCAATACGGACGCCTCGGGTGATGGAAATTCTTGTGTTTTGGTTTGCTTTTTCTTTTCTTTTCACTCCTCCTACTCCAATTTCTTCTTTCTATTCCATATTGTCTCCGAGAATTTCCTCGTCCTTCTCTTTTTCTTCCTCAGTCTTTTAAATTCTTCTTCTTCCTTTTTTCGTCTTTTTCTTCTTCTTCTTCCTCCTCTCCCTCCCTTTCCTCTTCCTCTTCCTCCTCCTCCTCCTCCTCCTTCATCTTCTCCTTCTCCCACTTCCTCTTCCTCTAACCTCCTCCTCTCCCTCCTCTACCTCCTCTTCCTCCTGCTGATCTCCCCTCTTCCCTCTACTCCCCATTTCTCCTACATTTATCAAGTTCCCCCATGATATAAGAACAATAATAGCAGAAGCAAGAGCTAAGGGTTTCTTAGACGAACCCAAGAAGACGTTCACAAGATATCGAGTAACGTGTGACAGTGGCCTGCGCTGGACACCCATTTAATTTTTTTTTCCTTTTTTCTTTTGTTTTGTTTTGTGTTTTTTTTTTCGAGGTGATTCGGTGGTGGTGGTCGAGATTTTTATTATTTTTCATTTTTTATTTATTTTTATTATTTTTTGCTTCTTCCTGTTGGTTTGGTATATGTAATATAGTTATGTGTTGCTTGTATTATTATTCTTTCTCAATGAGATTTACAGTTTCGTAAAAAAAATGATAATAATATTAATAAAATGAAATAAAACTTTGTTTCTTATGACGTATATCTCACACTTTCTTCAATCGTTTTTCTTATATCCCATTTCTTCCTCGAATGACACTTTAAATTCCTTTATTTTCCTATACTTCTCTTCATCTTTGATTATTCTTTCTATCCGATATTTTTCATCTATTTTATCTTTCTTCATATCTCATATTTTTCTTATCAGTTTTATTTCATTCTATTCTAATCATTTTATTCGTCACACATACGTCCTTTATCTGTTTGTATGTTATCAATTTTCGCAAATGACACTCACACCTCCTTTAGTTTCCCCTAAATGACACTTATGTGTTCTTTTATGACACAATTAATTTCTTCACTCGCTCTTTATCTTCTCCTATTTTATCATCTTTCCCTTACCTCATATTATTATTTTCTTCCATTTCCTTATTCTTCCCTCGTCTTCTCTTCACTCTCTCCTCATTCTGCTTCCTCCTCTCCTCATTCATTCTTTTTCTCGGTTCTCTTATTATCTTCTACCTTGCTTCATTTTCTCTTTCTTTTTGCTGTATTCTAGTGTCTTGCCCACATATTTTTTCTCCATAAACTTATATTTCCCTTCAATCTTCTTTTTATTCTGTTCTTTCCATTTCTTTTTCTCATTATCTTTCAAATGTTTCTCCTCTGTCTGTCTCTGTCGGTCTTTTTATCTATCTATCTAACTGTCTATTTATGTCTGTCTGTCTGTCTGTCTGTCTGTCTGTCTGTCTGTCTGTCTCTCTTGCTTATCACACAGACACGTTATACATCCGACTAAAGCTTATATTCATCACGAAAAATAAATAAACAAACAAATAAATAAAACAAGTAGAGAAGAAAAAATGAAAAGAAAAGAAAATGGTGATGATGCCTGTTGTTGCCTTTATATTTCATCTTAATTGAGAATAATTGTTCTCAATCAGCACCAATTTGGCCTATCAATTCCCGTCAGAGGAGGAGGGGGGGTTCAAAAAGGGGAAGGAGGTTTCACTGTGGGTTTCGTTCTCAAAAATCATTTCGGAATTTATGTATATTTTTTTTTTCGTTTTTTTTTTG
>NW_020870926.1:104203-111311 GCF_003789085.1 Penaeus vannamei
TCCTCTCTTCCCCTTTCTCTTCTCCTCCTACCTTTCTCACTTCCCCTCCTCCCCTCCTTCCCTCCTTCTCCTTCTTCCTTCATTCTTCCTTCTTTCAGAAAGAGAAAAAGGAAAAAAACGACGGGATTGGCAAGAACATGATCATCCTGAGGTTAATTAACGATCCCAAGGACGCGTAGGACCTTGGCAGTTCCTCAAGGAACCCTTTGGCTCCTCCTCCCCTTCCCTACCCCCTCCCTACCCCTCCTGTCTCCCGCTTCCCCCCTCCTCCTCTCATTTGCCTCTTTGTCCCTCCCCCCCTCCCCCTGCTGCCTTCTCTGATCTCTTGTCTCTTTTCTCTTTCTCTCTCATTTCTTTTCTCTCTCCTCTTTTCTCTGGTGTTTTTGTGCCGTTTCTTCTCTTCTTCTTTTTTCTTTTTATCTTCTCTTCATCTCTCCTCTTTCCCCTCTCCGTCTCCGCTCTCCCCCACCCCCTCGCACCATCTTCTTCACCATCTGTTTCTTACCCTCCCGTCCCCCGCCCCCTCTCCCCGTCCCCCTCTTCTCCTGCACGCCCTACTTCCTTCTTCCTCTGTTCTATCTTCCTTTCTCCTCTCTTGCCCCTTCTAATTCATTCTTTCCTCTTCCATATGTTCGGCTCTCCCCTCTCCCCTGCTCCTCCTCCTCCTCATACCCATTCCTCTCCTCTTCCCTCTCCCCGTCTCCTACCCCCCTCCTTTATTCCCTCTCTCCCTCTCCCTTCCCACCTCTCTTCCTTACTCCCTCTCTCCCTCTTCTCACCCCTCTCTCCTTCTCCCTACCACTCTCCATCTCCCCTTCCCACCACCTTCCCTCTCCTCTCCCTACCACCCTACCTCTCCTCCCTTCCTCACCCCTCCCATCGCCCTCCCTCTCCCCTCCACTCCTCCATCTCTCCTCTCCCTCCCTCTCCCTCCTCACCTCTCCCCCTTCCACCACTCGCCTCTCACCCTCCCTTCCTCCATCTCCCCTCCCTCTCCCCTCCCCTCCGTCTCTCCCCCTTCCTCCCCACCCTCTCTCTCTCCCTCCCTTCCTCCCCACCTCTCTCTCTCTCCCTCCCTTCCTCCCCCATCATCTGCCCACGTCACCAATTACTGCTCGTTCTTGGCATCGCTCCACCAACCACATGCTATTTTCTTACGCATTCTCCTGTCTTCGTGTTCCTTCGCGGATTCTGTCTCTCCGTCTCCTTAAAGAAAAAGGTATATCTAACTTTTTTAAAAATCTTTTTTAATCTTTTTCCCTTTTTTTGTTTTTGTTTTTGGGGTCTTTTCTTTTTCTTCTTTTTCGTTTTCTTGATTCTTGTTCTCAAAGAAAAAGGTATCGAACTATTTATTTTCTTTATCTTTTTCCCTTTCTTGGTGTTTTTGTGTATTCTTTGTTTTCTTCTTCGTTTTCTTATGCTTCTTGTTCTTAAGAAAAAAGGAAAATCGAACTATTTTTTGTATTTTTGCCTTTTTTCTTGTTCTTTCGACATATTCTGTGATACTTCTGATTTTTTTTCTTTTTTGATATTCAGTTGTAGCTTCTATGTAAGAAAAGCCACAAAATGATTTTTTGTCCAATTTCGGTTCTCATTTATTTATTTTTACTTCTAAATGTCATTTACATACCGCAGATGTTCATGGAATTCGCATGCACACACAGAAATGAACCAGAAAACATGTGCTTGCATTTAAAACCCAATTCCTTTAGGGGTTCATATGCGTGTCATGCTTGTTCGAAAACATTTTTTTTTTCTCAAGACATCTGTAAAATAATAAATATGAGAATAAGAATAAATAATAATAATAATAAAGATAATGATAATATAATAATAATTATTATTAACCAAGTGATTTTGGAATTCTAGACTGCAATCTGAGAGTGTGTGGCCAACGACCATAACAAAACGTCTATTATTTTTTTTTATTCCTCGCTTCATTTTCTCTCGTATTCGTTAATGTCGTAAGCTCCGACAAACCTTTACGTTCGTTAATCGTCGAGCTTCTTGATAAGGATGCATTTCATGAATAAACAATCGTCAAGCATCCAAAGACACACTAAAAAGGAGAGAGAGAGAAAGAGGAGGAGGGATAGATAGATAGATAGAGAGAGGGAGGGAGACGGAGAGAGAGAGGGAGAGGGAGGGAGGGAGGGAGAGGGAGGGAGGGAGGGAGGGAGGGAGGAGGAGGGAGGGAGGGAGGGAGAGAGGAGGAGGGGAGGAGGGAGGGAGAGAGAGAGAGAGAGAGAGAGAGAGAGAGAGAGAGAGAGAGAGAGAGAGAGAGAGAGAGAGGGAGGGAGGGAGGGAGGGAGGGAAGGGGGGAGGGAGAGAGAGAGAGAAGAGAGAGAGAGAGAGAGAGAGAGAAAGAGAAAGAAAGAGAAGAGAAGAGAAAGAGAAAGAGAAAGAGAAAGAGAAAGAGAGACAGAGAGAAAGAGAGAGAGACAGAGACAGAAACAGAGAAAGAAGCAAACAGACAAACAGACAGGAAAATAGACACAGAGGCCTATAGAACACATCAAAACAAACAACAAAAACATCGAACCCGACAAACAAATCAATCAAAAATCAATAGACTGCTGAGAAACGCTCCCACGCGCCATCTTGAAATGTTTAATAAACAACAAACTCGAGCGAGTGCATATGATCGCCTTTGCAACCTCGTTAATGTCTCAGTGGCCGTAAACTTGCAATGTTGCAACCTGTTTAACACTGCTTGAAGATGACCACTGGCTTGCGTGCGTTTTGCATTCGTTTCGCGTTGTTTGTGCGTGTGTTTGGTTTGTGTTGGCGTGTTTGTGTGAGTGGATTTGTGTGTGTGTGTGTGCTTGAGTGAGGGTGTGTGTGTGTGTGTGTGTGTGTGTGTGTGTGTGTGTGTGTGTGTGTGTGTGTGTGTGTGTGTGTGTGTGTGTGCGTGTGCGTGTGCGTGTGCGTGTGCGTGTGCGTGTGGTTGTGCGTGTGCGTGTGCGTGTGCGTGTGCGTGTTCGTGTGCGCGTGCGCGTGCATGTGCGTGTGCGTGTATGTGTACGTATGCGTGCATGCGTACGTGTGCGTGTGTGTAGCGTGTACATATGCTCCTGTACATATTTTCATAATATTTTCTCTGTGTTCAATTCTCTACATGAATTCAGTTTTTTTTCCTTGAATACGAAAGATACGTCTATGAATGTTGTTGCTTAAGTAAGTGAGTGCCCGTAAAGACTCTCAGAAAATAAACAATAAAGAAAGAGTTTTTTTCACAGGAATGCCCGCTGGAATATGCCTTGAATATGCCACAGGGATCGCATGCAATATGCATACAAATGGCACACAAATCATCCTAGGAGAGCGAACTTAGATCACAGACTCTTCTAAACTTACTTACAAGCATACTTACACTCTCTCTCTCGTCATATAAACTTCTAAACTTACTTACACCATACTTAAATTTCGTCGACACATAAACTTCTAAACTTACTCAAAAGCATACTTAAACACTCTCCTCGTCACATAAACTTTTAAACCTACTTACAAGCATACATAAACACTCCCTCGCCACATAAACTCCTAAACCTACGTACAACCATACTTAAACTCTCTCCCTCGTCACATAAACTTCCAAATTACATACAACCGTACTATACTTTCCATCGTCACATAAACTCCTAAACTTACTTACACTCTTCTCGTTACATAAACTTCTAAAACCTACTTACAACCATACTTAAACTCTCTCCCTCGTCACATAAACTTTTAAACTTACTTACAAGCATACTTAAACACTCTTCCTCGCCACATTTAACTTCTAAACTTACTTACACTCTTCCTCGTTACATAAACTCCTAAACCTACTTACAACATACTTAAACTCTCTCCCCGTTGCATATAAGTATTCCGGAAGCCAAGCCATCTCCCATAACGTATTCCTTCATAAACTAATATACCACTATACATATTCATTCATGTCTTATCGCCCTGTCCATCAAGTTTAATCAATTTCGAACCCTGTTCACACCTCGCCAGATCCTCCATTTCGCATAAGTAAGCATCATCTACTTAGAAAGGCATTTCCCTCTCTTCTCTCCTCTCTCTCTCTTTCTCTTCTCTTTCTCTTTCTCTTTCTCTTTCTCTTTCTCTTTCTCTTTCTCTTTCTCTTTTCTTTCTCTTTCTCTTTCTCTTCTCTTTCTCTTCTCTTTCTCTTTCTCTCTTTCTTTTCTTTTCTCTNATCTGGTTTCGCCACTGGGGTTGCAGGGCAAGGTAATATATATTTTACATTCAAATACCTTACGCTGGCATTAAACGCGGCTTGGAAGAGCAGCACACACAACAACCCCCCCACCACACGACGACACCCGACACCACTGCAGGTTAAATGGGTGACATCTTTCTCTTACGATATTCTGATTTGGGGGTGGGATTAGTCGTTCTGCTGTTACTCGCGGGAGTGTTCGTAGCGCGCCCGAGGAGCGCGTTGCGTGAGGAATGCGTTTCACTGACCAAGCTGAGTAGCTGGGCCAATAACAACTGGGGGCGGGAGTGGAGAACAGGAGGGGGGAGGTGATGGAAGTGCAACAGGGAGGCGAAGGACAGAAAAAGAAAGTGAGAGTTAATTTTTCGTTACGTGTTTTCAATGTTCTTAAAGACTGGTGCCTTGACGCAGTATTGCATTCGGTAAATAACAATTCACGTACATGATTTTCGAAGTCTTCACACGCCCCTGCGGCCCCGGGAACCCTTAATAGGCTATCACTAACACACACACTTGACTGGAAACGGAAAATGCGAAACAGGTCGACAGAAGGTGTGATGAATAGTCCGGGGTGTTGGCCTATGTCCGCCTCCACGACCTCTCCCTGACCTGACCTCACTTCTCACTCACTCAGACGTCGAGATGTGGGAAAACGGTCACCCTCGGCGGTGGAGTGGGCGAGGGTGATGTATTGCGCATGCGGACTCGACATAACGGCTCGTAATGGAGTTCGAGGGCGCGGGCGGGGGGGGGGGCTGTGGCAGTAACCTTTTTTTTTCTTTTCTTTTTCTGTCTCTGTCCATCTTTCTCTTTTCGGTTCACTTTCTGTCTGTCTTCCCTCCACCTCTCTTTCTTTCTGTCTCTGTCTGTCTGTCTCTCTCTCTCTCTCTCTCTCTCTCTCTCTCTCTCTCTCTCTCTCTCTCTCTCTCTCTCTCTCTCCTTCTCTCTCTTCTCTCTCTCTCTCTCTCTCTCTCCTCCATTCCCTCCTTCTCCCCCTCCTCTCTTATTCTCTCCCTCTCTCCCTCTCTTCCTCTCTTCCTCTCTTCCTCTCTCCCTCTATTATTGGCGTTTGTGAGGAATGGCAGGTGTGACCCGAAAGCAGCCGCGGAGAACCCCCCGTGTGTGAGCTAAACCAATTTCCCACGCCTCCCCCGGTGATTTTTCAAAGTGTGGGTTGTGGGGGGACGGGGACAGGCGTGGCAATGGCGACGGAGCACATGGCCCTCTCCGCGCCCTCTCCCCTCGACTCCCCTCCTCCTCCTCCTCTCACCTCGACTCCCTCTCCTCTCGACTCCCCCATCCCCTCGCTCCCCTCCCCCTCGACTCCCACTCCCCTCCTCCTCTGCAACTAGTTTTTTTCATTCCTGCCCGCTACCGGCTCTTCCTCCTCCTCTCTTCCTCCTCTCCACCCATTCTCTCCCCCGGCCCCGTGCGCACCTATCATTTGCAGCTCCTTCACATTAAACCGCTCGATCTCCTCCTCCTCCTCTCCTGACCTCGATCACGCACCATCGACTCTACGCCTGCCTAGCATCATCCTTTACCTCCTATGCACTCGTCCACCTGCTTCATGCATTATGTACGCCGTGACCATTGCTCTCCTTTTCTTTCTACTTTACACACATTAGATAAGTATGCTTACTACACGTACTTTACTACCTCGAGCAAGCATCGGAAACTCCCGAATGAGAAAGGATAAATGCATTATGCGTCCTCAACATTACAGATCATAAAAAAACCCCAAATAATGCATTATGTACCCAGACCTCTATATTACATAACACACAGAATTACAGATACGACATACATCATGCCTACATGGATACACTCTACATTACACACAGATACACTGGATACCACAACTCAGATACAGCACACAGATCACACAAGCACACGTCAGATACACACACCAGATACCCACATACACACTCAGCTACGCAGCACACGAGGATACCAAATCACATACACACTCAGATACACAACACACAAATCACCAGCATACAGGATGACGCGAGTTCTGTCCAACCTTCAACGTCTACACACAAATGCAACAGCTATACATCTAAATACATCACGTATATGAATATCCCAAGACAACACATTTTAGAATAAATAACACAATTTTCATCACAGCACACCAACAGTCATAATTATCCAACCACAACACACAATACAACACACAACTTCACACACAACACACCACTTAACGAGAGCACACACAAACAACACACTTAACGCACACACAACTATTACACACACAAAGACAGCCTGAAAATGTAAGCGTCCACTTATAGTTTAAAAATATTTTTTTTAGAGAACGGATAAGACACAAAAACATTAAAACAAGTATAAATGATGAATATAACTCCGTCAAGAGACACCTCTCGCGACTATTTGAAAATATAGTGACGCATATCCTTGGGCGTGATATAGTGTACTCTAGTTCTTGGATGTAGTATCTCTTGGAAAATATGATGAGAAGATATGCAGTATCTTATAAATCACTCGGAGAGAGAGGGTATATGTGTTCCTTAAACACTCGACGGTAATTTTTTTGAGTCCTGGATCGATAAGCGTTATATACACAACGTTTCTCGATGTGACATTTACCGTCTCAGAACCGCTCCAGTGCGATAACCCGGTCAGTCCCTACTGGTACATGCCTTAGGAACACGAGCAGTAACGATAAAAGCCGACGAAACATCTGAATTAACTTTCAGCATTCCGACGTGCCAGTATAATATACATTGCCATTTGTGTTAGTATTAATTACGTTCTGTTATGGAGCGCCAATACAGACACAGGATCGCTATCACAGAGATCTTACAATTTGGGTCCCGATTCACGTGATATCAGCTGAGGAACACACCGCCGCTCGCACCT
>NW_020870926.1:118209-128209 GCF_003789085.1 Penaeus vannamei
AGGGAGGGAGGTAGAGAAATGGTGGAGTTGATTTGTGGGATGGGATGTAAAATTGAGCGGGACATGAAATAATCAATGTTGAGAGAAGGAATAGGAGGAGAGGAGATGAAATATAGAGTGCGAAGGAGAGAAGAGGAGAGGTAGGGAGAGGACAGAAGGAGTGCAGAGAGAGAGGGAGGAATGGGTGATCGAGAATGGAGAGAGAGGAGGAGCGAGAGAGAGAAGAGAATGAGAGAGAGAGAGAGAAATTGAGAGCGAGAGAGAGACGAGAGAGAGAGAGAGAGAGAGAGAGAGGAGAGAGAGAGAGAGGAGAGAAGAGAGAGACAGAAGAAAAGAGAGAGAGAGAGGAAGAGGAGAGATGAGAAGAAAGAGGGATGAAGAAGAAATGACGAGAAAATGAGAATGAGTAAAAATGGGAGAGAGGAATGAGAGAGAGAGAGGAGAGAATGGAGAGAGGAGAGAAGAAATGGATAGAGAGAGAGAGAAATGAAGAGAGAGAGAGAGAGAGAAGAGAGGAGAGAGAGAGAGAGAGAGAGAGAGGAGAGAGAGAGAGAGAGAGAGAGAGAGAGAGAGAGAGAGAGAAGAGAGAGAGACGAGAGAGAGAGAGAGGAGAGAGAGAAGAGAGGAGAGAGAGGGAGGAAGAGAGAGAGAGAGACTGAGAGGAAGAGAGAGAGAGAGAGAGAGAGAGAGAGAGAGAGAGAGAGAGAGAGAGAGAGAGAGAGAGAGAGAGAGAGAGAGAGAGAGAGAGAGAGAAGAGAGAGAGAGAGAGAGAGAGAAGAGAGACGGAGAGGAGAGAGAGAGAGAGAGAAGAGAGAGAGGAGAAAGAGAGAGAGAGGAGAGAGAGAGAGAGAGAATGAGAGAGAGAGAGAGAGAGAGAGAGAGAGAGAAGAGAAGAGAGAGAGAGAGAGAGAGAAGAGAGAGAAGAGAGAGAGAGAGAGAGAGAGAGAAGAGAGAAGAGAAGAGAGAGAGAGAGAGAAGAGAGAGGAGAGAGGAGGAGAGAGAGAAAGAGAGAGAGAGAGGAGAGAGAGAGAGAGAGAGAGAGAGAGAGAGAAGAGAGAGAGAGAGAGAGAGAGAGGAGAGAGAGAGAAAGGAGAGAATGAGAGAAGAGAGAGAGAGAGAGAGAGAGAGGGAGAGAAGAGAGAGAGAGGAGAGAGAGGAGAGAGAGAGAAGAGAGAGAGAGAGAGAGAGAGAGAGAGAGAGAGAGAGAGAGAGACGAGAGAGAGAGAGAGAGAGAGAGAGAGAGAGAGAGAGATGGCCTGTATGTGCATGGTATCGTTGCATCTCACCTACCCAATGCATTACGCGGGCCGAATACATGTCAAGAATAAATGCTTTTTCTCAAAATTCAATACATTGGCCAAACAATAAAATCTGGTACCTAATCACTTCTGAAGCCATCAATGTGTAAACAAAATTAATAAAACAAAACCACAGTGGGCAGTGCATGTATATAGGCACTTTGAGAATCAAAAGTTTAAAGGCTAACACAACCAACACACCTTTCCTACTGTTGGAGGTTAAGGAAAATAAAAACTCACCATGTTTACGCTCAAACACTGCAATAAACAACAGATGCTGCTGAGTGACTACACCACTCTCTCTCAGAAGCTGTGTTGTGGGTGCTGCCTTATACTCAGACCATGTGACAGATCGCCATGATTTGAATTCTGTGCAGACTTTACCAGGAAAGTGTTGGCGCAAAAGTTCTGCTGGGACTGCAATGGAGCTGGAAAGGTCAGACAAAAAAGAAAACTAAGTATATAAAGCTAATATCAAGTTCAGAAAGACTGTTTTGATTGTCATTATGAACAACAATAAATATAAATCAATGGAGATAAAGAACAGAGGTGTTTGTCTTCATGGTGGGCATGTGCATGAACAAGTGCATGCTAGCATACATGCAAGTATGAGTGAAGATGTCCACATGATACTGTTTAATTACCTAGTAGAGTTAGCTGTTTCCAGATTCACTAGCTGTGCATGCAATGCTAGTCGTGCCTGTAATCTGCGACGAATGGCTTGAATGGTATTTTGCATGTGTTCAGCACTATCTTGCCAAACAACTACTTCATTTTCTACTGGTGGGATTGTAGTCACTGCTGAACCTCCAGCCTGGAATGAAAATACAAAAAGCATAGTCAGTATGAATTGCTGACATATCTCAGTGTGTTGCAAAGAACTGGAAATAATACTATAACTACAAAAAAGATCTTAAGATCCATATAAAAAGACAGGAGTAAGCTTCACAATTTCTTGCCTGCCCTTCATCTATTAAGACTGAAGACTATTTTGTCAGTGAATAAAAATCATTCTTGTCAGGTTCACTGTAGCCTGTACAACATTTCTGTAAATTTCATATTAGAAATCAATATCTATATATTCTCTGTAATGATAATTCCTGTCAGTAGTATACTACCAGAATGTCTACTGGATGTTCTAAGTATGTTTCTATTACTATCCAGCCTTGATAACAGGGAACCCATAATAAATAATAACATTAATTATTTAAATTTAATTCATGATAAATCAAAATAAGCACAAATGAGATGGGCCTAAATGGCTTGTAAGTATCAGTCTATTCATAATTGCAATAACAGAACACTTCATCACCTTGTCTTGTCCATCATCTGAGGTAGTCTGCTCACTTGTAGAGAATGACAAGCCAGACAGATTTTGTGCCCACTTGTAAGGTCGTCCTGTGGATGCTAGATGGTCTTTCAGCTGAATCTGGAGGCGGACAAGCTGGAAGAAGTTGGCAGGATTTGGTGATTCCTCCCCATCATCATTTGGAAAGAGGCAATTCAGGAGTGTATCACCACTAATCACATCTCTGAAAATAAGATAAAGGTTTTTCCTTGTACTCCGTTCAGGCAGAAAAACTTACCAACTCTCTCAATTACATATTTCTAATGAAAAGGAAAAAGAAACATTACTCACGACAGCACCGACTTGTTCTTCTCTTGTAGGTGAACAGAGCACTTGACTGTTACTATGCGCAAAACTTGCATATGATAAAATGTAATGACCACACTGTTGCCATCTGCAGAATATGCATGTAAAAAATTAAAAAATCAATAACCAACAACCATCATAATGTCTGTATTGTTGTTTGAGTCAGTCATTATTCTCTATAAAGATGACATTAATGTATTCTCTTTGATGTTTACCTTTGGTGTTGACACAAATTTTTACAGACAGTGGGTGTAATGCCAAAATCTGTTTGACTCCATCATCCACATCATCTGTGTCCATCTTCTGTGATTTACGAGTCCGCTTCTTCCGTGACAAGTTCTCCTGGGCAAGATAAATGTTTTTTGTCAAGATTTAAGACCATTCACAGCTAAACCTGGTAATTTCTATAAATAGAATATCAACTGGAAACAAACTAAATGCAAGATTTGATTAGGTGATTTAACCTACTAGCACCATTATATTTTGAAGCTGAAAATAATAGTTTCCAGGCGACTCCAAAATCAGCCCCGCTACGGAATTGGAGTGCAAGCTCTGATCTAACGTCACACTGGCAGGACGCCCAACAATGTTTTTTTTTTTTCTGGGTGTCTCATATGTGGGACACCCGTTGTAAATGGGTTAAAAGGAAAATGGATTTCATAAAGATTTCATATCTGTCATATGAAACATCTTACTGCAGTCAATTATGATCAAATCCTCTATGCTTATCATTTATCTTCATAAAAAGATTTAAAGAAAAATTATAAATATTCCATTACCAAAACTTTTCTGTTGAGTTTACATGTATACAGTTCCATGATGCTATGTTTACCCAATGCTGTCAGGAAAATGTTGCATTCAAGTTTAGTATTGCTTTCTTAAATGTTTCTGCACATAGATGGCTCTGCCAGTGCTTAGCCACAAAGGAATCAAATAGTAGATCTTGTGCCCTCATCTTTCCTTGAAATGGTGGGAAAACTTTTTTTCCCCTCCCATGCTATCAATATTGATACTGTTATTTTTGTTATAAACATTATACTTAATATATTGTTACTGACATTGCTAAGAGCAGTATTAAATACTAGAAAATATTATCGAAACTCCAGGAAAAGGGTAAACAGGTGAGACAGGTACTTCTTGTAACTGGCTCTTTGGTGACCAAGTACTTGTAGAGCTATATGTAAAAACAATTACTGAATTAAACACACTGTGGTTATGGCATGTACGCATATGCCTTCCCTGCCAGCATGTGGTTAAGAATATGGCATATATTCAAAATCTCTGCATTGAAACTGT
Source organism: Penaeus vannamei (assembly GCF_003789085.1). Classification (NCBI taxonomy): domain Eukaryota; kingdom Metazoa; phylum Arthropoda; class Malacostraca; order Decapoda; family Penaeidae; genus Penaeus; species Penaeus vannamei. The sequence continues at coordinate 122,458 of NW_020870926.1, forward strand.
TTACTCCTATTCAATCTGGTCTCAGAACAGACAAATACATTATCCTCACTTCCTGCTGGTCCTGGTCATTCTCCGAGTCACTGAAGTTCTCTGTTCTTGCATCCTCCTCCTTCGTTATAAGTTTCTTAGCAGCTTCTACATCCCCATTCACTTCCACCTTGATGTTTGGGTCAAAGGCTTCCCCATAGGCTGATGCCTGTTTAAAGACTTGTCATTTAATATTTGCCTAAAGACTCTGGACAGAAACTTCAGATACCATGTTCATTAATTTAATTTTTCAGTGCACATATACAGCTTTCTAACAGCATCAAATGTAACAAATGTAACTCTGTAAATGCACAACTTTGTAGGGGGGGGGGGGGACTTCAAAAGCAAATATCTACTTAGCCTCTTCTGGCTGAGTATTTACACTTTACTTTACATAAACTGTAACACTTTAAAGAAATTCTCTTCTGTTACAGCTGAATACCTGAATAGCAATAAAATCTAGATGATTCTTTAGTAAGAGTTTCAAGCAAACCTTAAAAAATTCTCCCTAAACTTACCTGCACCCAAAGTGTGTACAAAGGACTTGGAAGTAACTGCACTATTCTCTGCTGTTCCCTCTTGGCATCCAAAGGCAAATCGAGAGCTTCTTGAAGTGGTCGAGTTGCCTGTGGAAAGCAAAGCAATATTACAGCATTAACATTCACATACAATTAATTTGCTAATGCACTGTAGTTTATCTTACCATCAGTCTAATTTAAATTAACTTACTAATATGTACAACATGATCAAGGAAGGCTATCAATATTTCCATTTCCATGATTCTGTACTGCCTTTTAAACAAACATTCTTTAGCTTAATTCCATAAAAAATCCTTTCAGTTCTACATTCTCTTTAGCTTAATTCCATAAAAAATCCTTTCAATTCTACTAATAGCCAGCAAAATTTACCTACCTGGTGGATAACTTTTGCCCACAACTTACCCTAAAAGGGCAAGTTAAATTTTGAAATTTTTGTCACTGGAAATCATCCCAAAAGTAATGCATGAAATAACTGAACTCAGGGCAATAAAAAAAAATCACTCTTCTTGTAGAAGAAAGCTAGTTTTAATGTCTTCTTGAAGGAGTAAATTAATCTAAACCATCTAAACCATCTACCCCCCCTCCCACACACACAACCTTCTATTAACACTAACACGCAAATTTACAATTTAAAATACTTGAATTCAAAACTGACACTTCGAGCCAGTAAATTATCTTGGGTCATTAAAACTTTAAAGGATGTGTTATCTTACTATCTAATACACACAGAGGGCATCAGCTCACTAAATACCTCTTGCAACTCCACTCCTCTTACAATTCCATTCACAGAAAATAATAATTTGTAATTTGGTAATTTGCACACTAAAATCTATATTACAGGACAGATGCCATTCTCTGGCACCAGTGTGAGCTATGCAAAATTTGCTTTGTGTCTTTACTTGAATCCTTCTAAAGGATGCACTCCTTTCAAGGAGGGAGAGAGGAAGGGAGATGAAGAGATAAATATCAATTATTTCTTTTGAAGTTAAACCTATCTCTAATTGCTTAAAAAATCACAAATCATAAATGGGTTATGGCAAGTCAAGAAGCAAATCATGCAGCAAAAAATAAAACTCACTTCTAAAATACTGTTAATTCTGGGTGCCAAAGATGCCAATTTCCGTTCCTGCTCGCTTATCATGTCAGCAACAGACTCCTTCTCTTGAGTCAGCTTGTCAAAGAGCTGAGTCTGGCCACGCCTCTGCTCCAGTTCCCACTGCAAACGTGCTAGCCTTTGCTCATGAGGCTTGTCCACAGTCTCTGTCTGTACATAAAAGAAAGCAACATCTATCTCACCTAAAAGAAATGTAGAATATTTGAGACCACCTGTCTTAAATATGTCTGTGAAAAATCATGAACAGATATTCTAAAAAGAAAGAAAAATTGAAAGAGCATGTTACATACAATGATCATGTAAAATAATAAGGAAAAAGAAAGGTGAAAAAGGTCCTAAAAAGTAACTTAAAATTCATAAACATTCCAAGCAAATCAAGCAGCCACTGAATTAATGCCCTCACCGGACGACTGATGGACTCAGGGGCTTCAATGTAAAACTGCTCCACAGGAACCAAGTCAATCTCCTGGTCAGCTGACTGGAATTCTAGACAACGTCTCACTTCTTTCTTCAGGTGAGCCACCTCATAAAGCAGGTTCTGCAGCTGGAGGGTTACACCATCCACACTCTGGCGTGCTTCTGCTGTCTTGTCACGTGCATCACGAACACGCACCTGATGTGTTAAGCAAATTTACATAAATAGCCTGTGACCAGAGGCTAGCAATTTCAAGGATCTTCCACCACATGTAACATGTATGTGTATACAAGCAGATAGGACTAGCATTGACTACTATGACCAAGATATCTATATGTAAACAAAACCAATAAAGTAAAAATCACAGTGAATATGGCATAGTCATTTCCCTTCCTAGCATCAACTGGTGAGTATACCTACAGGAAAGGATAAAGAATTTTGGGATCTTTCCTAATTGAATCAATTAAATTCATAAAACTGTTTTTTAAAGGCTTAACACACACAAAGCTGTCAATATACCTTCTGCACCCTACTCAGACGCCGTAAAGATAAGATCAGCATGAGGACCTGCACACGCCGTTCTTCCACTTCAGATGACCACTGAAATAAATAACAATAGTAATAAACAAAAATGAATAAACAAAGAAAACATGCCATGGTATACAGCACGAAGCAGTTTGCATCTAATTCAAAATTTCATTCCTCAGCTCCAGTTACATCTGTTCATAGTCAGTAAATTTGACTGCTGAACAAATCAATTCCTAATAGAAGTTGATTAAATCTAACCTGGTCGGGCTTCTCGGTCTTTAATTTCAGGATCTCTTTCATGAGGAAGCGAATGTGTTGGATGATCTTAGCCACAGTTTCCTGGTCCTCCTCTTCTGTCCTCTGCCGAGCTTCCTGGCATTCATGCTCTAAGCTTGCCTGTGAATAACAAGAAAATTGGGAAAAATCAATAAATAGAAGTCATGACAGAAAAAAAAAGTATATATATACATACATGAAGGGTGCTCATTAACCCAATGTCGATGGGGAAATGGTGTGTTCTCTTTGGCAATGCTTGGTTAAATGTTTCTGTACATAGATGGCTCTGCCAATGCTTAGCCACAAAGGAGTCAATTAGTAAATCTTGCGACCGAACTTTTCCTTGAAAAAGTGGGAAAACATTATAATAACTATATTGTTACTGACAATTCTAACAGCAGTATGAAATACTAGAAAATATAAAAAAATCAAGGAAAAGGGTAACTGGGAGACAGGTAATTCGTGTAATTGGTGCATTGGTGATTTAGTACTTGTGGAACCATCTATATGTAAAAACAATTACTAAATTCAACATACAATGGTACATAGCATGTACATACATGCCATGCCCAGTAACATGGGGTAAAAGATTTCACACACACACACACACACACACACACACACACACACACACACACACACACACACACACACACACACACACACACACACACACACACACTTTGTCTGAAGAGGCACTCGTGAAGAGTTCAAAACGTTAAGATTATTTTCATTTCTCATTGTGGCAACTTTCATTTATATATATATATATATATATATATATATATATATATATATATATATATATATTATATATATATATGTATATATGTATATATGTATATGTATATGTATATGTATGTGTATGTGTATGTGTATGTGTATGTGTATGTGTATGTGTATGTGTATGTGTATGTATGTATGTGTATATGTATGTATATGTATATGTATATGTATATGTATATGTATATGTATATGTATATGTATATGTATATGTATATGTATAAGTATAAGTATAAGTATAAGTATATGTATATGTATATGTATATAAATATAAATATAAATAAATACATATATATATATATATATATATATATATATATATATATATATATATATATATGAATCTATGTATAAGTGTGAATATACATATTTTATATTTGTTAGTCAAACTTAAGAATTTAAACATTAGCTCAATTCACAGATATGTTACAACCAGCCAATGAAAATGACTCTTTCATGTTGGTAATACTTTTTTGAAAGTTTTTAAAACATTTTTTGAAACTTGAGCCAAAAATTGTGGCAAACATTTCAAAAGTCATGTTCTCTCTCTTTCATCATGGATGTATCACAGGGCGAGGATTGTTTGTCAGATATGGGTCTTCGGTGGGATAGAGAGGCAGTTGAAGTTGTTTGTGATCCTGTTAATAGATCCTGAGGAACAGGACAGAACCTCCACTACACTAATACCATTGGTCCAGTAATATTTCCAGGTAGGCAATATTATTCATAACGATGGTTGGGGTGCATATAGGACGCTTCAGGATCTTGGTTATTGTCACTATGTGATAAACCATAGTGAAAATTTTGTTGACTCCGACAACACCACTGTTGGTGCGTGGGCAAGTCCGGCAACCTGCCCACGTGCCGTCCGCTCAGCAATGTTTACTTTTCTAGGTGTCTCGTATGCGGGACCCCGTTATAAGGGGGTTAATGATTTGTCATAAAATAGAAAATGTCAGAAAATAACTTTGTTATAAGTCAAAAATGTTTTAGAGAAATTGGTAAATTGTATCCAACATTATAAGTATGCATTGACATATTCTTCTTACATAACTCATGCGTGATTGACCCACTTTTAATAATAAAATTTACGTATATATAACTGTGTAAAATAAACTTTGCATACTTTTAATCTTACAGGGATACTGGTGCCTGAGCCATGAAGATGTGTATTACATATTCTGAGTGTAGTGTTGAAAAGTGCATAGGCTATATGAGTGTTGTAGTGTTTCATACTTGCGAATACTTAGCCAAAAGATGGGTTTGAATACTGTAGAGTTTTTTAAAGTTGGTGCGTTGTGTCTGTCCATGACTTTCATAGATGGCGAGCATGTCCATTAAAGTTTCATTAGCTCATTTTAAGTGTGTTTGGTGATGGTTGCACACTCTTTTGACCTAAAATAATCTTAATGCAGCCTGTTTTACCCCATTTTTCATGCATATCCTTCATGCCATCACCTGATACCAGGACTTAGAACATCAAGATCGTCAGCTGCAATTGTGACAGAAATGATCATCAGATTTATTCTGATCACACGACATTTCTGAAATTAATATTTTTTGCGTATCGGATATCGTTTGTACGCATTGCATTTTATTCGTGTTTATTTTAGTGGTATTTCATTTGCTGTCCATCGGACAAAGTTTGGCTCATCTTTCTGATTAAACGGGCGTTCTATTGTCGTCGGGACATAAATTTTGGCTCGTCTTACATAGAATTACACTTTATATCGATGTTTAAATGATAATCATATTATTTGGACATTTACAGGTTTCTATTGACATTGTGCAATCCCCCCTTCCCCCCCCCAACTGGAGCTTCGTGAACTTGATTTTCCCCCTCCCCTCCTCTCTGTGAGGGTGCATCGCAATCGGTAATAATTACCTCCAACACCACTACCTTGTACTGCATAGTCAAAAAAAAAAAAAAAAAAAAAAAAAAAAAAAGGAAAAAAAGTGGCATATTTTCAAGGCTGTCTACTGATGACATGTTAAAACAAGGATGCCGAATTCCTAAATATAATTCCCTTAGCCTAACCTCCGGCACATCTTTCTCACCTGATAGGTATC